>JAUMJL010000896.1:1800000-2312600 GCA_033558185.1 Dromococcyx pavoninus | reverse complement strand
CCTCCGCCCACGTGACTGCGGGCGGCCGGCGGCGGCGCCCGAGACCCCGCGTGTTGGGGGCCGGCCAGCCCCATGGCGGCGGCGGCGGCGGCGGCGGCGGCGGCGGCGGCGGCGGTGGGGTGGGGGCGGCTCCTGCGAGGGGCGCTGGGGGCGGCCCCGCGCCGCGCCTGCAGCACCGGGGCTCCGGCCAGGGCTCCCTCCGCCGCGGCTCAGGTGAGGCGGCGCGTGGAGGGGTCCGGCGCGGCAGTGGGGCTGCGGCACGAAGGGAGGAGGGTTTGGGGGTGAGGAGGTTGTCGGTGGGAACGGCAGCCGGAGACGCCTTGGGATGTGCGGCTGGCGGAGGTCGCCTTCGGGTTTCTGAGTCCCGGGCCGGTGCGTTGCGCTTGAAATAAAGAAAAACGTAGTTTGTAGAGGGGCACTTGTGGTAGCCCCGGCATTGCCTGGTGGGGTTCCCGAGGGGAGCTGGGATGCGAGAATTCCGCTGTTGTCATCGTCTGCATTGCCCAGTTGGGGTCTGCTGGGCTGGACGGCATTGAAACGCTGCCCCTTGTAGAAATTTGTAGAAAACCAAGTATTTCTAATTTCTCAATTTTGCAACCTGTCCCAGGCCAATAGGTGATTTGTATGGTAAAAATGATTATATGGCATGGGGAAAATCAACAAAACATGTAGTAAATATATACTTCCATGTCCTTACTTTCTTGAGGTATCACCCTTACTTTGAAAAGTCCCTTGGACTGAGCCAGTTCTGTGTTCCTTCCCAGTCAAAGAACAGATTGCACAATGGCATTTGTTCTGCCTGGGTCAAAATCGAGTGGTTTGGCAGCTTTCGGTAGTTGCGCTCCAAGTGGTCACACGAGCTTGGCACTGAAGCTGTTTTTTCTGTTGCTGGCATGAAATCAGCACAGGTGTTGTCCAGATCTAGCTCCTCCTAGCTCAGTGTTCGGTCCCCCAGATGGATTCAGCCTCTTGGTGTCCAAGTGCAGAAGAAAAAGCTGCATAGATAGGCACAGGTTCTGTAACTGTCTGGTAGAAATAGGGCATGACACTCAGAGTAATCCCAGCCAGGACATGATTTATTGATTTACTTGCAATTACAATTTCCTTGCATGACTGGCTGTAACAAGGAGAAAATAAGTTAAAGCTACTGGTGACAGTCTTTGTGTCACCAGAATTGAATGTGTACACTACTGCTTACTTATCTACAGAAAGTCAAATGGATTTGTGTGTTGCTATATTCAATACTTACTTGGCTCAGGAATCTGGAAAGGTTATTGTGTGTCTTCTGTTTTTTCTAAACCAAGTACTTTTTAATAAATTCTGATCAAAATTATTTTTAACTACCTTCTATAAATCAAGTAGTTCTAACATATGTTGAGGAATGCTTTTGAGAGACCTCAGTTACAACATACAGTTCTGAAAGCCCTGCTCCCTTAGGGGTTAAAAGCCACTGTGGCTGGAAGAGTAGAGTGGGTGATTTGTATGTCTGGCATAGTAACTGTGACAAGTGTGCTGGGGCACTGGCCAGCACCCTGCAGGGCCTGAGAAGCAAGCTAATGCAAAAACAAAGACAGTGAAAACTTAGCAACTATACAATGATAGTACACTCATTGCTCCTTTCTGTTCTTGGTCTCTCCAAGGATTCCTCTGTAGACAGGAGCAATTAGCATTATAACCATAGGGGATGGTTCAGTGTGCTTTTGGATGACAGGGTGTTCAGACATTCAAAACAATCGTGAATACAGCTTGACTGTCTTTTAGATTTGAACTGAAAATGTTTCATGGGTTCTGTTTAGTTTCGTGAGATTTCAGTTGGATACAGGGGGTGCAAAGAGGAAGGATAGCCTAGCACTCTGTATTTCATCTCCTTTCAAAATGGTCCTTCCAGCTGTGGAAGAAGGAACTCTGTATCTCGGGAGCTTCAGGAGATGGCTCAAAGACTGTGTCCAAGGCGTCTCGTTGCAAGTTTTTGGGTTAGCTTACAAAAAGTGGGGTTGGTACTGCTGTTGTATTGGTTTTGTAAACTTAGGTTATGTTTTTGGCCTTTTGAGCCCTTTCCTACATGCTGGTTTTTTGAAACAGAAGGAGAATGTCTGTGTGCTGCATTTGCTGTCCCTAATAACACTTTCTATGAATTTTTGGTAAGTCACTCCCTCCAGCAGAAACACTTAATAGCTTTAATCTGTGTGAAAAAGAATTGAAATTATATTGACCAGACAACCTAACTGGGCATATCTGGGGCTGTAAAACTGTGTCAGTTTTGAAGGTGAAGTCTAATATACCTGGGAAACAATCCTAAGTTGTTTGCAAATAAAACCAAGAACTTGATCAGGCTACTATTGGACTTGTTAGTCCACGTGTTTGAGCCTATTTGTATCCTAGTACTTAAGATACAGTGAGCAGAGTCTTTTTCTAAGACTAGTTAAGGGCAGGTAGCAACAGGCACTCTGAAAGCAGCATTTTCATGGTTGGTTGGTTGTGTACAAGCATTTCTTGATTAATTCATAGTTAACAAAGGGAAGTCGTCTTGTACGCATGAAGGATATATATATACAAGTGTTATTTATTATTGAATAAAAAACCATATATGGTTACATAGTTCTACTACAAAACTGTATATTTCCCAGTACAGTACAAAAACCAATTGGTGCTTTCTTAATTTATTATTATAAGTTGGAAATTTACATGCAAAACCCCCAGCTTTTTGAAACAAAGGAGGAAGATGAGAGGACTCTTAAGATAGTGAGGCTTGAGAGCAATAACATTGAGGAAAATAGCTATTTTTTTAATCGTGCTCTAGATTTATCATTTCCAGTAAAGGTCTTCGACATCCTGATATAAAGTTTCATTTCAACTTCCTCATTCTGTTCCTGTGGATCCTGTCATTCAAACATAAGTACCTGAAATTTTCTTTGACCTCAATGAAGTCTTCACCACTGGATAAATGAGAGAGCCTAGCTTGTCTAGAAAGACCTCATATGGCTCTTATTCTTGGCCAGTCATGTCTGAAACTATGTGTCCCAGAGCTCCAGTTTGTGGGTAGCTGATCAAAGTCCCTGAGCAGCATGCTATGTGCTAGTAACCAGAATTGTGGCATGCTGCTTGGGGTCAAATGTTGGACAGCAGCTGCTGAGCCCTCTGAAAAATATTTGACTTGGACTTCTCAGCTCAGACCTCATTCTGGCACTTGGCCTACTTAGGCCCATTTCAGCCTCTGTGGTTGTCTAGTATCCAGGTTGAATAAGGACGCCATGTCACCGTGAGGCAGAAAACAGAAGAGCTGTTGCTGAGTTTGTCCATGATGCTGGTGGGGCAGCGTTAGGCACTACAGTGAGGTGGCAGTGCTGATGCGCAAACCCGTCAGGACTGCAGTAGCTGAAAGAGCCAGAGGTTGCAGGAGCGGTGCTTTGTCCTAAGTATACAGGTTGTGGGGTCCCTGAGGCCTATGCAGGAGTGTTTGCAGGAGTGTCTGGGGACAGGGAAGAGCAGGAGTGGAAGGGTAGAGCAAGTATAGTACTTGATCTTCAGCTTGATAAATAGAGCTCTGTTTTTTCCCCCTTGTGTTTAACTGAACGTTTCCAGTATCTGTCAGTTTGTAGTTTTCCTGGTGGTTATTAATACCTTTGGTGACAGCTTCCAATTTTGCTGCATTTTTAGAGTTCTCCTGAAAGTCACAGGTGAATTGGCAGGTCTGAAAGGTTGACAGCTTGTCAAAATGTAGCTGCTAGGTGCAGTCGTTTAAGCTCTCGTTCTTTCAGTTACTGGTATAGAACATGGGATTGACAGCCCCGAGAGCAAAACCGTTTTTTCACAGATCAGATAAAGCACACTGTGTGATGGGGCGTGCTCTTCTGATGTGAAGTGTCTCCTGTCAGCTATGGAGAGAGAGGAGTGGGGACTTGAGAATTATAACCATTCCTCTTGAGTGAAAAAGTTACGTTGTTGAGCATTGATATGTTAAAATACCAAAAACCACCCATCTTTTCCAAGTGCACCGAACTGAATAACCCTTTTCCCTGTAGCCTGGGAGCTGTAGCAGAAATCTTTTGCTTTCTCCCTGCTGTGATAGCTGTCACATAGGCTGCAAGTAACAGGGTCCAATCTCACCCTATTCTCTCCGTTTGGAAAATTCCACTTACACAACTACCTGAGGAAGTGCCATGAGTTGTCAGGAAGGCAGCTGATTTTCCATCTCTGATATTTGGCCTTTCCTGTGGAACTGATAAAAATATGAGAAAGATGAAGCACTGGATGCAGTGGCAGTTTTGGTAATACAAGATCCACTCCCACTGGAGCTCCAGCTGATGCTACCAAACTCCTCATGGGTGTCTCCTAATTCCTCCTTGCTGACATCAAACTGGCCAGAAAATAAACTAACAGCTTAAAAATTCCTCTCCAGACATTCTTCCCTCCCAGACAAACCCATCCCTGTACACCACAAGAAGTTAATGGAAAGAAGCTCTAGTAGCTCTGGAAAACTTTTTTCTTTTCTGATCACAACACTTACTATTTTACAGGAAGAGAGGAAAAGTTAGTTTTTTCCAACATAAACTTTGAGGTACCTTGACACCATCTGCCTCCTGAGTGCCTATTCTTGACCATTCACTTTAGAGTAATTGATGAAGGGCAGTATTGCTACTCCAGTAAGTCCTCTTACCTTGGCTTCCTTGCCTGTAAGAGCCTTGCAGATGGATGGCAGACCAGGAGCAGAACCATTCTCCTGCATCCCCCTCCAGTAGTGGCTCCTTTCTGAAAACAGGAAATTACTTTCAGCATTGTATTGTCCTTTAAAGTATACAGCTTTAGCATCTGTTACATACATTCATCAAAGTCTCCTTCTCTTGCCTGCTTTCTGGGGGGGGGGTGGGGGGGCAACTTTTCACTTCTTTCCCTCCAAGTAACACACTTTAAAATGGGGAGGCAGGACGTTCATACTGTTCTGTCTTCAGGGGGAGTGGGTAAGGAAGCCTGATCATGAAAAAGGTGCAATGAGTTATTGAGAAAGAAACAGGAGAGGAGTGCTCCTACAAGAAGGGCTAAAATAGCGCTAAGAAGCATGGAAGTGCTTTCCCTTTCAAGTGCAATAGGAAGGAGAGGATCAGAAATCCAACCAGGACAGAAAGCAGTACAGTTTGTTGGTATTTTTTTTTAAATTTGGCAGTATTTAAAATATCTCCAGATTTAGTCTGTTCAGGGGTCAGTTTTTAACTGGGGAAGAAGCAGAAATGAAGACTTGATATTTAGCTGTGCACCTGAATGCTGCCCCTCATCCCTCTGCTGTTGTGGTCACTGCCTCAAAACTGAAACTGAAAGATAGTGCTTCCTTCTGCAGGCAAAGCAGTTATGTGGAAACTAGTACTGCTGTTTTATCAGGGGTAAACAGATGCTTTCTGGGCTTTGAAACAGCCACTTTGTGTCTCCCTTATCTTCTCTAACTCCTCACTGCCATGGATGTTCTAGAGGTCTTCTTATCTAAACCACAAAGCTGTTTGGATCAAGAAGTGTAGTGGATTGTTTAAAGGCTAGTGGAAAGATCGTACTGGCAAGAAAGGATGGTTCTGCTTGTAAGTTTAGCATCAGCTGTGGTGTTAACACAGCTGGAATCAAAATTACTGCAGTTTCTGATGGCTGAAGTTGAGCCTTTCCCCAGATGACCTTTGCTGTCTGGCTGATCTGGTCACTGAGGGTGTTCTGTCAGTTTTCCACCTACCTTCAAATCTTTCTTACAAATCTTTTCAGAATAAAATGCTTTGGGTTGTTGAACATTTTAGCTGACCATTTCCAGACTTCTTGCAAGGGCTGTTTTGAAATACTGTGCAGGATTAACTCTTGTGGTTACTAATTATGACCAGAGCCAGGGAGATGATGGCCACAGCTGTGTTTGTTTCTGCCCAGTCCCTTGGCATCATCTCATACATGCCAATTTTAGTATGTCTGGAGATTTCACAGTTCTGTTTTTCTCTGGATGGAAGTGGTGACTTTTGCTCAGTTAAGCAGTTTCAGTACTAGCTAATGTGTCATTTTTCCAGCTCTTCATTCTACATCTTCATTTTTTTATGTCAAAATTCTATTTAATCCTTTGTCTGCTGCAGCCTATCAAGACTAGTCAGCATGATTTTGACTTGAGGCACAATTCTGCAACTGATTTTTTCCACCTCCCACTTAATTTTGTGAACACCGTGTATCCAGAAATGGATTTGTATGTGCTTTTTCACTGGAGATGAAGTTCACTGTATGTGCAGGAATTCTTTACCTTTCTTCCAGTTTTGTTAGCTAGCTATTAATTGTATGCATGTGGTTAACTAACAGGGTTACAGTAAAGGCAGTTCCTTTTAATTATTTTGATCCCATTTTCTCTGTTTTATTTTGTGATGTTATGCAGTTGGCCTCTATCAGAGTTATTAATCTCCTATATAATGTTAATTTAACTGTGGTCTGCTAGATGAAAAGACACCACAGTTGGCAGTGTTTGGATGATGTTGTTTGTGGATGTTTGTACATAGTACAAACCAAGTATACACCAGTTGATTAAAGTATGTTGGTAAACTTTTGCATGTCTGCAGTACTGTGATAAGAGTTGCTTCATTTACTGTGTGTTTCACTTAAGGTATTGAAATACTTGCAAAAGTAGCAAAGTTGTTTCAGCTGTGCTTTACAGGTGTAGAAAAATAGAGATGTAACATGGTAATTTGAAAGTCATGGGCTTAAGGCAGTGGGACTCTGTCTTTAGAGCTTGCTATAACCTACAGTGTTCCGGTGTTCATGGTAATGATGTTATAAAGATGCTTCCAATAAACTTGAACTATATTAATTTCTAGTAGCAGCTACTAATTTGGCATATTTCATTTGGTACCTAAGGTGATAAACCCTCATTCTGGGAGGGAAATAACTCAGTACTTCCCAGAAACTCTGTTGCTCTAGTATGTTACACTGTGCTTGAAAAAAAATGTAAATAGAAATCACTTGATATTCACTTCATGTAAGCTAGTAAAGACATTATTAAAATTCTGGATCTTTTTATGCAGCCTTGAACAGGTAGAGTATCCAAGATCATACGTTTCTCTTGCAGTCCCACCATGCCCTATATTATTTATCATCTTATGTCTGAGAAAAGCTTTTTGGAAGTATTCTGTTCTATTGATTTGGGCAAGAAGACCTTGTTGGAAATGTTCTCCAAACAGACATCATAAAACATAATTGTACACAGCAATAATTTGGTTTTGCTATTAACAGGATGTTAGGTCTTGCACATGAAAGCTGGTAGGGACACAAACAGAGATGAAGACTTTTGTCATAGAATCACAGAATGGTCAAGGTTGGAAGGGACTTCTGCAGATCATCTAGTCCAACTCCCTTGCTAAAGCAAGTTCATCTAGAGCAGGTTGCACAGAAAGGTGTCCAGGTAAGTTTTCAATATCTCCAGAGAAAGAGATTCCACAATCTCTCTGGACAGCCTATTCCAGTGCTCTGTCACCCTCACATTTTTCCTCATGTTCAGGTGGAACTTCCTGTGCTCCTGTCTGTGCCCGTTGCCCCTTGTTCTGTTACTGGGTACCACTGAAAAGATTCTGGCTCCATCCTTTTGACACTCAACCTTCAGATATTTATAAGCATTGATAAGATCCCCTTTTAGTCTTCTCTTCTACAGGCTAAACAGACCCAGGACATTCAATCTTTCCTCATAAGAGAGATGCTTCTGTTCCCTAATCGTATTTGTAGCCCTCTTTCTTGAACTGGGGAGCCCAGATGGGGCCTCACGAGGGTAAAGTAGAGGGGGAGGATAACCTTTCTCAATCTGCTAGCTACACTCTTCTTAATGTGCCCCAGGATACCATTGGCCATCTTGGCTATGACAGCACATTGCTGGCTCATGGTTATGTTGTTGTCTACCAGGACTCCCAGGTCCTTCTCTGCAAAGCTGCTTTTCAGGAGGTCCACCCCTAACCCCTGTTGGTGCAGGGGTTTATTCCTCCTGAGGTGCAGAACCCTATGCTTGCCTTTATTGGACTTCATTAGGTCCTTCTCTACCCAACTCTCTAGCTTGTCCCGGTCTCACTGAATAGCAGCACAGTCTTCTGGCATATCAGCCATGTGTCCCAGTTTTGTATCATCATCAGACTTGCTGACATTTTGTCCCCTCACCCAGGTCATTGATGAATATGTTGAACAAGCCTGGGCCCAGTATTGATTTCTGGGGAACACTGCTAGCTACAGGCCTCCAACTAACGTCTGTACTATCAGTCACAACCCTCTAAGCTCAGCCATCCAACCGGTTCTCAATCCACCTCATTGTCTATTCATCTAACCTACACTTTCTAAGGATATTATGGGAGACAGTGTAAAAAACTATGCTGAAATCAAGGTAGACAATATGCACTCACCAGAACATCAACTTTTAGTTCTCTTTCACTGAAGTGCAGGGACCCTTCTGTTTGATTTCATTTATCTGAGGACTGTAATGAGATTGGGTGGTCGTGGATCGTTGATTCGGGAAAGAGAAAACACATGCAGTTGAAATAAGCTACCTCCTATTCTGCACAAAAAGCCTGAAACACCTGTGGCAAGGTGGCTATATCTTAAAATGCACATCTTAAAATGTACAGTTACAAGGAATTAAGTAGGGTGTAAAAATTAATCACTGAATAGCTAGTTTTGACCATAAAGACAAGTCATGGGTTTTCCTTGTCCTGCTGTGCCTGTGGGAAAGAATGGAACAATAATTATTAGTTGAGTTCAAAGTTAATATTTATACAACTAGTTGTTGGTGAGGATAACTATTCAAATATTTAGCATGTGCTTGTTTTCGTTACAGGAACTGCAAAGCTCAGGAAGAGGACGCTTTCTACTGGAACATGCTGCACCCTTCTCTGCTTTTTTGACGGACAGCTTTGGTCGTCAGCACAACTACTTGAGAATTTCTTTGACTGAGAAATGCAACCTCAGGTGTAAGTGTCTGCTCACTTTCTTGCAGAAAGCTCTTATGCACCACTAGGCTGAAAGATGGTGTCCAAAGGCCAAGAATCGTGCTAGGGTACTTACTGCTGTGTTGGCCATGTACTGTTTTTTGTCTTTACAAAGTAATGGTAAAGGGTATTTCAGAACTGATTTGGGGCTGAGCTGCTGGTGGGATGGAGAAGGAGGAGCAAGCCTAGGGATCTGCCAGAGACAGGTGGGAGTAACAGGTCTTTCATCAGACTTGTGGTTTGGATGTTGGTGCTTTGTGGGTGTTTGTATACTATGTGTGATAAGCATGAGAGCTCATACCTAGACATCCCCACGATTGCATCTCAGAATGCAGATTAGATAGAAAGAAGATTGGCTTTTCCTTTAAAGCGGATCAGTTGTAATTTTGAGACTCCTCTAATGGGTCCTGGGTTTTGTTTTGAAGGAAAACAGGAAATTGTTAGATTTAGTGTATGATCTTGTCTTTATTTCAGAAAAGAAGAGTCATTTGACATCCATTGCAGTTGGTGCATTTTTCCTATCAACATTAGATTAACTGGTGCTGGTTATCTTTTCCCATGTATTTCTGTGTTCTTTGTTTCAGGTCAGTACTGTATGCCAGAGGAAGGTGTTCAGCTGACCCCTAAATCAGAGCTACTTACTACTCAGGAGATAATCAGTCTAGCCAGACTGTTTGTGAAAGAAGGTGTAGAGAAGATTCGACTGACAGGAGGGGAGCCGCTTATCCGACCCGATGTGGTTGATATTGTGGGTGAGTTCCCAATAAATATACTGTTTTTCAAAGTGACTTACTATATATTGATCCAAAAACTACACTTGGAACTGTCTATTAATATAGTACAACAACCTGAAGAATAATTTTACATGAAATAGTAGTGCTTTTTCCCATCGTTGTGAAAATGTATTACAGTTCAGCATATAATATTGGCATGAAAATGAGTTGAAATCAACAATGCCATCAGTTCAGTGCAGAACTTTCTTTCCTAGCATATACACCTTTTGATTTATCAACAGTAGCTGATGGCTTTTTATACTCAATATGGTTACTCTGATATTGAGGGTGTAAGTTGAGTAGCCAGGTCACTGCAAAATCATTATCACATTGATGCAAATCAGGGTATTGACATTGGAAGGATAGAAAGCTCTTTTGTGTTTTTGTTTTACCGTAATGATGGAATTCTCTAAGGTTTATTTCTGTGGCTAAAGGAGGGAGATGGATCTTTTTGAACCACTGGGCTATCATTATTCTGCTTCTGTTCTTGTTCACAGCTGAACTTTGACAGATTCATAGTGATCATTTTAACGGATGACAAGAGAGTAGTGATTTTGGGATAAGGGTAGTGGATGTTAAGACGAATGTCTTGTTGCATTAGTTGATTGTGTCATGAGTTTGTATTAGCCTAGACCTTTTCTTTCCAAGACATATTGAAAACTGGCAAATTAAGTCCATAAACACTTCTTGTCTTCTCAGACTTCAGTGTTGCTGTATGATGCAGAAGTTTAGGATCAAGATAAAAGTCTTAAAACTAAATAGAACTTGTATAATGACTATGGGAAAACTCATTGAAGGGAAAAAATGCCAAAAAATGTCATCTGCATTGTTTGACTTACGAATTTTTTATTGAAGCCATCTTTCCATAATGTACTGGTTTGGGATGGGATAGAGTTAATATGGATTTCTAGATGGTTTGTAAAATTTGGTTACAATATTTCGGGTGATGAATAGGATTAAGGCTTCATTTAGGTTTGTTTTCAGCAAACTATTCTCTTAACCATAAATTGTCTGTAAAATACAAATAAAACTCAAATATTTTAATGTGGGATTACTATTACTATGTTTTTCTAATGTTCAACTTTTTTGTTACTTCGATGAATGAATGTGATTTGAAGCTACTTTACTCGGAGACCTGCTACAGTTCTTGAGATTATTTCCAATTTTCTTTTAACGTATGCATATACATAAACTGTGACTTGGCAACTAACACTTGCTGAAAGCTAAATCATATCCTGGGGAGTGCTAAAAACACGTTTGAGACTTTTCTGAAGCAGCTGATAGTGGAATGTAGAATCCATCTCCTTTGGGATACTCAGAGTTTAAATTAGCGCTGGATATAAGCTGTGTGATAGCTGTTTATTATTAATAGTCTGAGAAGTACAAATCTCCACTGACAAAATCATCTTGCATGGGGTGAGGGATGGGCGGTTGGATGACTTTTTATAGCAACATACACATTTCAAGAGTGTAGTGGTGCAGGGTAGACTCGTTAATTCATGTCTTGGGAGATAATGTACCTTTTCTGGACTCAGAAATGCAATTGAGGAAATGATTGAAGGAGAATAAGTGAGAAACTTGTCTGTTTCAGAATATGCTTCTAATCCTAAAGGAGAAAGTAAATTTAAAAGGGTTTACTTGGTGGCTTGAGCCTGACATATAAGCTTTTAGCTTTGTGCTGTGAATTATAGCATCTGTTCTGTTTCCTTTTCTACTTGATAGTTTTATCAGTTGCCTTTGCTTGTGCTGATTGTCGCTAAAGCAGTGACCAAAGGTCATCAAACAGACTTGATGTGGGTACAAAGTAAGTTACAAAGTTATGAAATCTCTTTAATCCCTTTTGAATTTAAAGGTCAACAAGCCAAGGAACTGAGAAACTGCAAATGTTCCACTTCTGAGCTTGCAAAAATAAGGCAGAGTGTACTTAACTGGTCCTTTTTAACTTGTTGGTGTTAGTGTTAAGTGTCCATCCCTCATTTCCAAGAGTTGGCTTCTATCTAATTTATTAGAGGTGGTTCCACATATTAGTGTATTTCCAGTGGCTCATCTTATATCCCGTCCTGTCTCATGGTGAAGCATTGATAACAGCTGCTGCCTGTACCAACTGACCTAATCAGCTGGTACTACTTTTTAAAATTTTTCTCTTCTAAGCTGCAGTATGGCTTTGGTTTTATTAAATGCATTTATGCATTTTACTCTTTCAGCAATGAAGCTTGTACGGCAGCTAGTCTTTTTTTCTCTGTTGTTTGGAGGTTGTAGGAGGTTGAGCACTTTCTGCATTCTGAGGCTGTAAATATTAATATAAGTAGTAATGTTTCTGTACTATCCTCTGTCTGCAGTGTATATCCTATGCTCTCACAGAGACTGGGCTGCTAGTGGTAGCTAGTGTTAAATAACCTTTGCAAACTTGGCCAATAGCACTCATCCTCTAGGAAGCAGGGAGGATTTTTAGAGGTGAATGACAGAAAAATCTAGTTCTTAGTAAAGATTGCTCTTTCATTACAACTGTAGGTTCCAGATGTCTTTATGGGACTCTTAATCATGTTGCAAAATGCTGCTGATTTAAATTCAATCTTTGATGTGACCTGGCTTGTCCCATTCCAGAGTTTTGGGCCCAGCTTAGGGTGAATATTTTGAGAATAGCTAGGAAATGCGATAAAGCAGAAGTAAAACCCTTATCAACAAGAACAAATAGAGGTAAAACAGGGAGGGAAGAAGGGACTATGAAATGTTTGTGCTGTAATTAAAGCTGCCTCAAGAGAAAGGGTTCTTCAAATATTTTTCTCAACAAATTAGGGTGGAGGCTATGCAGGAAGAGAGGAGGGGAAATAAAAGAAAATTACTTTGCCATGGCTCTGCTTTTGCAAGGGGTTTATGAGGGTTGTTTCCTATTTGTTATTGTACTGATAACTGGAGGTTTGAAAGCCTACCCTCTGGAGATCTGGTATGCTGAGGATTTCTGTATTCACCATATGAGGAGGCAGCTATTTTCTAAACCTCATGATATTAACTGTTTCTTATGTGGTTTTCTTTTGTTAGCCCTTTCTTTAGTGTTTTGCGTAAGCCTTCCTCAATTGACTGGGCTGCCACTGTGGGTAATGGAAATATTTCAGTTGTGAAGTGTTAAGTGTTTTGACCTTTGGATAGTAACCTTGAATTGTCTATAATGGCCTAATGTTTTCTGTTTAGTTAGAGTATATGTGATATTGTCTTCAGCAGTTTAAAGTCACTGCTGCTGGCAGCTTCCTCTGGGTTAGGAGTGGATTTTCATAAAGCGTAGTAGGACAAATGTAGATAAACACAGCTAGTTCAGGTGTCAGGTGTGAAAGGTATGGCTTGCTACTTATTACTATTGCACAAGACAGAATTCAGTTTGTAGCACTAGATTGAGGAAAAGAAGGTAAACAAAATCAGAGGACTTCCTACAGCAATAAAGTAGCTCTTTAGGAAATGGAGAACAGAACTAGTGTGTATTTTCAGTGTTCTTCATAAATTTTGCTTGCAATAAACTACTGTCTTTCCTACCTTTTGAAATGTATTTGTGCTAAAATGGGTCTCTTAAACCAATATAGCTGGAAACAGGTTGAAGCACTGAAGTGTCCATGATTTCTTCATACCCACAGTGATATTTTTTGTTTGTTTCACTAATCTTCTTTTGGGTTTTCTGTATAACTTATAGTTGTATTTCTTCTTTTAAAGTGTTATTTTTACTTTTTATTTTCCTAGGTCAACTCTACAAGCTAGAAGGGCTGAAAACCATTGCTGTAACAACCAATGGGATCAATTTAACCAGATTGCTGCCCCGACTGAAGGAGGCAGGACTGAATGCCATTAACATCAGCTTGGATACTTTGGTCCCAGCCAAATTTGAGTTCATTGTCCGAAGGAAAGGTACAGGCTTATCTTCTAAGGCAACTGTGTTAATACTTGCAGTAATGTTGTGAGTTTTTTGGTATGTCTTTCAGACTCGGTTACTTTGGGAGGCGAGCAAGTTGCCAGCCTTCTCAGGCTAGGAAAAGTAGTCTGTAATAGTTTGTTTGATAGTGACTCCTTTTCTTTCTTTCTACAACTTTTAGTCAGGTAGAGCCCCTTTAGTTGGACCTGGTGGATTGTGTGATGCTCAGCTCACTATAGTCAGTGGGACTCTGACTACAGCTCCCAGTAACTGGCTGATTACTGCTTAGTCATGATATCAAGAGGACTCTCCAAATCTTTTGCTGGTCTCTTGTGCTGCTCTTTTTTAATACTGTTCAAAACCCGGATGTTCCTGCTATAGTTGCTGGGGGCTAAGATGCCACAAGACCTGAACTTCTTGTCATGAGTAGCAGCGTTTTCTGGAAGCTGTATTTGGGGCATGCTAGCAGTGGTCTCACTTGTAATTGGTGATGTTCCCTACATCCACTACTTTTGAATAGGGATAAAAATAAACCAAACCTGAGGTCATTTGAGGAGTGATGCTGGCTTTTTAACTTCTCTCCATTTTCAAGCAAAATTTTGAAAATGCTGGGATGTTCCCAGTGTGGCAGATTGTTGTTTTAATGAATCCTAAAGTTCATCATGAAGTTGGGGTTCCTTCCAATCTAAAGCTGATTTGATTTTGTGTCATTGTGTTTCTATCCAATCATGTAACTTTGGCAGTCTGTGAACTTCTAATACAGACAAAACATCCAATAGCCACTAGATGGTGGAAGAATGTCAGATAATTTTAGGGCAAGGACTGTAACAATCTGGGCTGCTGTGAGAAGTAATTTTAACGTTTGATTCACTCAACTGTCAAATCAAAGTTCTGTTGACAGATGCAGAAAGGTCTCCTTGTCTACAGTCTCTCTGTGAGCACTTCTTCAGGTTTCTACATCATGGTGCAGAAATCTGTTCCTGTCATAAAACTGACTGGAGCATTATCCTTCCAGCGCAGGCTATTGCATTAATGGAATTGTGTTATGGCATAGTTGGCTCCCAGAGAAGTGTCTGGGAGTATCTAATCACAAATAGGTGTCGACCATGTTCTTTCCTTCTACTCTCTGCGTTTTAATATTACCTGGTTTGCGATGTTCACTGGAAACAAGCCCTTCCTTTGCTACTGAAAGGGCAAACCTGTTCCTCCAACTGCCTGAATTATATGGCCACAGCTCTTCATATCTGATTGGAAACTGTTAGGAATGTGCTGCTTGTAAAGTAAACTAAAAGTTATTGGGGAATGAGAGTAATTTTTTTTCATAAAATTTTTTTTTCCCCTCTTCCCCCATTTAAATAAAAAAAAATCTTTATCCACAAATAGAGAAATTGCTCAGCTATTCAGTTGAGCCTGAAGAATGAAAAGGGAGGTTTATATGACTCACTATTTTTAAGGAGAACAGTCTCCAAATGATACTTTTTTTTTTTTGAAGTGGAGATCAGGTAAAAATAGTAACTTTAAATTGAGGTTTTTTTCTTTTGTTAAGGGTTAAAATTGTGTAATTTTTTTTAATTTTTTTATGTAAACTTTTTATTGTTTTTTGAGGGGGTTTTGTTTAATAGGAGACTTCCAAGTATGGAATAAGCAGATAATAAAAATGCCTGCCCTACTGTGCTACCCTGTCTCCTGTGTCAGTTCCAGAGGCGGCAAGATATAGCTGTATAAAGGTGAGAGAGATTCCAGGTCTTAGACTCCTACAGGCTGGCAACTCTGGAAACTCATTCTAGGGTTTTAAGAAAAGGCTGGGATTTTGTATCTTTGGTGCAGGAGACCTGCATTACGCCTGCTTGTATTCCCAAGTGGTTGAGATAACTGTGAGACGGTCAGAGATTTCTGATGTGTATGAAAGCACATTAGACAACCGTAATATCTCTACTTCTCCCCATCTGCCACATTCTAAGGGATCAACAAATGCAGGTAGACAGTCTGATGTGTTTCACAACCTGTCTCTTCTTTTTTTTGTTCAGTACAAGGATAAATTGTTCTGTAATTGAATCATTAAATATAGACTTGAAGCCTTTCTTCTGTAAGGATTAAAAGTTCAGAGACATTGTCCCACAAAAGATTGTTTTGCATGGTTCTCTGTGTTTTGAAGTTGGCTAAAGTTATGATTTCAGAGGAAATCTAAAATGATTAAAATATTGGGTGGAAGAGAAGAAGGGATGGAAATGGACACTGGAAATGTCAAACAGAATCTCAGAGAAATTCTGAGCCTTGGCAATATTTCTTGACAGAATGACATTAGCAGCCAAGACTGGCATTAGAACCGGTTTATAAAACAGCATGTTCTGCTTTCCTGCATCCATGCTTTGTAAGGCCTTTACCAGCCAGAAGCGTTAAGTGAAATTTTCATGTCTATCCTTTATTTTTCCGATTTTGAACACATCCAGTATTAAGTATGCATGGAATAGCACTGATGTATTGCTTTTTTCTGGTAAAGTACCTACAGATTAAAGAAAGTATAATCTCTTCACTAGTGAGTCTGAGTTTCCAGTAGATAAGAGGTAGGGAAAGGCGGGTGATGGTCCTACATAGAAAAACATATAACTAGGAACAGCACAGGGATTATCAGAACAAACTTCTGGAATATACTATCTTTTTGCTAGCATATGTAAAGAATTTTCTGTTGAAGACTACAGCTTTGGAAGAAGGAGCTCAGTCTCATACAGTGTTTGATGTCTCATATGCAAGTTTAGTGTGCAGAACAGAAAAGGAACTTAGGTACCTGACAGGGTGGGATAGATAGTCATAAAGACAGTGTTAGCAGCTGAGCACACAGCTCAGTAGCTTGCCTTCTCTTTCTTGCTTTTATCACGTTGTTTCTCTGCCAGCTGGTGAGTGTGACAGGGAAGAAATAGTACATGAAATCTAAAATTGATATCTTGGTGAAAGGTGTTAATTTCAAATAAAGTTGTCAGAAGGTATGGTATGAATGAGATGAATAAGAGGCTTTCCCAAGGGCCTTTGGAATTCCAAAGTTTCATTGTTGCTTTATTTCTCTGCCAGATTTAAGAGGTGCATGTAGGGGTGGAGATACAAGTTCTATATTAACTATATCTCTCTTTCTGGGAGCAACTGACAAAGGTAGACCGCACTAAATGGTGGAGTGAGGCTGGATACTTCATTCCATGAAGTGACTGCAGTTTTTGACATCTGTCATTTGTTTTCAAGGGTCGAAGGCCAACTGAATTCCTTTCTTAAATGTTCTAATGCCCTGTATGTCGTGCTCAGCAATTTCACATGCTTAGTCATAAAAATGATGATCCTATAAAATGTTGCCTGTTGTCATCAAACTAGTGGATAGTCAGGAGCTTTGGGAAGCCAATTAGATCTGTAGCCAAGCATGAACAGGGAATCAAGGAGCTTTTGTTTATTTCTAAGCCCACTCCCCTCCACACTTTAGAAAAATCCTTTTAAAGTTCACTTAGCATTATTGCTGTCTGACTCAAAACAATGAGATCATACTCTTTTAAGTGAAGACAGGTGTGCCATTATTATTAAATAAACATTAATTTATTATTCTTTCTTAATTGCATCTGAAGACAGTTCACAAATGCTTTCCACTGCTTTGAAGAAGGACATAACATAAAGCAAAGCTGATGAATGGGGAAGTGGAGAATCATATGCTAGTGATAGACGCATGTCCAAAGATGCAGAAAAGCACACCAGTATTTTTCACTATCCAAGTACCAGTTTAAAAAATTGGTCTTGGTGAATTGACCACCGTAACACTGACAGCATTTGGGTTTGTGGGGAGGTGTGTTTGTGTAGAATTTAAGTCTACGTACTTGCAGCTCTGTCTACTGAATCAGATTAGGTTTTATTTGTCATCTTTTTGTGTTTTACTTAATAACCTCCTTTTGCATTCCGTTTTTAACAAGACAATTTTTCATTCTTTTTATGTCTTAGGCTTTCACAAGGTAATGGAAGGAATCCAGAAAGCCACTGAACTTGGCTATCATCCTGTTAAGGTAAAGTCAGTGTATATTTACTCTGAAACTGTTGTATTTTACCATAAATTCTGATAAAAGATACAGCTCACCTGATGAGGAATTTATTAAATGCACACCTCACCCCTGCTGTGAATAATTTTTGGTAAAACTCAGGAAAAATTTTAGTAGATCAAAGATTACATCAAGAGGTAATGGGGGAAATTTGTATAATCTCCTTGTGCAGCTGAGAGTACAGGTTCATACTGCCACATAGGCCATCGACTGCCTAGCTACAGGCTGGTCTTGCCCTGTACTTGTCTCTTCCTACCCCCTCTGTTGTTTTGGCACTTGTCTGACCCAGCTGTGAACTTGGCCAAGGGAATTAACTACCCTGCAGAAAAGACATTAATTTTCTCCTGGTTTATCTCCTTCAGCTGCTTACAGCAGACTCTGATGAGTGCCAGTGTGAGAGAGAGGGAAAGGGAGACCTGCTTTGGGGGTGCAGGTAGACCAACTTAGCTGTAGCATGAAACTTCACCATAACTCAGCTGTTTGCAGCTCTACAGCTGCGATTCCCTTCAGTTTCACCAGTGTTTTGGAAGATCTATTACATGTAAGTGGTTTGGGATATACAGCTATGAAAAACACTTGGAATTAAACTAGGTTTTAGACTTTCCTGAAAGAGCTGAAAATCAAGAATTGCGATGCATGATGGTTAGACTTACAAGTCTGCTTTGCTAATGGGGAATGTTTTAATAACTGCACAGATATCTGTTCTTCAGATAAAGCACAGAGGGCCTAAGGTTCCAATGTAAATATTGTTTGAGGAATGTGTAGAAAACTCAGTTTTAACCTCTTTATGGAAGAAGGCAGAGGTAGTCATCCTGCAGCCTGAGTGCACTGTGAACACTTCCTAGTCTGAGGAATTTGTCTGTGATCTGCCATAAAGAATGCTACAGGTGGTACTTTTACAGAAGTCATATAAGGTAGGACTGGGGAATAGAGCTGTCATTTTAGACAGTTAAAACTGCCATACCTTACTTGAGCAAGACAATGCCTTTTTTTACCGAGCTTTTATTATTAGTTTTCCATTTAGCAAGGGAACTTTTAACAACTTTAATTAAGTCAGATGCAAAGTCTTACAGACAAATTCAGTAGCAATGATCATCTATGCCATTGCAATCCTGCCAACTTTTCTCTTTATCTTTTCTTTCAAAGAAAGTTTTCTTTCTATCTAGGTTGCCTTCTGCAAGTACTATGAAACCTTGTGTAAGAGAGAAGAAAGTCATACTCTGCTTACTAATTTCAGGTGTCTGCTTTTCCTGCAGGTAAACTGTGTGGTGATGCGAGGCTTCAATGAAGATGAACTGCTGGCTTTTGTGGATTTCACAAAGGATCTGCCCCTTGATGTGCGGTTCATAGAATACATGCCCTTTGATGGTAAGCAGACCTGCTTTGAGATTCTTCATGGAACGAAATGTGCCTTGGACATAGGTGAATCTGATTGGTCTCTGGAAGTTTTGGTGAGCTCTTTTGGGAAATTAGAAATTGCCTTAAGTTGTGTTGTATATTTTGCAGTTTGTCTTCCCTGTATAAGCTGGAGAACAATTAGTAGGAGGATTAGTTGGGGGTGGGACACCTACAGAGAAAACTGAGATTTGTGGAGAATGTAAAGGTGGTTCTCTGCTAATTGAAAAAAATAAAGCCACAGTCTATGCTGGTTTTGTTAATTCTAGGCAATAAATGGAATTTCAAGAAGATGGTGAGCTACAAAGAAATGCTTGATACAATTAAACAGCGGTGGCCTGAACTGGAGAAATTGCCCTGTGAAACTTCCAGTACAGCCAAGGTGGGGTTAGACAAAGAACATGTGAAATGTGCCTCCATTCTTTCTCTGCCCTAAATCCCAAATTCTGCCAACTTTACCATTTATATTTGACAAGCAAAGTGAAAAAATACTCAGTGTAGGAACTCTGGGATTTTGGTCAAGCTTTCTGCACGTGATTTAACTCTTCTTAAAGTCTGGTCATAGTCTCTTCACATTTAGAAAAACAGTGACTCGGTTAGATATAAAGAAATGCAGGCTTGTATCCTGTGTTTACAGCTTTTGAAACTTTTGTCAGTCTGTGTCTGCCTGTGACTGCACGTTAATGAAACAGCTGTCCAGTGAAATAACAGTATTGCTTTAGAGCATGCAGTGTCACATGGGGGATTTCTAGCCAACACGAATCTATGGCTTATAGCTGCCTGAGTAAGAACATGCTTACTGGCATCACCTGTCAGTTGATAACTACAAGAGCAAATATTTAACAAGTTTGTGAATTTCCAGGAACAGAATAGAATAGACTGGAACCCCTGACAAAGCTGATTTTGCTTTCTGTCTCTCATGTGACCTTAGAACTGAAGAAAATCTGTGTTGAAATCTCTTCTGGTCTTTGGGCAAATGGACCTTTAAAAATAAGGACTCTATTATTTGACTCTTCTTTATCTTCTGCATTTCTTAGAGTTATAAGGTGCCACATTTCCAGGGACAGATCAGCTTTATCACCTCCATGTCCGAGCACTTCTGTGGATCCTGCAATCGGCTGAGGATAACAGCAGATGGGAACTTAAAGGTTCATAGTGAGATATGATTCACTTTGCTTTCATGTGGTGAAAGTAGTGTTGAAATTCTTCCCTTAAAAGTAGCTGGGATGGAAAGATGGATAATTATTACCAGGTAGCTCCTATTTATCTGTGCTACATGTATTCTTGTTCAAGAGCATGCTTTTAGGGAAATGTTACATCACCTTTTTTTGGTTTCTCTGTTTTGGTACCAGTTAACTTCAGTTGTTGTAAGACACGGTTGCAAGGCCAGTAAATACAAACATTTATTTTAATCTTTGAATCAAAAACATTTTAAACGTGTGATGAGCAGGTGATTTTCCATTGAAAAAGCATCCAAGCAGCTGCCTGTCTTGTTTCACCAAACATCATCTTGCAAATCTTCTTCAAGAGCAGCCTGTACATTTGCTCAACAGCTGTAGAAAGGGGAGGGATGACCATTTCCTGCCACGTTGAAGCTGGCAGTTTCTGGGGGAAAATTGAAGTTTTCAATTAAAAATTGGCACTTGAGCATTGTCACCTGATACTGACAACAGCTGTGCTGCTGTGTGGTGTCAGATGTCCGAGGCAGCCTGAAGGCCTAATGAGCTTAGGTTACATAAAGGTCCCAGGCTGTCTCTGTGTGTGCATGAAGAGAGATAAAGAAAACAATCCTCATAAATGTTCTCATTCTTCAGTAGGATAGGCCTCTTCAAAACCTTTTACTCTGAAGTTAGTACAAAATACTTGTAAAAAGCCATTTATTTCATTCTTTCTCATTTCTCCTCTTTTGTTTCCTTGGGTTGGCTACAGGTGTGCCTTTTTGGGAATTCAGAAGTGTCCTTGAGAGATCACCTACGGTCAGGTGCCTCAGAGGAAGAGTTGGTTCAAATCATTGGAGCAGCAGTGGGCAGAAAAAAGAAACAGCATGCTGGTATGATTGTTGTACCTGAGGAATAACAGCAGTGACTAGGGAAGGCAGTCCTGGTGCTGCTGTGGAATGCATTGACTTGCCAGGAGAAATAAAGTAGGAAAAACTTCTTGAATGAAGCTGCATTAATTAAGAAAAGAACTTTCTCACCTAAGAGTATTGTCTGGTAGAAAGCTGGTAACATACTAGTCCTACAGTTATTCTGAAATCTGGATGTCAGTTTTGAATCTTTTAGCCTTCCAAGTAAGCTAGAATCCAGACCATCTAAAAGTCTTTCAGACTGACTTTTTTCTTCAAAGACATGCAAATACCACTGCTCATGATAACAACAGTAGAACATAAAGCTAAGAAAAAATTGATGGACTTGTACTGGATCCCTTTTTTCTTAAAATTAGTTTACTGTAAGATAAGTATTAAAGCTTAATTGGGCTGTCAGTCCAACTAACTCATTAACGTGTTTCTAGAACTGAAAGTATGCAGAAATTTGTAGCCACTCATCTAGTGCTCTGCATAAGGTCGTGACACAAGGTCCATGATGATGCAGTCACATCCTCAGGCTGTATTAGCCTTTTCTGCACTTATATTGATATAAACTGTGTTTCAGTCACATCTGAACCTAACCTTATTTTCATAATCTGGCTGCAGCTGGGAATGCTGACCTCTTGTACATGAAATGGCTTTATGAGCATGGAATAGTCCCCTTTACGCTAAAAATATGCTTTGGCCCTTTTGGTTGTTTGCCAATTCTTTCAGCTTATGGAAAGCTTTCTGAGAACGGGTTCTACAGGGTTAGACCCGTAGCAGCTGGATGCTTGGAGACTGTGGCAGCTATGGTTTTAAATATTACCATGCTAGGTTCCTCTTCCTTCAGCTCCCTCGGTCTTTATTGAGGTTTGGTTTTCCTAGCATGCAGTTTGTGCTGTGAAGAGCAGAAACCTATATATATAAAACAGATGCATAACTGACTTCAAACCAAAAAAGCTAGGATTTTTATGTGTTCCCTATTTTATTTCTAGGCATGTTTAACATTTCCCAGATGAAAAATCGGCCAATGATCCTGATTGGTGGGTGACAAATCAGTACGTAATAAACATAAAATGATTTTGTTTGGGTTTTGTAATTTGGGGGAGAAGAGTGGATTGGGCTTTAAAGTCTTAACTTGTGTTTGTTTTTTGCTTAAGTTTAGGCAAATAAATGGGTTTCTTAAAAGGCAGTTGTGGTTAACATGCTGCAGTGGAAGAGGAGGAAAGGTTTAATGGCCTTACCAAGCCTTATCCAGTCTTCTGATTGACAGCACTGTTTTGCTTTCTCTAATTTTGAAAGTTTATCGCATTTTCCAAAAGGATCATTAGCTTTCCTATCTTATCTCCTATCTGCTTCCTTTGTACTTAACAAGAATAGTGTAGTAACTTGTAAGACAGTTTGGGGTGAGTATTATGAAATTGACCAGATTGCCATATAACCATAAAAGATGTAAGGTGGATTTTTATCTCTGGCTTAAGAAATTCAATTTAACTTATCATATATAGAGCGAGTAACCTGACAGAAGTGCAAGTTTTCCCATCTCACTATTTCTTTACTTCAGAATCTGAGACTTGGGGCTTCATTCTTTTGAAATGTCCTCTTACTGCTGCAAAGTCTCAGAACATAACTATGAGAACTGTAATATCTGGTATCTGACCTGACTGGTCCTATGGACCAGGAGCCTTTCTTCTCCTTGTTGTGTCTGTTGAAGATGTTTGCTAAATTTCCCTTCTGCTTGAAGCTTTGTTCATGAGTGATGTGGAACTGCAAGAGTTAATTAGCATTGTGAGATTAACTGGAAGTTGTTCTAAAAGGGGGAAAAGTGCAGCAAGAGTAGAAGAGATGAACATTATGTTTCAAACCGTAACTCTCATCTTCCCACTGATGCTCTGGAGCAAGTTAGCTGCTGTGCAGCTTAAAACACAGCTTTTAAAACAGGTGTCTTTGGGGAGGGTAATATGCATTAACTTGCAGGTCTTTGTTACAGGTGATTTAATAAGTGGTCTTTTTTTAAGACCAAGACGATCGGTTGTGTGCCTTGGTTGCCTTTATTAGGAAGTAGGATCTACAAAGGTCTTTTAACATAGGTTTTCACTGGGAGTATTTTTCACTTGATGACTGCCTTTAAGGGGCCATTTTCCCTTTTGAGTTTTAAAGTGAACGGAGATGGGTGCAATCAGTTTTTGCTGTTTTGCTCCTTGGTATTGCCCATTACTGCATTGTAGTCCAGGAAAGGGAAAGGAGGATCCTTTGTTTAAAGTGTGTTTTGACTTGCTGCATGAGGAAAATTTCATGTGGTTTTTTTTTTTTTTTTAAAGACTGAAAATACTGTATTAAACTCTGGACAGCTCACTGGGACCTAAATAATTTTTCAAGATGCCTTTGAAAGAATCCCCACACTCCAAAGTTAGCATTCATAGCAATGTTTGGATGTCTACAGATCAGTTCCATTGAATTTCCTTTTGAAAAGTGGTTAATACTGTCTGACACACATTAAAAAAGTCAGCCTGTCCAGATCCTCCTTCCAGCTGTTCCATCTCCCTTTGAAACTTAAGCGCTAGCAGTCACGGAATCAGTGAAGAGACTGGAGATGAGTGGGGAGTGTCCCACTGTGACATATGGGGTATCATTAGGAGATTTCCTGATTGTGTTTTGAATTACTTACAAACTTCAAATAATGCTGGCTTGCAGGCTATCAGTGGGGTGGGAGGTATATGGAGTTTAATGAAGCTTAATGACACTTAATAATTGCTGTGGAAAACACTAATTGGTTTTGCTAGTCCCAGTAAGCCAAACCTGGCTTCTTCCTTGCACTGCTGTTGTCTGATCCTATGCTATATGGTTTGTATCCTATTGCCCTTAATCAAAATATTCCTTTTGGCAGGTTCTCCTCATGGGTTTTCTTCAGTTATGAGAATTTCCTCCTTAATTTAAGTATCTCCTGCCTTCTTTCCCCCCTGAGACTGTGCTAGTTGGAAGCTTCTGAAGACAAATACACCTTACTAGGGGTTTAGCTTCAGCTGTAAAGCTAATCTAGGAATCCAGAAGCACACAGTACTTTTGAGTTCCTGGATTTTAGAAGAAATACTCAGGCTAGGCCCCAGTTCTCTTTAGACAAGGAAAGAAAGGAGGAATAGCATTGTTTTCTGGGTTCATATACAGTAGAGGTATGTTGCACTCAAAAGCATTTACATCCATTTAATCTCATTTCTCTGAGTGTAAACACATTACCACTACACTTGCAGGAATCTTAATTTTAGTGGATAGGCCCTCAACTGTTGATCAAAAAGGGCCTTTGCCTGAATTTAGATTATTAGAATAATTTTTTTAAAAGATATTAAATCTCCCATTGATTCAAGCTTCCAGTAATGGGCACTTTCAGATCAATGTTTGGAGGGTACTCTGGATGAAAAAGGTGTTAAATACATCAGTCTTGTTTTAGCAGAGGCTGGGACCCACAAAGATGAGATTGACTTTTCTGCCTTTAAAAAAAAATGACAGGGAGGTACAACCAATGGATTGCCCGCACTGTCTCTTGTCCTGGGGGCAGTCCAAGGTGATACGTGTAGGTCAGGGCAGCAGAGGTAGCTCAGCAAAGTGCAGAGAGGCAAGGAAGTTGCCTCGATTCACCTGTGGGCAGTCTGAAAATGAGTAAGAGAGTTCCCGAATACCAGACCTACCAAAGGAGGTTATTGAGCAAAACCTAATTTCAAGTTTCTCAGAGTAAAGAGAACAGGAGCTCCAGAAAAAAAGAGAAACATGCTGATCAATGAGGCTATTAAACCAGGGCTTAGCCACTTACCTCTATGCTATGTGTTTTCTCTTACAAAACCAGTCACTACTTTTATGTGAAAAAGAGTCCTTCTGTCTTGACACTTTGGCGTTTAGCCCTGTGCAAATGCCAAAACCAAGGGATTAAATGGTGAAAAGGGGCAGGAGAGCTCACTATCTCTCTGCCAGCTGGAAACTTTGCCGGCTCTGCTTGGAACATACTTCTGAGTAGACTTAAAATCTATCTGTCAATGAGGGGAACGTGTTTTTTCCAGTGCTTAAACTTCAGCTGTCATTAGCATGGTAAGAGCTGGTAGTAATAAGAGAGGTTCCCATCAGAGACTCACCCTTTGAGCTTGCAGGCAGTGCCCTTGCAGATGGCAGTGCTTTGGTCCCTGCTGTCCTCAAGTGCTGGCATGGCAGATGAAGGAGATGAAAGCAGGAGATGCAGCTGCCTGTGCTGGGAAGAAGGTGTTTGGAAAGGCAGAGTTGAGAATCTGAGCACAAGAATTTCCTAATTAACCCCACTGGGCTTTCAAAAGATGACTGGTGCTGGGACAATCTCAAATGTATGCTGAGGTGCTGTGACTTGCTTTTCTGGCTGCTCTTTCTCAATAAGTGTTGGTACTTTCTGAAAGCGGGTTGTTTCTTCTTGTCAGGGACCTTGAAATAAATATTTTGAGTCTTGGGGTTTGTAATAACAAACCAGCAAATGCAGGGAACTGATGAGAGAGAAGAGAAAGAGCGTGAAAAGAGATGTAGATGTTTGCAGGCTTATTGAGCTTTTTGCAGTACAGAAAGTTCTAAACTACTCTGACAGGGCTCTCAATTACTGCAGACTTAGCTTTAGCTTCCCAGTTAGTAAGTTGTGTTCTCACATTACTTCTCTTTTTTCTTCCCCCAGAGCATGCATTGATGTCATACCCACAATGCCAAGATGCCCTACAGAATCCCCCAAATTCAGAACAGTGGGGCCACACATTCAGCTATTGGCTAGCTTTGAAAGCAAGTTTACCCAAGAAAATGGGAAAAGCATTAATGAAAAATAAGCTTACAGAACAGCTTTTCCTGCCAGGATCTCACCGGGAGCAACAGTGGCACATAACAACAGGAATTCTACAAACTCAGCTCAGAGGCTGCCATGTCTTCCAGAAGGACCCAAGCTCCATGTTTGACACAAAGTGCCTTGAGGCTTCTCCTGTTGGCCAAGTTTCTGTGGACTGTCAGTCTAAAGTGGCAAGTTCAGGTTCTGAATTCTGTACCAAGAATTCAGGATCCTGCACCGAGGTACCTCATTCCTCTGACCACTTGACTCACACTGATGAGGAAGGACGGGCCACAATGGTAGATGTTGGAGGGAAGCCAGATTCAAGAAGAAGTGCTGTTGCTGGTGCTGTGGTCCGCCTAGGTAAGAAGGCATTTGGGATGGTGAGGCAGAACCAGGTGAAAAAAGGGGATGTGCTGGCAGTAGCCCAGATTGCAGGAATTCAAGGAGCCAAGCTGACCAGCCAGTTGATCCCATTGTGTCACAACATCCCCCTCAACCACGTTGAAGTGTCTCTGACCCTGGATGAGTCCAGATATGCAGTGGTGATTCGCAGTTCCTGTCAGACCTGGGGGAGGACAGGTGTGGAGATGGAAGCCCTGACAGCTGCCAGCCTGGCTGCCCTGACTGTGTATGACATGTGCAAAGCAGTTACTCACGACATTGTTATTGAAGAGGTGAAGCTGCTTAGTAAGACAGGCGGGCAGAGGGGAGACTTCTCAAGGGTCTAAGTCACATCCAGACATCTCCAGTCCTCCGGGTTACCACTGCTTATGTTTAGCCTTTACGGAACTCCTTTTGCTCAGCTGCTAGTCTTGGAGAGCTCATCAAGGGTACGACACAACCACCCTGTCACTCCAGTTCTGCCTTACCCTGTCAGCTTACTGCTGGGTAAACGGCGGAGCCACTTATCTCTGTTGATACCCATGTGTGTTTTCTAGAGGACAGGCTTCTCCACTCTCCTCATACCTTCATTTCAGTGTCCTCACCATGAGCTTGAGCAAAGATCCCTAGTTATACCACAGAGGTTTGGTTTTTGTTTTTTTTTTTTCCTTCTTCTTGCTGTGAAATAGTCACACTGCTTCCTCACGCCATGAACTGTGGGCTCTAGAAATGATGCAAGTGCTGAAAGTGCAGTTATTTGGCTGCTATTTTTAAGTCAAGGATTAAGATTTCAGAATTGTATCTGTCTGCCTGCCTGCCTGCCTGCCTGCCTGACCCTCTTAGTCGAATTTAGAAGGTGACAGAAGAATGTTGCTGTAGGGTAAGGTTCACAAGCTGAGATTATAACTGTAGAACAGCCAGAGTCAGGGGCAGCTCCCATCCCTTCTGTTGCCTGCAAGTGGGAAATATCCACATATCTGTTTCAAAAAAAAAAAAAAAAGCAACTGCCCAACACTCTGTTAAACATGATGGAGAAAGAGAGGATTTCTGGGTTTGGAGGAATTATTTTGCTGATATGAAAGATACATTTCACAATGTTAGAAGCATGTTCCAGTGTTTTGACCTTAGCACTCGAATACATCCAGGCCTTGTGTCTCCATGCTTAAGGGCTTATGCAATGCATGGAAGTAGGCATCGCTTCTCCCTGACTTTAGAAACACACCAAACCACAGAAGTCTCCCATGTTTTTCAGTCCCATAGTGCAACTCCTAGTAACCAGCAACCTGCATAGTACTAACAGGTGAAATAAACTTTAAGACTAGTCACCATTTTGAAGAGTAACGTAGTAACATAATTACTGTTGCCTTGGCCAGAGTGTTTTGCATGTTTCTCTAATTTGCATTCATGAAGTCTGCAAAAGTGTGTCCCAAAAAATGTACAGTGGCCACTGTTATATAGAATTAAATAGCTTTGATATTTGACTATCCTAGATAAGAAATTACTTGATATTGTTTTGTTAATACTGGTGGATCCTTTTCAAATGTTAATTTAAATGCTTTAAACAGGGTATTTTCAACTTCGGTTTACTTGTTTTCTAGTGCTTATGGCTAATGTGAAGTTGTATAGGATTCAAGGTGCTCCCTCTCCATACGCACAGAGTTGAAGACAGCTCCAATAAGGTCAAAGAGGCTACTGAAAAAACATCTTAAACTTTGCAAGTAGCTGCTTCCCGTGAAATTAAGTTAAATTACTGTGAGCATCAGTAAAGCACACACCACACTCACACGCATCCTGCTCGCTTAAAGTAAGCACAGGTCTAAGATGAGGAGGTAAGAGGTTTCACTACAACTGTCTTTTTGCTTATTCTTTGCAAATCTCATACACTACATACCGCACAGAAGGCACTATTTCCACTGAAAGTGAATTCAGTTGATTCTTTATTCATTGTCGTTGTGAGATAAGGCACATAAAATGACTGACAGAGCAGCTACAGCTGAATGGGGAATGGAGAACTCTATAAACATTTGTATACCTACTTTCAGTGTTACAGTTTTGATATCACTGATCGGTCTCTGTAAGTTAATAGGGGTGCTTCCCCGGAGTGTACCTAGCACAGCTGTACTGAGCACAAATGCCAGCTCGCCCTGCAAATATGAGAGACCTTTTTCATCTGTGGAGCTGCTGTGCAAATAGTGCAAATGTTTCCATTTCTCAGCGTGAAAACAAATTGCCAGGAAGAGGAAGCATGTGTGTAACATGCTAATTTAACCAATTTACACAAGTACTTGACTCCCTGCACCACGCACAACACACCCTGCCCTTCCTGCCTTCACCCCATCTCTAGGTATTTTAAAACTAAAAGGAAACTAGGCATAATCAGTAGTATTAAAATGATGCTTTGGGGCATATGATTCTTTGGCTTCTGAGAAGTTTGCTATCACGCTGTAAAGCTCACACAAAGACCTCAAGACCCTACAAAGGACTAGAGAGCACATGCATGAATGCCACGCACATCTTACTACTTTCTTACGCACATTTCACTACTTCTTGGGTTGAGAGTGTCTGGAAGTGTTGGACGAACAGACTTTGATGCCATTTTTTGCTCGTGTTACATTATCAAGTCTTAAAACTATGCATATTTATAGATAATGAACCAAGCATGAATCAACCGAACATTTTACAAGAGAAATGAGCTGATAGCACTGTATGTTTTAGTGGTGATGGGTGGGCAATGATGTAATATGTTGATGAAATGACTACTTTTTGAAGGCTTGCCTTTTTTTGTCCACTGCATTTTTAAATAAATACTAGTTGTAATGGAGTATGTTTTGCATTACTTTGAATACCCTTTTTTATTCATTCAAAGGAATACCTGTGCTTTAATCCATAAGCATCTATGAATAGCTAACTCAAGACTTTATAAGCTGCAGTGATTAATCACCAATTAGCAAGGCATCAGTCACAATAACTTTTTACTGTAAGGAATCTACTATTTCTTTTATATATCTTTATATGTATAAAAAGATATATTTATTTATATGTATATATATGTTCTTTTATGTATATTTCTTTTATACTGGCTGTTCTTAAACTGAGTAATCCTGTAGGTTTAGCATCAATATTTATCATCTCTCATCATTATCCCAGCTTCTCCATGTGCCTGTTCTGAGTCAGTGGATGTGTATAAGTAACAGTACTGCTTTGGGTTGCAGAGTACCATAAGGAACCTGGGTCCTGCCTCCAGGACTCTCCCTCTTAGTTCAAGTGAACACACGCTGAAATGAGGTCCAGGGAAGTGCCTGTGTAGATGTCTGCCCCTCCTGTATAATGAATAAGTCAAGGGAAATTCCCCTTCTGACCTGTCTGTGCTTCTAGGAAAGCTCTCACCACTTGTACTATTGAGAAGGTCTCTTCCTACCTGAGCAAGTTTAGTCAATTGAGCTGTTTCACCGTAACCAGCCACAAGCTGCAGCTCCCCAGGAAGCCGAGAGTCCCAGTACAGTGCACACGTTCGGAAAGAGGGCAGAGACAGCAGCTGTGCTGCCAGAAGGTCTCTCTCTCTCCAGGTACAGCCTCCAAATGCTGCTGATACTGGGACTATAGCACAAAGCTTTACATCCCTTTTCTATGAGCTGTTTCCTAATTTGGAGCCAGGTTTTTGAAGACGACCAAAAGAAACAGTATAAAGCATGGAGCCTATCCCCTCTTCCTCCTGAAGGGTGACATAATAAGTGCACAAGTCACACCACTAACTGCATGCCAAACACAACATGAACACAAAGCAAGTATTGCAGGTCATGGAAGCCCTCACAATGCATGTACAATACAGCTTTGCCTGCTGAAAACTCTCACTTGGCCCACCTAATGTCCCTTTTGTGTGTTATTGTCTCTTCACTGCTAATCCAGCCTGCCTCTTTTGTGGCAGCTCAGCCTGTCTTTCTTTCATGGCTACATCCTGAGGCAAGTTACCCCACCCTCCGACTGCCCTGGAAAAAAATTGGACGTGGCATAGAAAGGAGAAGCCAGAAGAAGTTAGTCACTAAGTATTCTTAAAGGGATGAAATCTATGTCAAAGAGAACAGTGCTTTCAGAAAGTGCTGGGGGAAGAGGAACGGAGCATACAGGGAAGATGCAGCTTGAAGTACCTTAGGAAGAAACCTCTTCTTCCAAATGGGAACCACTCAAAACCAGACTCTAAAAGAAGAAACAGCTGAGCACCAAAACGGGAATGAATTTTGCAACTATTCTAAGCCACTGGTGACCTGAAGTAATGCACTTTAAGTTGCTGACGTTATTCAGCTTTATGTGGGATTTGACTGAACAGAATCTGGCCCTTTGTCCCCCCCCATCCATGGCCCTTCACTAGTTTGCAGCACCTTCTGGCTGGCTCAGCAACAGTTATGCAAGCATGTGACAGCTTAAAAATGACTGTAAGGTGTGTGCTTTGGCCAGGACAGAGGACTGCTAATTAATTAAATGGAAACATAGTTCACTTCCCTCCACTTACTAAAGCTTTGCTCCAATAGAAGCTTAGCATTTCAGGGATCCTAAAAACAGTTGGAGTCGTCACTGGTTGCAGAGGGGGCTGGCTAAGCTTTCATTGTTTTGAAACTCCATGTTAAGCCTCAACTTAGGTCGCAAAAGCCAGTAGATCCAATGAGCAATGCAAAGCTATGACAATGGCAGGAAAACCTCTGACCTGGCACGCTCTCCAGAAAGGCACAGGGTGGACTGGACGAATCCTTTTGCATCAGCTGGGCCTGAAGGGTTTTAGGTAAGCCCAGTGACCCTGTCATAAGAGCAGATTCTCTTTTTAGCCACAATGGGAGCTGAGATGCAAAGCCAGCTACCTCTACCTTCCTCTGTCCTTCCACACTGTCAGTGCCATGTTTAGAAAACTTTCAATTGAGCTTCTCTATTTTTGTACTTATCCTGTTTGCTCATTCGAGGAGCGAATGGTACTCAAAATAACAGTGCTGAAGTGCAGCTGGATGCACTTAACTGTAAAGACCAGTTGCCCCAAGGCACTGCTGAGCCTTCCTCTGAGTAGAGCCGTGCAACAAACTGGGCGTTGCTCAGCTTTGTGTTCACAACCCAACTGTAACAGTATGATCATAGCCACCAGGCAAGATGCCTAGTGTCCATGGCTCTCCCAGGTGCCATCCACACAACACTTACTTACTCCACAGACAAAGGCTTCATATTTCATTATTGCTTAAAGATTGTTTCCAGAATTCCAAATTAGCAACAGTATTACATAGACAATCACCTCATCAACAGGTGGTGATCAGCTTCTGGAGAACCTGCTCAAAATCAGAAATTCAGTAGGACCAAGCTGTTTCTGCAGGGATTTAGACTCTAGATAAATGCAACAGAAACTGTCTTCTATACCCATGATACTTTCAGGGTGCACAGCTGAAAGGACACAAGGCCAGCAAAAGCAAAGTTTCTAGTTCCAATGTCAAAAGCACCTTGGCTGCAGGATGACAGGAATGACAGGAGGCGAGGGAGAAAGAGGAGACAGCGGAAGGGCAGGGCAACGGTAGAGTTGTGTTAATATTATGCTTGGAAAAATAACACAGGCCGTCAGATACACAGCCGCTGTATTAGTAGAGCTTCAGGCCAGTTACCAGATGGTACATTGTGGCAAAACTCCATCAACATCAGCAGAGCTGTGTAGCGTGGCACCAGGCAGAGACCTGGCCGATAGCATCTACTCCTGCAAGCCTGGGAGAGAGCGGGTTCAGCTGTGCAGCTCTGATCTGCCATTACTGCCACTTCTCAAGGCATTAATGAGCTCTGGCTCATTACTGGGGTCATTTTGCACTTGAGCCCCCCTATGTACAGTTTAAGCAAGGCTGGAATTGCTCCTATCTCAAGGCAGTGTGTGGAGCTGTATCCTCCCATTCCGTCTTATCCCCTGCTGCTGCCACCCACAGTCTCTGTGCTTTGGAAAGCTGCACTTCCCCACCCTGGGCCTGATGCTGAATGCAAATGTTTTAGCTCTTATGTGGCTCATTTGGCTTCTACAGATCAACTCCTGGGGCCATTCTCAGCCCAGATCCAAGAAATGAGCTGAGCCGAGGGAAGGGAATAATTTCTGCTGCCCTGAAGTCTCATCTCTCCTATTGCAGCTGGCAGCTTGAAAGGCTTCATCCTGCCAAGACTGAATCTTAACTGGGATCAGTGGAAAAGACAAATTGCTGCCAGGGCCGCCCTGGTCCTGGGATTATAGAGAACATGGGTAGAGTTTGCTCAGATCCACAGGAGAGGGCCTTCACTAGGGTTTACGAAAAATAAAATAAAATTCCCTCCAGACTTATGGTATCAGTGGAAACAGCAGGCTGAGACCAAGGAGGAGAGGAGACAGTTTAGCCAGGTAGTTTGGAGAGGAGGAGCTTGCAGAACACCACCGCATGGAAAATCCTCCTGCCCTTGCAGTCCACAGGGAAGGAAACCCACCAGAAAGGTCAAAAGCAGCCGGCAATCCCCAGGCCCTGCAGTGAACCCAAATACTACAATCAGGCCCAAACAAACATGTATAACTTATCAGTCTTCCCTAGAAACACTCCTGCCGAAGGCTACAGGAAAAAGGACAAGATAGGCTTTGTGTCTTGTAAGAGAAAGGCCAGAAAAAAACCTCCTTGAGCATCCTGTTTGCATGCGGCTACATGATGCTTTTTCCAAGCCACAGACACTAATTTCAAACCCACTCACTACAAAGTCTGTTGCCAGAGCTCACTCATACCTCCGTGATTATATACAGTCTAGCCACTCCTTTGGTTTTGAAAAAGCACCCAGAAGTGTTATGCCAACTCCTAATGCACCCAAGATGGGTGCTCCTGACCTGATTTCCTTATAAGCACAGTATCCTGTCACCTCAGCCACTGTCTCATCCCAGCAGCAGCAGAAATGTGCAGTGGGAGAAGATCTAAATCAGTAGCCAGGAGTCTGGGTGATTTTGGGACCATTTGTTCCATCTTGTAGATTTAAGTGCATCTCTGAAGCCCCTACACTAGAGGAAGGCCACCCTGGTAAGGTCTCACTCAGATTGGGAGCTTCAGAATAGTTTGCCTTGCTGACTCAGGGGGATGAAGCTAGCAGCAACTTATGCAACAGATGCCATGCAGGCATCTCGGAGCTGTTGGACCTGAGCGGTGAAATGGGCTCTTGCTCTGGTACAATGGCTTTAACAGGACTTTCCATCCAGCAAACACGCTTTGACAGACACACCCAGGACATTCAGCCATAAGCAACACAACTGCATGCAGAAAGTTCTTGGCCAGCCAGGCTAGGAGGGGTATTTAAATACAACTTTCTTGCATTCATCTTTTATAGCCTGCTATTTCCCTCCTGGCTCACTGAGGATGCCTCAGAGCACGTCCCTCTGGGGTGTCCAGATGCAGCAAAGGCATCGCCAGTAACACTTAGCCCATCCCCAGTAAGCCATAGCTTTTGCAAACCTGTGCCAGAGAACTCCAGCTGAACCCCAGCAGCTGGAGCGGCTTTTAATTTCAACTTCTCTCAGGCTGGTATTCCAAGGTGTTTTTATCTTCTTTTAATCAATGCACATGGCCAGCTCCAGAGGGAGCTGAAGGAGGGGAGGGAGTCGGTGCAGCCACCGTATCTGTGCAAAGTGGTTCCACATGCAAGTGAAACAGGGCTTGACTTGCTTGGTGAGTGTTTTGCAGTGTGGTTACGGGCTGTCATTCCACCTCCGCAAAGCTGTTATTTATTTACTTAAAGACTTGCATTCTGTGGAAAAAGATGCCCCAAGATAGCACTGTGTTTCTAAAATTAAACACAGCTGGTTGGACCAAGGACAAGCAGCAAACACTCCGGTGTTCCTGCTGGCAGGAGGAACAGGGTTCCCCATGTCCTGGACTCCCACCCTCACCAAGCTGCAGGAGAGCCTGGCAAAATGCCTCCTGTGTTCTCGGCCAGGAGGGAGGCCACTCTTTGGGAAATGAGGCTCGCACCAAGCACCTTACCCAAAAGCAAGGGTGCTACCATTTCCTGTGACAGCATATGAGGGTTTCATAGCAGTGATTGCACTTCCTTCCCCAGGAGCCCTGGGAAAGCCCTCACCCCACTGCAGGAGATCAGACATCCCAGCAGGCACCCAACAGTTTTGCGTGTGGCCAGAAGTCCTTTAACACAGTTTGCAGTGACAGGCTGCATTGCTGAGCCTCATCTCCTATCTAACCTAGCCAAGATTTCCTTCTTGTTCATGTGTCACCAGTAGCTTCCTCCTTACAGTGAAGCTCATTTAGTCCTCACTCTTGTAACCTAAGTTAAGAAACTGGTTTTCACAAAAATCATTTATAGAAGGGCAGGGGAAAACCCAAGTGTTCCTCCAACTTCACATGCAACCACCAAGAATTTCCCATCCAGACACACTTTTGGCACCTGTTCCTCTGCCTGACATATGCACAGGGTCTGCCTCTACATCAGCAAGTAGCTCAGCTCAGGAACGACTGCATCAGCTTGTCAGAGCAGCTGGTCCTGGAGCTGCTGCTCAGGGGTGTTACACTGGCCTAGATTTAGCCTCATCCCTCAGACAGAATGTCTCTGTGCACATGCAGCTGAAGCTCTCCAAAGGGACTGGTTGGAAGCTGTTGGAGCCCACTGCTGATCAGGGTTGGAAGCACCTTGGAGGCATTTGGGAAGCAGAACTTCCAGGAATGGTGAGGCAGGTCCATGAGGGCAATGGGGTTCAGTCCCAAACTTCACTGCTGTGCAGCTTGTGCAGACATTCAAAAAGATGGCAAAGAAGTCTGAACCAGACCCCAAACCAGCAATCGAAGATGGGGATGGATGATGGAACTGAAGAGCAACAGGGAAATGGTGAAAAAGCTGGTGAGGCCAGGGGTTCCTGTGTAGATGCTGCCCCCAGGCCCAGGCACACGCACCAGCTCCCAGGTGGCTGGAGGGCCATGCCCTGTCCTGGGCACAGCCAGGAGCTGCTGCTCCCTCAGCTATGAGCAAAGAGACCGTCCTTGGCATCCCACAAAGCTTGCTCCAACCAAGGCAAAAAAAAGAGAACGGCCCTACCACTACAGGCCTGGACTGTGATCCAGAAGGATCTGACCACGGGGATGTGGGCCAGACCAATGTGTCACGCTTGGTAAGTCATTCAAATTATTGTTTGCAGATGGAGACAGTAACTCGGCCTTCGCATTGTTCTGTGTGCTTGGCAGTGAGCACCTGGAAACAGATTTGCAAGCTGGAGCTCTCTTTGCATCTGAAGAAGGTAGTGTTTGCCACCAGATTGACAAAGTTGCTTTTGGCAGATGTGGCTTTTGTCCCTCGGTTTCTCCCAACCGTTAGATAAAGATTTCACTTCTGCCTCCAGAAGGAAATTTCCACCTGCACTGGTGACACCACGGATCCTGTTCAAACTACTGCAAGAGCTGTTCAGGGGTGGCAAAGCACATTTCAGAGCTGAGGGAAAGGGCAGGCAGGAGAGCAAGAAGGGAAGAGAACTGGCCACCACTCCTGTGAGAAGCTCTTGGGAAAGAGCCTGACCCTCACCAGCACTCAGCTGTTTCTGTGATTGTGTCCATTTGCCCATAATTACATTAGTGCTGCTCCACACAGCACTGTAAGTCAGGTCTACTGATCTTTGCTCAAAATCCTGCTGCCTTCCTGTTCGGATTAAGCTGCCAGCATGGGTTAAAAAATTAAAGAGCAAGTTTGCCTCAGTATCTGATCTTTCGGGTGTGCTGGTCAGCATCCCCCTGGGGGAGGATTAATTAGGAACAGAGAACTGGCAACAGTCTGAGAAGGACAAGACTGCAGCTATTGGACAAGCCGCAATTTGGAGTCTCTAACCCTGGCGAAAGTCCAAGACATGCTTGCTGATGCATCCCAGCACTGATATCCCAGGAGCTGGCACAAGATCAGCATCCCCGAGGCCACAGCTAGTGCTGGTCCCAATGTCCATACTGCCTCAGTGTTGGAGCTGCTTCTGTAGTGAAATTCTGCTCATCCCCATGACACTAGAGGCATCTTCCGCTCTTCAGCTGCAAAAAGAGCCTCCTCTCCACTAAGGAGAAGCTTTCAGGGACCAGAACAAGGGAATAGGTGAGAGGCTGGAGAGCAGCCCTGCTGAAAAAGACCTGGGGGTTCTGGTTGATGGCAAGTTGGACATGAGCCAACAGTGTGCAGCCAAGAGAGCCAACCATGTCCTGGGGTGCATCAAGCATGGCATTGCCATCCGGGTGAGGGAGGTGATGGTCCCGCTCTGCTCTGCACTTGTGCAGCCCCACCTTGAGTACTGTGTGGAGTTTTGGGCACCACAGTACAAAAACGACATCAAACTACTGGAGAGTGTCCAGAGGAGGCCACAAGGCTGGTGAAGGGTCTAGAGGGGATATTGTACTAGGAACAGCTGAGGTCACTTGGTCTCTTCAGCCTGGAAAAGAGCAGACTGAGAGGGGAACTCTTAGCTACTTACTGACTTCTCACAAGGGAGGGAGGTGAAAGAGGTGCTGATCTCTTCTCTCTTGCAATCTATGATAGGACTCCAGGTAATGGCTGGAAGATGTGTCAGGGGAGGTTTAGGTTGGATATTAGGAGGAGGTTCTTCACCCAGGGGGTGGTGGAGCACTGGAACAGGCTCCGCAGGGAAGTAGTCCTGGCACCGAGTCTGCCAGCATTCAAGAAGCATTTGGACAATGCCCTCAGTCACACGGTGTGAATGTTGGGCGTGTCCTGTGTACAGACAGGAGTTGGACTCGATGATTCTTTTGGGTCCTTTCCAGCTCAGGTGATTCTATGAATCTGTGATAAGATTTTACAGTGGTTTTAAAAGAGCACATTAAATGCTGAACATGCACTCCCTGGATGACCAAGAGCTACATCACAAGCAGATCACAGGAGCAGAACAATGGGAAAGGTAGGAAGTGCAGCCTGATCTGCCTGTTGACCCCTGCCACGTTAGCACAGCACCTGTGTGCAAAATCAGTCTGAGGGAAAGGTTTTGTAGCAAAGACAGTCCTCTGAAAGGAGCTTCTCCTGGAGCCCGAGGTGCCCAAACTCCACCAGTTGTCACTGCCATGAGAAAGGGCAGTGGGTTCTCCCAAGGAGGGCAAGCAAAGGGTAATGGAAACAGAAAGGACTTGTGAGAGCAAAAGAGGGAAGTCAACAGGGCTCAGATGTTGAAGGGAACCAGAAGCAGAAGCAAGGCATAGTTTACAGCAGAATGGGGCATGACTCTGAAGAGTTATTTTTCTTTTTGGGAGACCCAAAGAAAGGAAAACCCTGGAATGGAGAACAGTTGGAAAAACCTATCTTTGGAAGTTAATCAGCTCCTTCTACAAAGTAAGAGTAGATCCAGACTTGCTTAGAGACACAAACATAGTCCGTGTTACCTGAGAAAATTCTTGCCCTGTTCACCTTACTGTGAGTGGGCAAATACTAGTTCTATTCCTTCTTCTCCCCCTGGAAACACCTCTTGCCTCTGCAGGGGCTAAGATGACGGTTGCCATCGCACCCAAAGGCACAAAAGGCAGGCAGCAAGGCATAGCCCGTGTCAGGCCTGATGACAATCACAGGAATGTGCAGTAGCAAAGAGATGATTTAGAGAGCACCATTTCTTACCTCTTGAATCCAGTGGCCACCTAACCTTCTCGGGAAAGAGGGGATAACAATCTTCAACCTTTTACAGGATTACCACAACACTACAACCGAATAAAACATAGCTTATGCTTTAAGTAGATGGAAATTAATTTTCTTCCTATTTTGTTTGCTTCTTTTTGTGGGCAATGGAGTGCACAAAAGCTTTTGATCTTTTTTTCCTTCCTCAGACACTGTCCACAGATCACCTTCTGATACCCTTACAGAACCACAAACTGCAAAACCTGGCAGGGTATGAGAACCATGGCAAGAGCTGTGGGTCCACCACAGGCAACTACTCAGCTTGTCCCTCATGGGGAATCCAAGCATATTCTTACAACACTCCTGATAGCTTAAAGGATGATGAAACACAAGTTTTACCCCTCCAGATGCACTGTCAAGGCAGATGCTTTATTTAAAGAGACAAGTAGCAAGTATCCATTTCCCAGGTGCCTCAGGCATAAGACCCTATTATCTCAAGAAACCTGATGACCAGAGTTTCCCCTCCCCAATCTTTTAAAATCTCCACAAGAGACACATAGAGAGCCCTCCTCCATGCACAGGCAGACAGCAACATCACATAATCTGCAATGCACTTGCCTCCCCATCTGCCCCATGAGGAGGGTGTCCAGGACTAATGTGTGCCCAGGTCCCCAGATCCCTGCTGCCTCTACATAACTTATGCTTTCCCTAGTTAGCAGTGCCCTCAGTCTTTGGTGGGACTGCTCTGAATAGTAATTTCCATTATCCATCTCCATGAAGGGAGAGCATGACAAACGTCTTGCTGTAACACGTGAGACCCAACCACTGATGGTCATAGACATGTCAGCCAGAAAAATGCCTTTTCCCATATCTTGCACTGTGCAATAAATTTTGACCTTTTCTCCATTCCTCTTCCTCCCTGGTTGTTATTTTTTTTTTAGCTATGATATAGACACATTGTCCTTTCATGAACCTTTCAAGAAATTGGCTTAACGCAACTCTTCCCCACACCTAAAACAAGGTGGGCAAATAATGTTTCCTAGGTTCCCACATTAAAATAACCATAGCATTTCAGACCCTTCTGGACCGTAAGGGATCAATGCTGTCATAGCAGGAAAGATGCAGCAGCTCTCCCAAGACAAGCCTCCAGCTCACTGTAAATTTTAAATTTCACCATTTAAAAAGAAAAGGAAGAAGAAAATAGAAAAACAAACAAACAAACGAAAAAGAAGTCTACAGATACTAGAAGCTACCTGATGTGGCATCTCTAGGAAAATACTGGTATGTGGGCCACAGAAATGAGGGCATATGCCAGCAAATGACTGATATTTAGCCAAACATCAACTAAGCTCCAGTCCTGCAGAATCGTAAGGCAGCTCTGCTTAAGAGAGCTGGCAACAGTTCCCCTGAAAGAAGGACTGCAAAGGCTGTGAATAAGACCAGATATGAAGGAGTTCTGTTATCCTGGGCAGGCCAGCTGCTAGTGGATGTCTGGCACTCCCCAAGTGACCACACACAGTGGGAAATCCCAAAGACCTTCCCATCCCTCATTAATTAAGCACAGGAAGGAAAAAGGGAGCTCAGCTCTAGGAGAAAATGACAAATACTTGTCCTTAAAAAGTAAAGGTTAACCCTTTGGAAGAATCCTAGCTGTGTTTCCTTTCAAAGGCACTTTAGTTTTTCTTTTTTATTTCTTTTCCAAAAAAAAAAAAAAAAAGAAAAAAGCAGCAGAAGCATACCTTGCCAGGAAACAAACAGAAAGATTCAAACCAGGTATCGCAAACTTACATCCTACCTTGGTTTATTCCTTTGCTTCTTTTCCTCTCCAAGGAACACATAAGTGAGGCATTTTGCTTTCTTAATGCAATATTACATTACTATCTTACATGAAAACTCAGCCTGCCAGGCTGGGGCTGGTACAGAACAGCAGACTTCCAATAATGGATAAAAAGCAACATTTTTAGCAGGCTTATATTGCTCCATAAACAGCGTCACCCTCACCTTCTCTAAGCAATCTGTGCTGAGAGTGGATAGGGAGAGTTAGGGACAGGACCGGAGAAAAAAACCAAAACAAAACCAAAAGAAGAAAGGACTCTACCTCCTGATGAGAGTCTGACCAAACTAGAGATAAACATCAAATATGGCCCAGAGAACACAGCAAGAAGCCCATTAGCTACAGAAACACAAAGCAAACAAACAAAATTTAGCACAACAATGTTGAAAACAAAAGTTTTGAGTTGGGGGGGGACGGACGGACATGAAATCTTTAGTTCTTTCATTTCCTAACAGTAGAAATCTGTTCCCAAAGGCCAAGCAGATTTCTCCCAGAAAGCTCCATGCCTGCTACAGTAGAGATAAAAGTCATCTTTGTTTAAACAGAAACCAAAGGCTAAAGAAGGGAAAAAAACAATGACTCATAGGTCCTCAGCCCTTCCCAGCAAGAGCAAAGAGCTCCCCCTTACCCACATCCTCACTCCCAGCCCTTCAAGGCAGAGAAACTCCAACACTAGCTTTGCTCAGAAGAAGCCATGAGGCACTTACCTTGCTTCTGTGATGACAATGACGACAGGGACAGGGAGTTCCAGAACCCTGGGGAAGATGTCAAAAAGGATGACGGAAGGAGGTTTCTGCACTGCACTCATCTTGCAAGGCAGAACACCAGCCTGTCTTGTTATAATTCAGGCAGGATACTTCTCTTGTTGTTCAAAGCACACAAAATCCAAATAGCACTAGGTTTCACTTCTAATAAGAGGAAAAGCAATTGTTTGGCCTCCTCTACTGAAACCTAGCTGACAGAAAAGAGAAGGCGGGGAGGTCCCTACATTCTCATCCTGCTTATGACGCTCATGGGCTGCATGGATTTCAGAAACATCCCCTTGCATCCATAAAGCAAGAACCTCATAGCAGGACTTTTAGCCAAGCCTGAACCAAACAGATCAAAACAGACAGACTGAGATGCTTATTAACAAATATGCACCAAGGGCCTTCCCACCCAGCACTCAGACTCCAATCTGCTGCCTGCTGGGCCTCAGTCTGTATAGGCAATTACACTCTGATTGCTTTTGCTCATTGCTGTGGCCACAGCCCTTCCCACCTGGGGGCCCAAACCAGCAGCTGAAGCTTTGTTTCGGGTCCCTGGGAACCCACATACTGCAGGAGTGTGCTGCACAGCCAGCAAGGCTCCCATTGGAAGCTAGGCATGAGCTTCTCAGGTGCTTATGGTTAAAACATAACCTTTTGAGGGGCTGAAGATAAACATGAAAAATCAGGGCTTAAGGATTTATTTTGCCAGCAGGCTATTTCCTTTAACAGAGACAGACAGGGAGATCTATCTGTAAGTGAAACAGCTGCACACATTGCATCTAAGATAAAAACAAGGTTCAGCCCCTGATCTCCAAGGAATTCCCTTGATTCACCCACAAATTAGCCCTAGCCCGTGTGTGTCTCCCGCTTGCCCTGCTGTTCTGTGTCTAACTTCTCTTCCCTCCCACATCCTGAAAGTTTCACTCCTGATGTTGTCTTTCTTTCCTGATGTCTTTTCAGATGGCCTTATTTAACTCCTTCCTTTGAAGCATTCCTCTCCTGCCGCCTCCTCCTCTAAGTCAAGCCCTTGCTGTCAGAATGTTGCTCAGTTAACTACGTGAGCTTATGGCCAGTGTCACAGCCTTGCACTTCCTTCCTCTCTTAGACTAGTTATGTCCACGTGGGGTTTATAAACTCTTAGATAGCAGGACTGTCTCCCTTTTTGCTTTTTTTTTAAGTGAACTCCTTTGTTCCCTATGTTGCAATGAAAGAGTAATGAAAGAGTGTTTTATTTTAAGAGGACCTTTGGATATGGCAACATGCTGGTTCCATGGTTAGCTGTTTTCTATTGCAATGTGTGAGGATGACGTGCTTGTATTCCACCACGTTGCTTGCTCCCTCAGAACAAACTGTGACTGCATCACCTGAAAAGCTGCATGTAACTCTCTCAACCAAGGAGAAAGACCCAGAGCTTCAAAGAGCATCCAGACTCCAACTCACCTGCACAGAAAATGCATCTACAAAGAACTGTACTGAGACATAGTGGGGGCAATATATCTTTAATTTTTTCTTTTGTTTTTTAGTATTACAGTATATTCTTATAAAAAGATACAGATAAAAAGGACACTACAGGATTTGTACATTTAATTCACTTATAGTCTTAAACTGACTAAGAAATGAGGATACGCCAAGGCATTACAACAGCACATGACCTCCCACTTCAGTAAACTGCACTATACTTTCTAACTTGGTGGGCAGTGGCACATCCCAAAGTGACCTGCGAGTTCCAAGCTGAGTAGGCTTGCAGGGGAGGAGAATGGTTGAAGATGAGGATGGTTTGGAGGGGAAGTGTTGAGCACTGAGTGGCTCAGGTACCTGACATTCCCTTACAATTCTCTTTAAAAGGGCAAAGGTTTTAAAAGAGCCTGTTTAACGGCAAGCATGAAGTGGGGGAAATGGCTTGTCATAGAGGCTTTTCTAGATCACTTAGGTGAGAGCTCCTAGTGGTGAATACAAGAAAGGACTAAGCCCTTCACGAGCTTTGTGGAACACCTTGTAAACAGCCAAAACTGCCTAAAGGGGAGTTTTGATCCAGATGCTGCTTTGAATTGCTCTGGTGTAAACCCAGAGCAACTTATACACACTGGATCTTATTAATACATTATCACCAGTAACAGAAGACTCTGGTTTGGAAGATCTACTAAGAATTCAGACTCTCTGATGAAATGAGGTGCCAAAACACCATGCTAGACTAATGGCATCCTTCTCAGCAGGCACAGTGAGGAAAACCTGACCAACTTCAGGGGATTCTGGTTATAAAAGCTACTACTTAAAGTAGCAGCTATTTTGTGTATATATATATATATATATACATACATATATAAATTCTATATTTTCAGTTGGCCAAATTGTGTTATCCAGGTTAGCCTCTTCAATCTTTGATAACAGAAGCTAAGATAGCCAATGAAGGCTACCTGTTTGGATAGCAAACCTCCTATGTCAAGTAGGAAAGAAGGCCAAGGAGCCAATGCCAAATATCTGGTGATTGCTAGAGACTCCACAGGTGGAACACCAAACAGTAGAAAGACTTTGTTTACCCTGGGCAATCTGGGGAGCTGGGGTGGGGAAGGAGGAAAGAGGGGACGTTGAGGAAATCCTTCATGCTTGGCCTTGAAGGTAGGAAGGAATATAAGGTCTAAGGAAGGAGAACTGTCCCTGCTCATCTCACCAATGTGTTAATCCTGGTGAGAAGTTACAGGGCATGAACTTTTACCCATCCATCCAGGCTTGTCTGGTATTATGGCCACAATCTGGGTGGAAGGATGAAGTTTGAGCAAGCAGCTGTGCAGCTTAACTCTTCTCAATCCTTTCACCATGATTCATGATGAGAAATAAACAGTTTTTATGGAAAGGTTTCTAAAATAGCCAACCTGCACCAGTTCACCACTTGCTTTAAAATGCATATTTTCCCAGAACCAGGATCACCAGGGGCAGAGTAATTACGACAAAAGCAAAAGGAAAGTGTTTTCTTCCCTCACTTCCCACACCAAGACTGTTGACACAAAGCCCCTTGCCCAGCTCTGTTTGCTGCACAATAGCCAGCCCAGCTGTATAGCTGATGTAATGCCCTGGCACGGTCTCAATAGTCTTTGCTGTAATGCAGTGTATACATACAAACATAGCAAACTAAAATAAGGCAAAATAAATAGAGGCGTCAGATTTACAGGTTCCCCTTAGATATTCCTAAACCTTTTTTTTAAAAAAAAATCATTTAACCCACAAACAAACAAAAAAACAACCAACCCAGAAACAAAACTGCATATATCATGTACATCGTGAACTGTACAACTGATCTCCTTTCCGCTCACAGAAACTCCTGTCACAAGCTTCTCCCAGGTAACCCAGCTCAGTGTGAGCTTTCCTCAAGAGGAAAAATTCAGCCACTGGGGCTGACCATTATGATAAAGCCTGCTCTGGTCTCCTACCAGGGCCCCTAATGATACCTTTCCCTTCCTCAGACATTGTGAACACATTACAGAAATGCTTCTGAAGGACACCCAGGTCATCTCCCTAGTGGAGATTCCCTCACCCCTGAACACTAGTACTGCTCCTGCTCTCGTAGAGAACCAGTGCCCAAACGATAGCTGTGCTGCAGGACACGGAAAGGCCTTTCTGCCCTGAAGTCACTTTACCTTGTAGCATTTCCAGAGACCTATGACCAACTGAAAAGAACGACCCAGACCAAATGGAGTGGGAGGTGGAAGGAGTTCTTCAGTCTTTTCTGGGGTCATCCCGATGCAACCTGCTTAATACAGACACACAGAGGAGAGTGAGCACTAGACCTTCAGGGACAAAGTCTGGAAAGTTAGAAAGTAACTCCTCTTCTAGGTGTGAAGAACTTTATGATGAAGTTAGAAATGACTAGATTTTTGCAGGAAGAGTGAAACAGAACAAGCCTTCAACTATACTCTTCTTTCTCACCTCTCCTACTCCTCCACTTATTTCCAAAGACAGAGCGATCTCACTTAAAACACTGGTGCTAGGTACAGGTGCAACAGTATTTCCCAGTTCTTCTCCAGCTAGCAGTGTGATAAAGAGGTCATGCCTCACAACAGCTTGCTATACCTGCTTAGGCTCTGCTAGCACTAAAGGAAAAGGAATAAGATTCTCCTGTCTCCTTCAGCACTCAGCAACTCCAACACAACTGCTGATGAAGAACAGAGTGTAGATGTACTCACAGTGCCCAAGAGAGGATAAGAAAGGACAAACTTGGCTTCAGCAAGAATCTGATGCCAGGCCCTAGAGCAGAACCAACTTTTTTCCTTATCTGCTCTGTGGCCAGCCTCATCTCACACAGTAGACCTATTAATGGGTCTTTCCACCTGTCACCACTTACAGGAACTTACTGCTTGCCTTAGTGTGTAACTGAGCTTTCTCAAAACCCTCTTTATGAACGTTTGCCATGGAGTCAAGAGCCAGGGGAAACTGTCCTGCACGCTGAACAGAGCCTTCCGCCACCATAACAGATTCAAAACAGGAGTCTGTGGCACTGGAGTGCTGAGAAAGTTGAGCTGCAATGAATCAGGGGCATGACTCTGAATTTTCTGTCCATCCCAGTAAGTATCGCACAGGATTTACAGGAGTTGCAGAATCTCTCATTACTTGTGTACGAGCCAAGGAGGTGCCAAAACTACAGCAGATTTCTTTGACTCTGCCAGCATGGCCAGAGAGTCGCAGACCATCATACTGTATCTCTTTAAACTGGGGTTGAACTGTGTACACAAATGGACAGAGGGGTTACCGCTTTCTCTGCTTTTGCTACATTTGTGGTCTGGCAAAGTGACTTCAGTTTCAAAAAGCACAGCAAATACCAGGACAGGGGGAATGCTCCATTTATATTTAAGGGGTTTGCCCTGAGGTGTTTCTTCTCTGACAGCACTGCCATGCTGGCAGTCTGCCTTATCAAAGAAGTACCCGGGGAGAAAGCAAGCAGCCTTAAGTTGGACAGAGCCATGAGTCACATCATCTTGCACCAGGGCTGACCTTGGTACTACACCTGAAGTTCTGGGTGAGTTTAAACCCAGGGAGAACAGAGAGGGGAAAAAATTACAATGTTCATCTCTGGAATTCAGGGATTATCCAAACCTAAACTCCATTGTATACCAATTTGGCACTTATTACCACCACTCATATGGCTTACATGGCATAGGTTATATGGTGTGCTTTAAAACAGAACCAACAAAAAGGGCTGGGATATAGCATGTCTACTTCAGGGAGCAGCAAGGAGCTTGTTAATATAATTTACAAGAGACATTTCTAAAAATCCATTTTGTAATTTAAAATAAAAATGCTTTAAAAAGTGAGAGTTTTTCTTAGACTTTCAAAAAGCTATATGAAATACAGTCTTTATTCTACAAGGTGCTTGTGTCCGCTGCAAGAAGCGTTGCTGTTAATAGCTAATCCCAGAAGGGGAGCAGGATAGTAAGGGAGGAGAATGCACCCAGCTCTTGTAAGATACCAGCTCTTTACGATGAGCATTATACAGAGGCATGGCATTCTGGAATGTCGTAAATAGGGAAATTCTGGGATGGGAGACTCAGGATTCAGTAAACAATGAAACATTAGAGGTTAACAATTCCGACTTTTTTGCTTCTTTCCATAGTTTACATAATTATTTTACTCTCAAAGTGTTCAGAAAACCACCATAGTTTGCTACTCCAATATTGGTAGCGTGTAATACTGATCAGGCAGAGTGCATGGCAAAGGAAGTTCTGTTCTGCAGACTCAGTGCAGAGCCTGAAGTTACGTGACAATCAAACCAAATGATTAAAGTGACAAATAGAGCTTTTCTCGCTTCCCTGGGATTCCTTGACGTTTTGTGCTGTTAACTATTGATGCATAGTTTGTAGATGGTGGGTCCCTCTTTATAAATGTCCTCTATTTTCTTCCTGTCTGGGAGGAAGAATTCATAACCATTTCTTTCTCTTCTACTTTTTCTTCTCCAGGAAAGATAATAAAAAAGGAAGACAAGATTCCAAAGACAGAAAAGGGCCCATGACAACCTACACAATCCAATCCTTTTCCAAGAGCCATGAAGACACACAGAATTCAGGCCTCTTCTTGGTGTTCTTTGATTTCTCGCTATGTACTTCACACATGTAGCTTCAACACAAAATTATTTTTTTCTTATCAATTAACCCATCTCCAAAGCCTGCTTAGCTTACACAATTCTGTGTCCTCCTGGAAAAATTCTCAGTTTTCATTATGGGACCCTCCGCTGGTTCATCCCAAGGGATCCCTTCAAAATGAAAAAGGCTGTGGGCTCCAAGGCTCTCCTTACCACCACTCATATCTTACTGAGTTACGTGATTCCCCTGGGTAGGAATGGAGTGTGTGCAGTGAAGGTCAGCCTGTTAGACAGAAAACAGTTCATGCCAACAGCAACCACAGCTAGCATCAAGAGGAAAAGAAATCATGTTCCTTGCAACCAGTGACACCATTTGCTTTTTGCTAATTGTGACCTCTGGATAATACTAGGAAGCTCCTGATTTCTGTTGGGCTGCACTAAGAAATCTTGCACAAACAGGTAAGAAATGTTCCACGGTTTCCCTCCCACCCTCCAACAATGGCAAGTGGCTCCACAGTTATCTACTTGTAATCCCAACCTGGCAGTGGCTTTGTTTTCTAAAGAAAAGCCAGAGTTTCTTTCCTAGAAGATGCATTTCATAGCTTTGAGGCTCAACCATCTAAAAAATTCCAGAAAACTGCTTCTAGAAATGCAGAAGTATTTTATGTTGATCCTGATTCTTGAATTTTAGTTTGTTCCAGAACCTGATTACTTCTATCTGAACATCACTTGCTTTGGACAGTGTAGGCCACATAAAAATACTATACAGAACATGAGATCAAAAGCATTTTTCAGGTGCAATGGCTTATAAAATCCAATTCTGGAAGGGAACTGGAAACCTTGAGAACCACATTTGACAAGCCCCTGAAGGCCAGTCTAGATCTTGAAGAAGTGAGAGGTGTTTACAGAGCTGCTCTGAAATTAGTCTTGCTTATTATCAGCAAGATGGAGATTGTGACTAGTTTTTACTTTGGCACACCGAAAATTATCTTTGTCCAGCTGTGAGGCAGTCTGCAAGGCCCAAGTACTTTCTGTCATCACCATGAGGCCTTTGATGACACAATAAATTCCCAGAAGAAAATCTGTCAGCTCTGCATGGCCCAGTCACGGGCCCTGCTGGCTCCACAAAGGCACTTTTATAATGGTTCAAATTAGGAGCACAGAAGAGGGATGAGAGGCAAGCTGATCATGGATAGGTAACGTCTCTAGCCACAGACCACAGAAATCCTTTGGGACAGCTGTCAGATAGGCACCATCGCACACATTCATTTTCCTTGTTTTGCACTTTTTCATCATCATCTTTTGGTTGATTATTTTTCTTCCTCTTGTTATTAATAATTTAGCTTTGTCACCACCCGCTCCCGGCTTGTCTCTAAGCCTTGGTTCCCCGAACGCTTGCGGTTACGCTTGAGCTTCGATAAGTCTTTGTCGAAGACTTCACCCGACCTTAATGCCGACACCAGGTCATCAAACTCCCCACTCTCTTCGGATATGCTTCCAGCTTTTGCTTTCTTTTGTCGCCTCTCTTTTTCCCTCTGCTCTTTTAGCTGTAGAGAAAGACACAGAGCTTTAGGGTTACCCCTAGATCACTAGGTGCGCTGCCAAGAAGCAGCTAAGATGTGTCAGTACAGTTTAGGGCAAAAAGAGATCAGGAGCTTGGTCATCACCTGTGCCAAGGGCAACAGGAAACCATTCTGGGCTTCACTTCTTCACAGGCAAGCAGAAAGTATGAGAGATAAGGAATGAGTAGCATTGTCCATTTCCCTCCCGAAGTATTACTACCCTGGAGCAAAGAGGACACATGGGATCTGTCTATGCTGCTGCAGTTTTGCACTAATTTTACAGTCATGTAGGGCCAACAAAGTAGCTGTGCCAGATGACAGTCTACAAGTGATGCTGGTATAGGTAATTACCCAGCAATTGCAATGATCTTAGTGTGGCAGTACCTAGTATGCTGATGGCACCTATCCTAGTGAGTTCAAGTTTGGATGTGTCTATACAAATCAACACTACAATAGTCACAAGCAGATTTGTACTTGAGGCATAGCTAGCTAAATTGACAGGCAGAAAGGCTGCAGTCCTGCAAAAGGAGGAAAAGAAGAAATGAAAACCCCCAGAAAGCCACAAGCTAAATATATATGTATAATTAAAATAGTGTTAGGTATCAAAACATCAACAGAAACTCTGTGCATCAAAAAGCTCATGTTTAGATGGAGGCACATTGCTTCAACTCTGGAAAGAGAAACTGGATATAAACATGAAGAGCAATGAAACAGAACTACTGGTTTTACAAATCATTGGATGGGTCCACCTGTCAATATGATGCCCTTGATCTCCCTAAGGTAGCTCCAGGGACCTTCGTTTTCGCTCCACACTGTTCAGATCCAAGATCATAGGAAATGGCAAGGGATGGATGGGCCAAAGTAGGTCACTCACTTTTTGCCCCACACTGCAGGAAGACTCTTTCCATAAGCAAACTGCAATCTCTCTCTTGATGTATTAGGCCTACGAAACCACTCTAGTGCTTGACCAGGAGGCTCCTGCACTTTACAGGCTGAGAGGAAAATTGAGCCCTAAGTCCTGGCATTTTATCCACATTCAACAGAAAGGCTGCTGGCATCGTGTCATTTTACCTCTCTCCTCTTCTGAAAGGCACAAACCATGTTTTTGGCACAGGAAACATCTAAAGCAGTAGCTCCCCACAGCAAGGCCTGGGGCCATGGCATCAGCCAGGGTTAAAGCCCTGGCAGGGGGCAAGGAGGCAGTGGACTGCTGAGCTGTTCTCAGGCCTCAGGAAATGCTGAGGTTAGAGGGAGAAGCTGGTTCACACGAACCCCTAGGGACACACACGTCTGTCTCCCAGCAGCAAAATCAACGATGCACAAAAGCTCTCTTGCCACGTCAAGGCCAGATGTGGTCCCAGTAATCAAGGCATTAAGGCGTCCCAGAGACAAATACTGCCAGTGTGGGCTGCAGCAGGCGCCAGGGCATTTGCTGTGTCACTGTACTCTGTCAGGCGACAGGCATGCAGCAGATGATGATGGAATCTGAGTGGAAGCTGACCAGCTGGCAGGACCAAGGGAGATCTGGCTCCTAGAACTTTTGCACAGAGCCTGCAGCCCAAAATCAGGATAGCCTAGCACTGGGCAGGGAGAGCATCACCCTGCAAAGTGACAGGGGGGTAGAACAGGAAGGGTTAGATTTGGCATCTGAATACAAATTTAGGAGCCAAATAGTATGTCATTGAGAGCCAACAGGACAGCCAGCCATCATTACTGAAGAGAATTGTGCCAAAGAGAGGTAGCAGGGAGAAGGATGTAGAACAATAACAAGACACGAGCATTGGAATTTGTTCTCTCAACCTTTCTCTCTTGAGACATGAAAAGGTGACAGAATGAAACACCTTCCTGTGCCCAGGTTCTCACCATGGCCTCCATACGTGCCCTGCGCTCCTCTTCTTCCTTTTTCTTCCTCATATTCTCCAGATCTTGTTTGGCCTCTGCAAATGACTGTAAGAAAGTGTCGAAGATGCCAAAAAATTCATCTGGCTGCATCTTGCCCTCGCTCTCCCCGAAATGCTTCAGTGCCTTGGCATACTGTCAAGGGGGCAGAAAACACAAGAGCAACAATTAGGCAGACAGTTTGGTGAAGAAAGTGAGGAAAGATTGAGTAACTGCACATGTAATTCAAAATCCTCTGAACATTCACGTGGTGAGAGCAGAAACTACCCCCCGGCAACAGAATACCTCTCCTTAAGGCAGGTGCCTCTATCCGGCATATCCTTCAGGCAGCATGGGGCAACAGTGCTGGAGAGCACTATCTGCCCACTTATACAAAAAAAACATGTTCGGTGCCTGAGGGTGATGGAGTAATTTCATAGGATGACTGTCTGGCCACATATTAGCTGCAGCTGTGGGACAGCAGAGGCACAGAAGACAGTGAGCTAGCTGGGGAAACAAGTAATTTTAGTCCATCCTAACTACCAAACAAGTAGGGGTTTGCCCATCCTTTCCCCTTCCATCTTTCCCTCAAATACACTTTTAAAATGGCTGGAGTTGGAGGGATTGTTTTCAATAACATTACAGTGTGTCCTTTAGGAGTCTTTTGCTATGTCATCTATCACTCTGAAGTCCTCTGAGTCAGGGTGTTGCCTGGGAGAGAGGAAACCATGGACAGACATGACACGAGAGAGGGGCAAGGAAAGCAGCCAGGGCTCCCGGGCAGACTTAAAAGAGAGTGAATACATCACAACTGGCTTTTATTTTAAAAGGCAAATGTTGAGGCTGCAGGATGCAAGTGGAGGCAGCCAACTGGCAGGACTTCAGTCACAGGGCAGTCCTGATTGGGATATGGTAAATTCATAGCAACCCCTGGCTCCTGGACATCAGTCCTGCAGTAGCTGTAGTCTGTTCTTTGCTCTCTCACACTCACAGGGATGCCTTTGTACTTACCAAAATACACTCACATGCATGCACAGGTAGTCTGTATACAGCATGTACATACGTGTCTACTATGCCCTGTATAAGTGTACACTTCCAGAAGCTGTGTCATTGTCCAGCCACCTTCATTCACACACCTCTGTGTCACAACAGGCAACACCAGCAACACATTCCTGATGGCACTGGTGCCCTGAAGCACAGCTCCTATAGCATTCCCTGATTTAACTTTGCATATCACTCCTGAGCAGTAGAGCATCCCTCCAGACCTCAAGGTTTACCAAACCAAACCCAGGCTCTCCTAGGCTATGAACTGCCTTCAAACACTCTTGTGCGTGTATTCAGCTCATATTAACACAGCCCAGCTTCCCTTTCCTTAGGTGGGTGCTCTTGCATAATGGAAAAACAGTAAGAAAAGTTCAGGCTCCAATGCCAAGCTCAAAATTACTTTGGAAGCAGGTCTTATAAACCCCTCTGGCCCTGTACCAGGTAAAGCATAAACAATGTCTCCCAGTCAACTGCAGGGGGAAGAAATCGCCAAGGAAAGTAGCTTCCTTCTGGCACAGCCTGAGAGATTCGGCATCTCCCCTCCTCTGCTTTTCCTGCCAGGCCCACAAAGCAGTTTGAAGCAATAGCTTCTTTTTTTCCTTTAAAAAGGCTGCATTCTAAGCCAGAAACAAACAAAGAAACCCAAAGTAACTGGAACAGAAAAAAAAAAAAGTGTTGGAAGAAATGCAAGTTGCTTTGAGCTACCAAACATGGCAGGAGTTGAAGGAAGCACTACAGCAGCAAGTCATGGAGGGACTTCAGAGTATGGAAAAAGCAACGGATTACTTCTGTGTTTCAATTCCTTTTCTCTGAAACATCTGAAGACACATACACACAAGTATGCATACCTACTCCCTCTCCCCACCCCTCTCTGTATATATGTATTTTCTCTGTATGTAATGTACACAGTTTGCTTGATTTCTCGGAAGGTGCAGAAGTCTCACACTAATCCACACTAACCAGCACCATCTCTTCAGCAGACAGAATACAGGCTGTCAGTACTGCAGAGGAGATAAAGCATCTCCATGGGCTATATTTTCTTGGCTTGTCTGTTCCAGCATTGCCCATCAGCCAGGGGAGCAGGAGTAGCAGAGAAAGAATTCAGCATAGGCATTATCATATTGCTTGAACACACTGATTGCCTGAAGCTCATTGCTCACAGGAGATATGCTATCTGGAATCTCTTCCCACTTGTGGTTAACTTCTGTGAAAATTGAAAATAAGGCTCAAATTAAAAGTCGTGGCTAGAGCTGCCAGCTAGAAGGAAGGCTTGTCCACCTCCTCTGAAGCCTGAAGTCCAGGGGCAGCCCATAGGAGATGGCCGTTGTACCTAGCAATGCACTGCTTCTGTCCCCTGCATTCCTCCTGTGCACAGCAAAGGTGGTTTGAGCCCATGAATGCCCATAGGGGTTTCTTTTTCTCTTAGGGATGCTGAGGGTTGAAATGGATAGGGTCCTTCCCTGGGGCTCTTGGATCCTACACACATGGAAGTCTCCATTAGAGGGTGGTGTTGTCTGCAGATGTCCTGCACATGGTCTGTCACCCAGCAACCAGCACCAGCTAGTTCTTGTCACACTGGCAGAGAGGCTTTTGCCACCGCCTCCCCACTGCCTCTCACAGAAGGAACGGTGTTGCTGTGCTGGAAAGACTCAGCAGCCTGGGAGCCTTCCAGAGACACTCATGAGTAAAAGGTGTTGTGGTCTCTAAGCAGCAACAAGGAGGAGACTGAAAACAGCCCGTCTTTAGTGCCCTGTAACATGGCTTAGTAGGTCACAGTCACTTACTGTAAAGCAGTGAAAGATGAAAAGAAAAAAATCCATGAGCTAGATGAACCAAATAACTATCAAAGAGAATCCAATGGTTCCCTGAAGTAAACATTTTCCTTCTTTATCTACTCCTTCTGGGAAAAAAGCTGACTGAGTAGAGGAAGGCAAGTCAGGAGATCCAGCCTCGGCTGCCAGCTCTGCCCATGATGTGGCTTGTAAACCATGCTCCTGCTCTGAGCCTTCCTCTCTGCATTTATTGCAGAACAGAAAGTGTTGCACCACTAATCTGATATAGGAAATGACAAAAAAAATCAGTTGTTCACATCTATAGGCCACTACATCAATTTCAGTACTGTAAAGAGAGCCACACTATCTTTTCACTGTTTAAACTGCAGACTACTCTGTTTTATTTCTGTTTTCCCATAACTCTAGTTCTGTGATCATGTTTGCTTTCTCAAAGCACCAGTGTTACAACGAGGGGCAGCAAGATGCTGGAGGCAGCTTCCCTAACTCTGGAAAGGAGTCCAGGCTCCTACTTGTGCACAGTGGCTAAAAACACACTGCTTGCCTCAGACAGAGCATAAGAGGCAGCGTGATGCAGACTGAGGGGTTCTGGAGCCCAGCCCTCTCTTCTGTCTCTCTGCTGCACCTTTTGTGTTACCCTGTACAAATCACTTGACTGCTTTGTGCGCCGATTCCCTGTCAGACAGTACCTGCTAATGTGCACAATTATGAAATCTGTAGGAAAGTCCTCATGCATGCAAGAATTCCCAGAATTTTGCAACGTGGTGTAATATCACGGAACAAGGGCTGAAATTCGCACATTCCTGAATTCATCTGGGGACTGATGACATGGGCAAAAGTAAGATGGAAAACTGTGTTTCAGTAGGTTTTCCACTGTAATACAGGATGGTATCTCATTTTTTCATTAAAAAATTCACTTCCACACTACAAGGGCCCCCAGGCTCCATGATATAACAGGTCCATGAACTCAGTGCCAGCTCTACTTCCTCTGCCAAACTTTCCACTGAATTCATCCTCTTGCCAAAGCAAATCATTTAGACAGTTGTTTATTTTAAAAAGTCATTTTAGCAAGGAGAGTGAAAACTGGACAGCAGCGCGCACGCTCTCTGCTGTGCTTGCCAACAAAATGTTAAACAGTGGCAGAAGAGCTCTGGAAATGCCAGGAATGGGGCTCTATGAGGAGGAGGAAAAGACAGTCACAATAAAAATTTTCTGCTGTCTGCGCTGTCTATTGCAAGAGAAGCCAATGCAGAATTATACCATGTAGCCATGCAACATGAACTGTCTTCCCCAAACAAGTAATCTTGAGTTTGCTGTTATGAATACTGCAATCTTGTACCAAGGCAGTTAAAATAAATGTTCTCTTTATGGGACAGAGTCCAGCCAATCTCAAACAGGGATGAGTCCAGCTCTCCTTGTGCATAAATGCTCCTACAGGATTATCCCAGGAGTTCAAAAGTGACCCTGGCAGCCACAAAAATCAAGATACAGGTGTTATAAACATTTCTGATATATTAGATGCCAACTTGCCCTGAAGAATCTGCAATTCTAAGCTAGGGTAAAACACCTACTTAATTTATTTAACAAATGGCTGTTTCTGACAGAAGGCTATAGTACCTGTCCACGCCCTTTGTAAAACACCTCATTTTGACTTCCTCAGTCTCTGTCCTGATCCTTTCCTTATCCATTAGCCCCAGTGGCTGACAGAAAATACTGGTCCCCCAAAATGAATGACTGATGCCAGCCTGTAACTGGCACTTGGACTACAGTATTTGTGTGCTTCACTACATTCTGCCATTAATTACTATTTTCTTAAATGGATTTTGGCTTTCTCTGCCTTTCTGTTCTTCAAAACAATTACTATATGTGCTACGCTTAATAAATACATGTGCAGAGTCTGAACTCCAGTCTCCATGATGATAAATATAAATACCCTGCTTGAGAGGAGCAGGTATGAGAAAGACTAGAGATGGACACTTTTCCTTACCCTCATCATCAGCCTTGCTCAGGCAGTGGCCTCCTTTCCGCTTCTAGAGAGACCTAAGATGGTATTCACTAAAGGAATGGCAATACCTTACTAAATAGATTTTTTACTTCTAGGAAGATCCAAAATATTTTAAAAACAGGGTTGTTATAAAGTAAGGAGAAAGTGTAATAGTTATGAAGCAGCCTAGTGACCTAAGTTCATACCTGTCAACATTTAAGTATGTTGTAAATCTTCATTAGCAAGTGCCACTTTTTTCAACTAGGAAAATAAAGTTCATACCATGGCAGGTTACTGTTCCTCTGCCTGGGCATTTTCATTCCTTCCCCACAAGAAACACAGGGAAAAAAAAACACAAACAAAACTCAACTCTATTCTGCTCTTTCTGATGTGAAAAAGTAAATTTTCCATCTGTTTGAACATGTAAAAACTGGGGAAGAATTCCAGGGCAGAATTTCACTTTCTCCTGTCCCCACCTTCCAGTTTATGGGAAATAGCAGAAAACGTTATCCTTCGGTCCAATCTATATATTCCCTTATAAAATAGTATTGAAAGTGAGAAAACACAAAAAGAACAAGAACCAGCTGTGCTAAGCAGGCTGTTTAAAGAGTCAGTAAGTTTTCAATCAATTCTTAACCAAGCCATCTGTTTACTGTATGAAGATAAGTACTATTAAAAGGCTTTCTTTGCAAACATGGGTGCCTGCATCTGACAACCTGGCCCTTTAACTTAAAATATTACTTTCTCCCCATAGTCACTAACTGCAAATGGCCCTGTTTAAGCAACAAGACCAGAAAAAGAGAAGTACCACATGGGATTGTGAAAAATATCCTCTACAGAAAAGGTCAGCAACACGCCTTGTTTCCATAACTTTATTCCTTTAAGTGACTTTCGCTCATACTAAGGACATTTACAAAAATAAAAAGCTTCCCAGGTTTGAAAAGATAATATGCATTGTTTTAAATCCCAGCTGAGGAAACATGGCTCTGATTAACTCATGGCAATCAATTAGCCACATCTATATTTAGTGGGATATGCAACTCCAGCTGTTAAAACTAGGGCTTCACTATTATTAATAAATCTGTGAACCAGACTAACTCTTCCTGGACTCATGAGGATTTTTTTAAAAGTCCTCCCACTCCCACTACCTCTTTTTCAATTTGCTTTGAGAAATCAAAGAAAGAACAGGATAATCAGATGACTTGGTCCCTCTCTTCCTTTAATTGGCTAGTTATAGTAGGTTTCCATGGTAAGAAAAAAGCTTGTGATTCAACAAACACAGAGTACCCACTGAGGTTGGAAGACATTATAGGCTTTGCAAAGCACATCTGGTTTGTTGAAAGTTTCCATTTCCAGCTTTCTTTTTCCCTTTTTTTCTTTTTCTTTTTTAAGAAAAAAAAGAGAAAAAAGAGGAAGGAGAGAGGGGAAAAATAATACAAAGCAAACATGAGAAATAGCTCAGCACTGATAAAGACAGGCAGTTCCCTTTTAGGAGTCCAAAAGCAGCTCTTCACCAGTGGAAGTATCAAAGCCATAGGTTGAGCAGAAGTTGGAATGGCATGTGTTCAAACATAGTAAAGGTGTGTGAGGAGAAGGCAGAGAAACATTTTCTAAGTATGTTATAGTCATTAAAATAAAAACATCTCTTTATGTTGAGTGCTTTATGTTGGCTATATGTAAAAAAAGCATGCAACAACTTCCAAGCACATTGTGGTCCGTCTGCAGGGAGGTTCTCTGATTAGTCTCAAAGCAAAAGAACACCACTTCTCCTGCAAATGCCTGATCAAGAAAAGTTGCATTGCTGTGCAGGACATGTACCACTTGCTGTTTTTTTAACCCCTGACTGACCTTGACAGAATCTACATTGGGCTTTTGTCCCAGTGTGCCGAAAGGAATGACCACCACCATCTAGAACACCAAACTAAAAATGGGCCAAGGTCAGAGTGAACTCACTTCCAGAAACGTGCATTTAACATTTTCCGTGGGGGGCTTCTGTTTTATAACTGAATTGAATTTCAGCTTCATTATATTCATGTAAAATGTTTTGTGATTATAAAGCCAGTATGGTGTGAATGTTACTATGTAGGAAGCAACTTGAATCTTCCAAGGCAATATGACAATGAAAAAGTTGGACATGTTATTCTCCACAAAATTTCCTCATGACATTAACAGGTGTTGGACTGACAAGCTTTGTCTTCTGAGTGCCATAACAACTACTGCACCAGTGGCATCTGCCAGGGCAGCTAGCTCCAACTGACAGTGAGACACCCCTGGTGTTCACAGCTGCAAGTCAGTGTTATTAATATTATCTCCACAGCAAGGAAATGCTTCTGAATTACAGAATGATATTAATGTAGAGCAACTGAATCAATGAGGAGCCTTGCTGTTCAGTTCCTCAGCCTGTATGTTGCCTATCCTTGAAAAACTAAGGCCTACCAAAACCTAACAGCACAGGCTTCATTAATGTAGCAATAGGTCCCTTAATGCTTCAAGGACTGACACCAGCAGCGGAAACAATTCAATCCAAAAGAAATAACGCATTTGCTTCATAAAGCTGAGCACTTTTAACATGCCAGCCAACAAGGGCAGACTTTCCATTAAATAGAGTTTACTTTAGACTTTGCTCTTCTCTAAACATTTTCATATGCTTACGATTTTTTCATAAAAATTCTTCCTCATTCAGCTGAGAGACAGAGGGATTAGTGCCAGACTCCAATCATCAGCAAGGAACAAGCACCTCCTAAATTGTACAAATCTGGTAATGGAGGTGCAGAGAGTGAAAGGACAAAATGATCACAGCAGCACCTCAAGAGTAATACACAGGGTGCTGGCTGTGTGAAAAGGATCCAAGAATGTCAGACAAATCATGTACGTTTGGGACTTCTATCCTTGCACTGAAATACAAGCAGTAACAGAGAAGTACAACTGGAAAAGATCAAGTATTTAAATCAGGGTTACCGAACTACCCAGAGGTGCATTTTAAAAGGGAAGAAATGAAGCACAAATGTCTCCAGCTGAACAAGCAAAGTGGGATAAAGTCAGAAACAGAAGTCAGAAACAGAAAGATACAAGGTCGCTATCACCAAAGGACTTCCTTTTGGGAGATTAAGGTAGTCCTTTCAACACCACAGTTCAATGTGGTACACTGGTACAGACATTGCCATGGCATTTCTATGTCAGATATGGATAATGTTAAGAAAGATTACCAAGAAGTGGGCAAAAGCATTGAACCCTCTTTTAATTCTAAAATACATTCAGAATTACTACAGACCAGACTCGGAAAAGTCAGAAACTTCAGCCTCAAACATTTTCAGCATCTACTGTAGTTTTCAATACAGTCCCAGATGTGAAATTGCTGCTTCTATTTTGATTCAGGCTTTTGACTGAGCCAGTGAAACCCCAAACACTTCAAAATGTATTCATACCTTGTCTCTCGCCTCATTGAGAAGGTCTTCTAACTCCGAGAAGCTGAAACTGGCCACAGTGATGAAATCACTCATCACTGGAACAAACCTGTCCCCTGGTTCTCGCATTCGTCTCTTCTGATAATCCAGTTCCTGAAAGAGGAGATTTAGACAGGCAAGTGTCAAAGTTTCCTCACTGACAAGGAAGGGAACAGAAAAGCTCATCTATCTCACTCAGTGCTGAGCATTGTCTCCTCACACTCTGCATACATTCACCCGGAGTTGTAACTCCGAAATCACTTTCTCACTAAGTCAAAGGTTTGCCTTACAGCATTCGAAGGAAGGTTAAAGTGGGTTGAAATTACAGTTCCCTATATCCTCTAACAACAACCACTCCCAAGAAAGCCATCAACGTGGTTGATTTTCTAAAGCAACTTTATAATTTAAGCATCAAGTATATAAAATGCTGCATTTTTTCTTCCTAAGCAGAGTGACAAATAATAGAGAACTTGGATCATGTACCAAGTGAATTTGGAATTCTTAACAATGAGTTTATATACATCTTCTCTTCCCAGGGTGGCTCAAAAGGCTGTTCTCTGAAAAGCACTAGGTAGGCAGCAAAAAGACATCAAAACTGGTTCTCCCAATGAAGAACAAGCAGAAACATGTCAGGTACAACATTTGCTACCACCATGCTAACCAATAAGCATTAGCTTGAATGTCATAAAATTCACAGAGTTGTAAACTGGGGCTATCGTGATAAGAAGACTTATAGGGAGAGAAAAAAAAAACAAAGAAAAAAGACATAAACCTATAGGAAACTAAGCTTTACTCGTCTGCTGCCTACCTTTGTTTCTGGCCCGTTTTTCAGTTTCAGCCCAAGATTACCTATGCTATCTCTTCCCTTACTTTATTCACTGTGCTTATGGCATTGAAAGAGCTAGGGGAGCTCTTCAAAATGACTAAGTTAGACTAAGACCAACAGTGTCCAATGCCTATACTTGGCTTGTGTACAGTTTGACAGTCTCATGGGGACAACAAAATGGTAATCTAGGCCTCATCTTTATTCTCAGCTGAATAATCAGCAAGAATGATAAAGCCTTACTTTCTCTGTAGAGAAAGCAGCATGAAACAGCAGGTCAAGTTACAACCTGACCCTCTGTTCCCTTTAGAAAAAAATATTTTTGTTCTGGCTGTAACTCCAGCTATACAAATTTTTGGTGCTCTCTGTTACTGGTCATCAAAATATTGGTTCACAGAGCCAAATGGATTGGTTGATAAGCATCTATGCTGAGGAACTCCTCGGGATTTGCTCCTGAATGCTGCTGAATGCAAAGAATGACTTTGGCCATCAACAGTTGAAAATCACATGTGATATATCTTCTGGTTTGATGTGAGCTGGAAAGAGAACGCAACCACCACTACAAGGATAGACCACTAGGCAGAAAAGGGCAGGAAAAGCAATGAGCAGGTGGCCAGAGAAAAGTCTACATTAAAGAAGTGCTACTTCCCCTGTTCTATATTACATCCTCTCCTCCACTGGTTTCCTAATACAACACAAGGGACGGTCCCAGGAGCACTACTCAGTTACATCACTTTGCAATGAGTTGTCTTTATGTTACAATCATTTTGAATTGGACTTTACAAGTACAGAAAACACCACTGCACATGCTTCTAAGAATTATGGGTATTGTTTCAGCCACTATTTCCCATTCTAATTTTTAAGCTACTTTTTAGCTGAAGGTTGCTCTATCCCATCATTCCCCCTTCCCCACGCAAGCAAGTATAACAGTTTTGCCATCCTTCTCACGGTTGAAAGTTAAGGCATTTGATACTGTTACTGGAGAGCAATGTTTTTCAAAGTAAAATTAAGATTAGGTGGTCTGCTCTTCAATTTCAAATTCAGTTCTTCCCTGCAGAATAATTCTTCCAAAATAAAAACATCCCACACAAGTAACCAGCATGACTATGTAATCAGCCCAAGAGTGATGCCAGAGAAAAAGAAACTCCTCCATATCTTTTAGAAATGGTCTATACTAGTCATAAGAGCACCATAGCAGAAGCCTGGTGGGCTGCCCCTGGTGGGCTGGGCTACTGGGTCTCTAGAGATATGAGAAGATTCAGCCTTGGCAGCGGTTTCTCAAGCTGTGGTTGTCATGTCCTTGCTGTGTGAGAGAAGGGTTCTGCTGACAGAATTTATTTCCTGATTTATAGAAGACCAAGAACTACTTAGTTCTCCTTCTGGAAGGATCTTACACAAAGGCAATAGCCATGTGTGTCTTGACAAAGGAATATGTCTTATTTTCACAAAAAGCTGCAAGTCCAGGAAGGTAAAGGGTTAGTAGTACTTTTAAGAACATCTGACTGTGAAACTATTTTTAGCTTTCTATTCTTAAGGGGCCTTGAAGAAACTTCACAGTCACTGGAGCCAAGGCTGTGGTGAGAACACACTGGAACAGACTCAAGAATCACACCTTCCCCTCCTCCCCCTTCCACCTGACAGTGATCTTCTATTGTTGCTATAGCGCTGCTTTTTGCATGCTAGAAAACCACAAATTGAGCAAGCAGACTGGGAGGTGCTGGCAACCCCAGATGAAAAATACCACAGCAGGGAGAAGACAGAGGAGGGAAGATTATGGTTGAATGGGAAGGAGAGGTTGCCCATGGAACCCATGTATGGCAAAAAGAATTGCTGGCTGTAAAGGCAAAAGGACAAATAACCTGATCTCAGAAAGCAAAACAGAACTAGGTACTGACATTTCAATGGAGGAAATTCTGTGTCCCAGCCAAAAGGCTGCCTCTCTTTCAAGTCATGAACTCCATACTAGCCTTTCCCTTTACAAGTGCTGTTAAATCCCAAACACTGCATTCCATGTAGGCAGCAGTATCTTTTCTCATTGCTGCGTTCTCCCTCACCCCAACAGTCCAGAAATAAGGTTTGGAAAGTTTATTGTTTTCATGGGAGAATCACTGGCTAATTATATGATGAACTGCTCAAGACAGCCAGACAGCCTGGGAGACACTAACAGAACACAGACCCCTTCCTCTACCCTCAGAACCAAACCAAACTCAGGCCAGATGAAAGGAGAACAGTCTTCACTGTCTGCCTCATAGAGAGTGAGAAGGATAGGAGGGTCCTGTGTTAGTTCCTTGTAGATAGATAATCCTTGCAAAGAAACCACCCAATGCAACTTTCCAACAACTGGTCTCTTTGCCAGCAGTCCCAAAGCAGAATCCTTCCCATCTGAAATGCTCCACTAAGTATAAAACTGACATGAGTTGAAAAAGACAGGTGAAACATCCTGAAGACAGTGGGACCCTGAAAAGTATGGTTAATAAAACCCTGTCTGAAAGGGAAAAGAGCAGCTAAACACAACAGGGACATTCTTGAGTTCCAAAGACCTCTACCTTGTCTCTCAGCACTATATATATAGTATATCCAACAGGCAAGAAATACCAGCACCAAGCTGAACGTAGGATTTTGTTCCTATACTTGCAAAGAAGGAATGATGTTCTTACAGTCAGAATATGTTTATCTGTGTGGATGACGGGAGACGTTAAGGGACAGTGACAACAGAGTGACAGAGAGGGACAGAGAAAATACCCTTTAATCTTTAAATTTTCAACTGCTGTGCAAATATTAATTTGCCATTCCTCACAGCAGCCCTTGTGAGAGGTAGGTATTTGTAGGTGTCATTTCATATGAGGTAGTTCAAAGTCATAAACAAATGTCAATGGAATAAGCAAGAGGCAAATATGAGTGTTCCTACCTTCTGCCACTGAATATGGTGTCCTGCTCTGTGCCCTCTTGCCTCAGGAATGGTGGAGTCTTTAAACAGGAACAAACCCCAGAACTTCACTAAAGCAGACTTCCAGGTAGGAGAACCACAGCTGACACATGAACTTGTGACTCCAGGAAGCATTTAAGCCCATTCCTCATTTTTAACTCTTAATTCACACAACTGCATCAATACTCTATTTGTACTGTTCTCTGTTGAGATAGAAGGCTCTGTACTATTCAAGTACAAAGTGAACACAGACAACCTAAGTCCAGCTTGAGAGGCTTTCATTAGTGGCAGGAGAAAAATCCTTGTTGCTTTGCTTGCCAGCTCTGTTCCCTCATCTTTAACTAGTCAATCTTTTCCTTTGCCTTGGGATAGGTTAAGTTTGCATATAATAGTGCACTACCTGTTTACTACTACTCCAATAGCCACGTGAAATACTTGCTCAGCAGCCAGCCATCCCTCAATAAGATAGAGCAAGAATTTTATTTCTTCTTTCATGCCATTTGTCAAACTGTCCTTTTACTTTCCAGGCTGAGACCAAACACGCATTTCATTAGGCCTAAGTCTGCTAAGATCATCAGCAGGAGCTCCACATGAGAAGCTTTTATTTGTTTTTTTTCTTGGTTAATGCATTCTGGAATGGAAAGGAACGGAAAAAATCAATCCCACTTATTTTTTTTATCATAAAATATATGGTGCCCCTGATTCTGAGTAAGATATTTTGAGTGTGGCACTTTGGAAACCTTTGGATACTTACAGCTTCAACAGCTTTCAATCCGGTCTTTATGTTGTTGACTTCCTTCTCCAGCTCTACCAGGCTGCACAGGAGACAGACACAGAGCAGATAAAACAAAAAGAGCAGTGTTACACAGGAATACGGGAACTGTGCAGCGGAACGGACCATTGGCCCATCACGTCTGGTATCCGGCCTCTGGCACCAGCCACGCCAGATGATTAGAAACGAGGAGAAGGGGGTCTGTTAATGCTCTGAGCTGCTTTTTGTATGAGATGTAAGATGAGGCAGACCCTGCTCGCCTGTGGTCACATTGAAGATCGGGATTTTCCTGGGAGGGAGAGGGGGGTTGCCCTCACAACATCCGCCCTGTGAGCTGAGCCGGACCCTCCAAGGAAGGAGTGTATGCCATATGGCCAGCTTGCAATAATCAGCTGGTACATAAGCAAAGACCCCAGCTTTAGCATAGACATTACTGGGGTCTCAGATTATCTCTACACTTAACCACTAAATTCCATTAGCAGTACATTTGCATGTGATTTTTGTCTTCACAACCCAAACACTGTTTTTTTCCATTTGCATTTCTACAATATGGTACTCCTTGCAAGCTTACCTCATAACTGAGCATACAACTCTCCTGTACTGAATTTCTGCTCAGCATACACAAACAAGAGCTTTTTCCTAGGACTTGCATGATAAAATGACTTTTCATTTTAAGGTAGCTAGTTAATATCCATTCGTGAGTCAGCAGGTATCTCCTCCAAGTAGTAGTTTATGTCTCAAAACCAGCACTAAAGTCTTAAAAAATACCATGAAGTGTGAAAGTACATTTATTTTTTACTTGTCTTTCATTAGCTGGAGTAGTTCCCTATACAAAGTAGCATGGCTGGGCAAATAATAGGAAAAGGAGTTTTTTTGAGCAGTACTTTGGAGAGAAAAAAATTGTTAGCATTTTGGGGGATGCCTTGGGTATTCATTTTCCACAAACAACTACGGAAATGGAAAAAAAAACAGCATTGAAATTTGTGCAGAAATCAAAAGTGTACTCCACATTTCTGTACAAGCCTGATTTGTGCAAAAGTTTGAAAGATGCTCTTGAAAAGGGTTAACCTTAGTATCTGTGCCTAAGGAGCAAATCTTCAATTATCCAGAAAAAATAGCATGCAAGTTAGATTATATGATGAATGAATTACAATCAACAGCCAGCCTAGTTACAATGTCTGATTGATAAATAAAATAAATACAGGCATATCTGAGTAAAGCTGTCAATTTAGTTATCTACAAATGTTCTTGGACCAAAATTCTCTGTTGAGGTACAAATGAATAACATGAAGGACGCGAGCAAAGGCATTTCAGCTGTAAGGCTGGTCATGAGTTTACAAAATCCCTGGGAACAAGCAATAGCACTGTGCTTACTTGACTTTTGCTGCTTCTGGAAGATTCTGCAACTCAGACTGAATATCCAGGATATCTGGATAATTCTTTTCAAAGATCATAATTAAGTAGTGCAACAGTGTAATGTTCCTAAAAAAAAAAAGAAAGGAGAAATGAGAAGCAAGATGGTGGTGAGAAGGAAAAATATGGTGGGAGGATTGTAACAAATTAGTGAAAAATATTTGGGTAGGAAATGTGCTTGAATGACTAAAAAAAAAACCCCAATGCATCAGCAGTTAGCAGTTCTGTTATTTAAAGAAAAGTATAACAGACCCAAATGAATTAGCCCTTTATGAACCATCCTTCCTAAAACCTCAAGAAATATATTGTGCCTTGATTTATTCTTGAAGAACTAGCATGCTTCTGTCTAGCTGTGTAGATGGTGTAACAGAAGAGTTAATTATTTAACAGAGTATACATATACAATATCTCTACCCCCAGATACTTCAGAGAATAAATAACTAGTAGTACTAAAAGTGACATTAACTCGTAAGGGAGAAATGAGTTGTTTTCAGAGGCAACATAGAACACAACTAAGAGTTATCTACGAAGAGGAACAGGTTCTTGAAGACTGAGGAAGCTGCAAAGAAATCTCCTACAGTAATGACACAGCTACACTTATGAGTAGTGATCAGGCTCACTAATGCAAAAGAAATGGCAGTTGGAGTGTATAGAAATGAGAGGTATGAGAAGAAGGTTTACGAATATTTGTAAAGTAAATCATGAATTTTGCATCAGTGAATTTCGCAAGTAGGAAGAACAGTCAACAGCTACTTGAGGCAGGTATTATGTGGTTATCTGACAGGCAAGGCAGCAGATGGCCACCGCTTCACAAAGACAAGAGCTTGGAAGCTAGGAACTGGTGATAGAACAGAACCAGTGCGGGACATTTAATATATGGAAAATCAAGCCAAGCTACATTAGAGCAAAAAAAACGTTCAACACTAGCTACACAAGGGTTAGCCTTGGAATATGGAAAGGACACTGTGGTAGTCAAAACAGAACTCTGTTAGTTCAAACTCTATTAGGTAGGGATGAATTTCCTATGGCTTCTTACTGCCATTATTCATTATGTCACAGCCTGAAGTTATTTCACCTGTAGTCTCAGTAGGTCTCACAAGTCAAGGAAGGTGCGAGTTAGTAAGAACCAGTAGAGGAGATTTACAAAGAAAATCTTAGTGTTACTGGAGCCCAAAAGTGGTATTGTCTACCCAGTCACAGCTGGATTAATTTTCGGAACCAGTATGGGGATCTGCAGCAAAACATGGGATAGCATTATAAAGAACTGTAGAACATGTCCGTAAATAGTAAGCTCTACCTTCCCAAAATCAGCTGTTTTGCTTAACTGCTCTAGACACAAGCAGCCTTAGTCGCTCTCAGCTATTCCTTGTGGTTCCATTACTGGTGTAGGTAGAGAGCCACTTTATGACAGTCCTGCATCAGAAACATATGCCATGTTTCACCGAAGACATAAAACTGTGGTCAGAGGTTTATTTTGTGTTTTCTTTTTTGCAAAACCATGGCCATAAAACTTTGGTATAAAGGGCAAATTCCTTAGAAATCCTCTCCCAATTTGTTTCAGTTATTTGTGAAATATTACATTTTGTCATCTTTGCACAGTGTTGCAGAAACACAATCCAACAACATATGTGCATTATCCAAAACACCAGTGCATTATCAAAAAAACCAGCAGAATTTGAGTGATGTGTTAATAGCTGGTCTTAACTGCAGCAGGATCTCTTAGAGTGAGAAGCACTACTTAAATGCCAAATAATGCACTTTAAATGGTCTACGGAGCTAAAAAACTCCAAACCCCACTTTCATTACTATGATAAGAGATGCAGCAGCACAGTAACTAACTCATATGTGGCCTTCTAGCCTACCTGTCTATGCTGGATTTGGTGTCTGCAATTTTGTTCAGGCTGGAGACTTTGAAGCCATAAGCACTTCCCCTTTGGCCCTTGTTCATATAATTCCCAAAGGCCAGAACTACCTCCAGGAGTTGCCTCAAACGTTTGCTTCGGATGAGTTCTTTGGATGCCAGAAGAATGGCTTGAAAAGAGGAAAAAAAATGAACAGGTTATTGCACAATGGCTGTTTCTAACATGCTAGGGCCTATAATTTAAGTTCCTTAAAATGCCCATCTGGCTATTGCCCAGCAAATGCTGCAACAGAGTCTGTGTGTGTACTGCTCTTCCCACACTCGCATGCCCAGAAGCAGAACAACTGGAAGGAAGACGAATTACCTCCTCTGAACCCAGGAGCATGGCTGTTCTGGACCTCACACTCTAAAACACAGCCATCGAGAACAGCTGGAAGACTTGAGCTATTCCAAAAATGCAGAGCAGAATACACTCAACTCTTCCCTGTGATGTGATGTGCCACATGGATTTGGCACAGAGTCCCTATATCCCCCTGCGTTGGAAGTTATACATTCCCAGAATACCACCACACAGAGGCTTCTATTCTAACTGCTGCACGAAGAGGAAAGGTCCAAGGACTTGCGGGTGAGAAGGGAAGGCTGATGTACACATGAAGGCCATGAAAGCTTTTGGCAGCTCAGCACAGTCTGGTAGCACACTGTCACATCTGTCAGGTCACATTTGCAGCATAACAATCATGAAACTGACTTTATTAAGTCAACGGGTGCAACAGTGTCAAAGAGAATTAATTTGTTAACACATGACATGCCTTGGACTCGCTGGCTCCACAACCATAGCATGGTATGTAACAGCACTTCCTTTGAATAGAAGCCTCTCTTGAGCTACCAAACTCTGAGCAAAAGCTTTAACCATACCTTCCACTTTTGGTTTTGCTTCTGCCAGCCTCTCTGGAAACTTCTTCTTGAAGAACAATGCTTGCAGCCGCTGCTGATAGTGGTCAATCCTGCATGAAGAAGAGAGGAAAGCCAACACTGAATTGGAACTATATTTTGAAGCCCAGGCTAATATGCTGCCTACATAATCTTAATAGTAGGATGTTGAGTCTGAGAAGACCTATGCATGAGATTAAGGACATAGTTCAACCATCTAACACTACATAATCAACTTTGTTATGAAAATGGAGGACGACAAGGCATATTGTGATAATATCTGAAAAGGAGCTTGAAGAGTTCCCATTAATGTGAAGATATGAGAGTCATGGCAGATGCCAGGTGCACCTCAATTATCAGAACAATCCTGATTGGGGGTGTAACAAAGTTGGAACAAGAAAGGTCAGAGGATGAGGAGATGAGATAGTTGAATGGAAGAAGGGGTCAACATAAAATCCTGACTCCTGGCTACGCTGTATCCGATAGTTGGATCTGAATTCCTTTTTGTGTGAACAACATTAGGAAGAGGAGGCAGATTTCTGTTTGTCATCAGGGGACTAGTCCTTAAATGACAGCACGGAGAGTGCTTATCATCAATAAAAAGTTTGTGTAATGAACGGAAATATTTGTAACATTTGTGGACTTCTGGCAAATGCAGGGTATAATGCTGGCCCACAACCTCTTGCACATTCCCCCTCTGTGCCAAATTATCCATTTTCAACAGCAATTACAGCTGCTTCCAAGAAGCCCTCTGTGCACTTTCCCATCATGTATCGAACAGACCTGCTCATTTCAAACAGGAAACGATCCGCCCGGGCCATGCGCTCAATTTCATGTTTATGCTCCTCCAACAGGTCAGTATCACTCTTTTCAGGAACAAATTTCAGCAGCTAGAGTGACAAACACAAACCAAACACTAAGATGAGAGATGCAGGGAAAAGGAGAGAGGGACACAGAGGCACAAACAAACCTCAAAGGAGAGAGAGGGCCCTCAGATTTCCCTGCTGCCATGGGGAAGCATTATGTTATCTCAGCCATGTGACTACAAAAAAGTGCAGCTGTGGCTACAAAACTGACCTTTCTTATACCATTGCTTGCTGTTCTGCTTTTATCCCTCACCGACTCCATTACATTAATTTTTAATTCTATGGGGAATTTCCCATTTATAAATCCTAAAGGCCAAGTGCTACTGCAACTTACCCAAGGGGATGTACAGCGAGAACTTTGATTCCCACAGCATTACTTGGAGTTTAGACTGGTGCAAACAAGAACATGATGTGTCCCACTCAGCATGAAGTACCCATCGTGCCTATCCTAGAGTACACACAAAGCCTCATCTATCTCTCTCGGGTCTACCCTACTTTGCTGAAACAATAAACAATAACCAAGCGAATGGATATGTGTCTGACACTGGCTGCTATTCATATGCTGACCTTAAAAGCTCATACTTTGACAGATTTTTGACATATCTGCTGGTAGTTGTGCTTTAGTAGTGTTATAAATATTGCCATGCACACAGCCTCAGCGCACACCCACAAAAACTGCTCACAAAGTATATCAAGCACTTTGTTTTTTACCACTTTTTAATATTTTATCCCACTTCCCCAAAATGCGATATTCAAAGGTATGGAGCACCAGAAGCTTGTAGTGACTTCTAGAGCAGCTGTAAGCATTCAGATAGCATGATGAGCAGGCTATAAATTTTCAAAACAGAAACACTTCTTTGTACACAATTAAGTACTGTGACTGCACACAAAGAAGGAATCACATTTGTTATGTAGTTCAGAATTATAACATTTCGTGTGCTCCTAAAGAAATTTTATCATATGCATTTTTGTTCAAAGCATCATCTTTCACCCCCTATAAATGGGGGAAATTGGGCAATGGCAGTTTGAGTTTTTTCCTCACAAGCCACACAGTGAACTAATTGCAGGGCACAGAAAAGTCCCTGACTCCCTTTCTAACCGTTCTAGCAGGAATGCAAGATCCTTCTAGTCTTGGCTCTAACCATTGATCTGCATGGCCTGGTTCATGGCATTTTCCAATGGAAAAGCTGCAGGCAGGGAAGGGAGATTAAGAGAAAGAGAAGAAAAAAAAAAGAAAAGAAGAAAACCAACAAAAAGTAATCAGCAATATAAAGAAGAGTTGGGAAAGTCACAGATGAGAAGAGTGGATGTGAAAGGAAATATACCAACTGTAATCATGCATATTGTACATCATGAAGAGAAAACTGTTACACAATCAGCTCGATACAGAGTTAAATGAAGGAGGTATATCTCACAACACTAGGAAAAACCCTTTCCTCATGCTCCCATATGCAGCTTCACTGACATGATACGGCCAAGTTCAGATCTGGAGATATACCAGCAGAGCCAGAAGATATATCCACTTAGTTTAAGTCAAAAAAGGATAGTGAAGGACTTAAGAATAAGACAGCTGACTGTAATCTTTCTCACCTGCTCGAGCATATCTTTTGCTAGGTCTTCTTGTTCATCCATCTTCAAGATTGCTTGTCTGATTTCTTCATTAGACAGCTTCAGCCTTTCAACAGTATCAACATGCTACCATTAGTGCAAAGCTTAAGTGACTCTAACATTACAGAAAGTAGGAAGCCTGAAAAGCTGCACTAAAAAGGCACAAAAGAACCATGGGAAGCTCCACCATGAGGCTGCTATTCTAGAGTATTCATAAGATGAATGAATGAATTCCAAAAGAAAAGATTTTATAGATCATATATTTTTATCCTCTTCAGCTAATCAAACACATATCCAAAATTAGACAGTGATTAAGAGCAATAGATCAAAAGTGCTTCCAACTTCCTCCATAACAGATAGCTCCCTTATCAAGCTCTTTTGCTATAGTAAACCCCTTGAAATCCATGTGACTTGTAATGACTGTAAGTCCGTGTAACACTCCAGCTCGTGCATATTAAAGCATCTCCCAGAGTAACAAGTAATGGGACTAATCCTTCCCCTGCACATCTAAGAACAGGGTTTCTTTAAGAAGACTGGCTGTGCTAGGTAAGTTCACTCTGTCAGTAGTCACAGCTGAAGAAGGAATTGACAGCATCCACATATCCATGTTTCATGTCCAATATCAAAAAAGCTCTGGAAAGAAGAGCTTATTAATATCATCAGTGATACTAAAATTACACCTTCCTTCCCAGCTAATCCTGTCCATTTGTGTGCAATGAGTAGCAGTCATCATTACAACAAAACATGGAATCAATTAAAAAAACCCCTCTCAAGATCTCCACTTGAAATTCAGGGCAGACCAGGAGGGGTCAAAAATTGTGATTATTGAGAGGTTTCTTGACAGATTACATGAAATAAACTTGGTGGTTCTCAGTGGAGATGTCAAAGAAGAAATGCACAAGTGACAAATTCTACCCCACCACCCTTAACCCATGACACTCTCATCAATCATTTCAGGAGAGTAGGGGAGGACCAAATGAACCATAAAGGAAAAGCTATCCACAATAATATCTTGATTTTTTTGACTGAAACAAGAAAGGGTGAAAAGAAATATTTGAGGAGTGAGTCTGAAGTCTCCATGGACCTTCTACAATCAATATAATTAATTAACAGCAGAAAGAGAAAATGCAAATATAAATGAGACATGAAGCAAAATGCATGAGGCAGAATGTTTTTTGTCTTCAGTGCTAAAAAATTCCATGTTGAAATTTCACATTGCTATTGCCATTTGGATAGAATCATATTTTTGGAACTAGGTAAAAGCAAAAGAAAGCGCTTTATTTTTACAGACAGGAAATATTACTGAATCTAAGAAACTTAGAACATTTTAATATTGCCCAATATAACCAACAGCTGGAAACTAAAATATGAATCAGCAGACATTCAAAAGCTTTTAAATATACACCACTGAATTAAGTGCTCTCACTCTGTTCTTAGCTGATCATCATGTCTGCTTTTGACAAGGAGAGCAAACTGATACCAGTAAAGTAAGATAAAGTTACTCAGTTTCCAGAAAAGCTACATAATTGGTCCACACTTGGATGAGATATAAGCATCAGAAGTTTTAGGCTGCAACTATTTTACCTCAGGTTTTTGATCAAACAGAAAACCTCAGTACCCAGGGTTCTGCATGAAGCTTGATTCTCATTCAGAAAACTGAAGGCTTTCTTTTAGCTTTAATAACCATGAATTGTAAAGTCTGTGGTTGTGTGACCCTGAACTGATCAGATCCTATGACCACAGGAGGCATCAGAAAGACTAGTGAGTGTGGGCCTGGCTCCTAGCAGACGCATATACACATGCACAGACAATTTGGTGCCTGCAGATTTTAAAGGGCTACATTTTGTTGATTATTTTTCCTTTAGAGAGCACCTTTACGTTTTCCAGAACCTGGAGTTCACACATGAGATGTGCTTTGTGACACAGCCACACAGTCTGTCAGAGGAGATGGAGTAAGCCTACTCACAAACATCAGGGTGAAGGGCTTTTTTGTCACTTTTACTGAAGATAAAAAGAATGAGGGAGAGTTTCTTGGTTTTCCATGCACATAACTCAAGCAATTCCTACACTGACCACCTGATTATACCACAAAGCTACCTTTGTGTGTATCTGGGGGTGCAGTAAATAGGACCAAACAGACACGTTTGGGCTACGTCAACACAACAGAAGTCGTAGCACATATTATTGCAGATTTTCTTGTTCTGTCCAGGAGCCCGAGGGCTTCAGACTCCAAACTTCTCTTGTCTGCTGCCATTCATCAGCACTAAATACACTTGAAAACATCTTGTGTTCAAAAATAATTGAGAGCCCCAAGGACAGACAGTTACACAAACACATGGATTTCTTGGATGATTCTCTCCCCTGCCATCAGCAGAAAAACATCTGGCTGCAATGGTTTAGTCCACAGCAGAGAGAAGCAGAAAGCTTGCCAGCCCCCTGCTGAGAAGCAGTTTAACTCAGTCACAGGCCTGTAACGGGGTCACAGTGCCTGCAGGTGTGCACCCTAGCTTATTACCAACCCAATTACAAGTACAGAAATATTTACTGCAAAACAATCTTGGTCTTCCAAAATGGGCTTGTTCCTTTTCTAGGGCAGGACCTATTTCAAGAGCTGTAAGCATCAACAGCACAAAACTGGGATCTTCTCACTTAAAAACTGGCTGAATAACTGGCCAAAGAATTGTTAACCTAGTGATTCTTCTTGGATTTTCAAAACTCATGCCCAGCCATGCAGTAGATTTTAAAGATGGCCAACAGTAATGTGAAACACATGTGTTGCTTTTAAGCAGAAGCAGGTGAAATGATTAAAGAGGAACCTAAAGCAGATGCGTAAAATCTTTCCATTTAGAACTGAATAGAAGCATCCCTCAGAGCCTAAAACTTATATGGGACAGACAGAAAATTAAAATGGAATTATGGGCCAAAATTTTACACTACAGAAATTACATTTCAATATCTATTGGAAAGTCTGCAATGACTCTCCTACAAGCGCTGCTGATGCAGGCAATCTTTCTCCAGCTGTCGGAGACAACTCAGTTTGGAACAGCATACAATTCAAGCTATATTCTCTATGCCTTATACTTCACCAAATCACAGATCCTGGCATCAGAACTTGGGAAGTAAATGTGACCAGAAGAAAACACAGTGCCCTTTTCCTTAGCCACAGCAATTCATTCATAAGTGCAGATATTCATTCTTTTTGTTCAACAGAAGCCTGATGTGGTCAGATGAGGAAGGAAAAGGTTCTTAGAGAATATTCCCTTCTTCTTCCCTCACCCATACATCTGGTGGCAGCACATAGAAGTCCAACTGCTTGAGTCATCTTCAAGCAATGTTAAAGCTCAACAAGTACCAAATAACTTCTGATATGGTACTTAGCCTGCCTCCCTCTATCCCCTCCGGCTTCATAAATAATCTCTATTGACTCTGCAGAGCAATTCATCACTAATCTCACCAGGACACCTCGGCTGATTTAACACCAGCTTCACTTGCAGACATCAAGTGGTTTATTGTTTCGTCCCCTTGGAGAAAGACAGCAGCTTGACTCTGAACATGCCTGGGAGACACGTTGCAGTTTTACATCAACTTCCCTTACAGATATCCAGTGCTTGCTCATTCTTCCTTCTTAAATATACCCATTGATTTAACTCACAGTAACCTCCCCCCCTTCATTCCTCTCTCCCATGGATCAGAGCAGAATACTTGTTGGTCATTGACCATCTCCACCCTCCGAGGAAGAAATGAGTTACTTCATGGGCTTGTTCCTTAGATCTTGCTTATCTTTGGAGAAAGAAGGATGCTTGCCTACTACCAGAGTACCCAGAGTTTTGTTGGAGCTACATTAAGCTTCCATACGGGGATCACAATCCCACTCTTCTTTTTACCTTGGAGAAGAGGCTTGATGATCATGTATCAAGGCCATTTTCTACCTCAAACTGAACTGAATTGTAATGCTTCCAAAAGATGCCAGCAGTAGCAGCTGTGACAGTGAGAGGCACTGACATACTTAGCTGCAACCTAACTTTGCATAGCTCACCAGATTTTAGCTTTCACTGACTGCAGACTGCTCCACCTCCACAACTCATATTGCAACTAGTCAACTGACTCCCAAACTTTGTGACTGGGACATAAGTCTACTCTAACTCCTGAGCTCTCCTAAGGGTCTGTACAACTGCCACGCTGCAGGGCTGTTAAATACCTGTGTTTTGGGAATACTCATTATGGCTACCCTGTAAAGGCAGGAAAATAGATATGTTTCCCTGCTTTCAGAAGCAGTATTCAGGAGTCAGGCTGGTCTAATGAGATGTTCAGCCAGAAGACAAAGATATGACCACTCTTTTCACATTCTCTGATCTCAGCTGCCAACTCATCTTGACAATGAAAATGACAGTGCCTTAACCTTTTGGGGACAACAGTTGGGACATTTCACCAGGTACATTTTACATCCACCAGTGCCTTTTCAGCACTTCACTGTGAAAGTATTTTGTCAAGCGTGTAAAGAAACAGGCTTTTCTTTTTCTTTTACTTTCCCTTTTTTCTTTTTATTCTCCTTTTCTTCCTTCAGCAAAAACTCATGAGTGACCAAGCTATGTTGCATGCTAATAATCTCAATTTCCTTCCAAGAAGGATCTGGGTATGGGCAAGCAGAGCAATGCAGGGCCACACTCGGGAATCCCCCAATTACAGTGACACATTGATAAGGCAGTGGTTCATCTTTCATTTCTGGTTAGTTGTGATCTAAGAACGAATGGCACTGACGTGCTCAGTTTAACTTTGGAGTTTATCATACTTTGAATAGCAAGTAAAGCCATTTATTGCAGACCTTAACTTAAAAATAGAAAACGTCTCCAGGAGGCCCTGTTTCTTGCCAAGTACTTTAAAAGACAGCACACTGATGAATTAAGATGCTGAGTCCAATGAGCTGTTTCTGTATCAAGATCTGTACCTCAAAATATCATAGTTCTTGGAATCTGCCTTGACATAGGGGTGAACACTGTATTGTCTCATGGTAGAAAGGCACATGGGGACTGGGGGAACAGAAGGGGCAGTACATGGAGACTGACATTGGCTGAATAGCTTTTCCTCTTACTGTCTGAACTGAAAGGGTTTAGAAGCACTGAGGAGGCAGAGAGCTATGTGAGAAAAAACAGTCAGTCTCTTTAGTATTCTGTTTGGAAATGCTGCACAAGTCCCTTTTCTTCTCACTTATTGATACATATTTGAATTGATAATCATGAAAGCCACACACATTTGGTGAAGCTGCCTGCTAGCATCTATGTACCCTCACATTCACATTTAAAACTATTTTTGTGTAGCCAGTTTCTGCCTTCTGCTACTGCTGGTTTTATGTCATTTTGCTAGCACTCCAACTGTTTCTAGCCTCTTGAGAGGGTTACTGCTGACTAACTGGGCCACAGGAATAACAAACATCTCAGAAGAACGTTAACATAAAGATTTTGCTGGAATTCACGCAAAATAACTTGAACAAAAGAGTTCTGTAAATATACATTCAGCTTTCTGAGCAACATGTCTCATAAGACTGGACCCCTCCAGAGCAAGACAGTTAGAAATACATGTCTTAGGCATGTTTTGCAGGGACATTTAATGTTCTACAAGAGCATTTAAAGACATGCTACAACAGAGACACCAGAACAGTGAAAATACTACCTGCTACTAAAGCAGTGAAAATACTACCTGTTACTAAAGTAGAGGCATAGAGAAGCCATACTGGTGAGAGAGGTCAAAGAAATTTCCAGCTGCTAAATGAAAGCAGGGAAACACAGGGATCAGGGATGACTCTTCCAGACCACACAAGTGTGACAGTAAATCTCCAGTCTGGTAGAAACTGAAGACATCAGGAAATTCATGGGAAATAGCAGTTTTCCAGTGTGACAGAAATAACTGTATGTTGGAATCACCATTGAGAAAGCCAGATTTGAAGCTGGTGGGCGGCTGGACTCACCACAGACAGATGGTTCCATATCCTGGTTGAATTATGGCCTACTAGAAATTCTGTGAGATAAACTGATCTTGTGACTATTCTAACCTTTACAGTTGGCCTATGGGACAGATCTTTGCTTTGGATCCACCAGACTCCATTAAACAAGGACAATTACACCCTTCCAAAAACTGAAAGATGCTGCTCTCAAGTAGTTGAAATAGTGATTTTAAAAATGAAAATACAGATGAGAATGGAGTGAAGGCTTAAGAATCTGTTAACTGTCAGCAAAAATCAGCTAGCAATTAAATTTCCTTCTCTCTTCAGTCTAACTTTGCTCCAGTCTCTCTGCAAAAGAAAGCAAGATACATCTATTTCTCACTTTAGCTAGGTTTTGGCTTGTTGGACCGTATGAAATATGAGCTCTGCCTGACCCCTTCTAACACAGTGTTAGTAAAACAAAAACATTTGAGTAGTGGAGGGAAAGAAAATCCAACCCATGCAGCTATTTTACTTTAAAGGACACGACAGTTTAGTGTAAACAAAGGGGGAATAAACTACAGGGATATATGCACAGTAAGAGTCAATTGGAAACAGCTGTTGGCAGACACTGTGGCAACCTGAAAGCTGGGACTGAAGCTCAGGGTTGCACAAACTCTCTTTGTTTGTCACCAGTTTTAAAAACCCTCCTGTTGCATGTGTGTGCACACCGATGCACACACGTGTAAGGTGCACTGCAGCAGAAGCAAGGGCAGGGTAGCAAACAGGGATGACTGAGCTGGAAGCATTTCTCATTCCTCCTTTAGTTTAAACCCTGAAGAAACAGGGTAATGAAAAAAACTGTAAAGGGGTCATAAACTCCTTTCAATTATTGTCTGCAGCCAATTCTCCCAATTGCTCTCTTTGATAACAGAACCATATAAGCACAAAGAATAGAAAAAGGCATGAATGTCAAGGTGCCATTTTAGTTCCCCGAAATTTTTGCTTTTCTAATTGCCTTTAAAAGGGAAGTTTGGGGAGGAATAGCAATCTCAGGCCAAGCCATAAGACACCTACCCTGGGTGTAACACTACCTGTTACAAACATCAAATGTTCTAAGCCAGTGACAGCCTCGGTGACTGGTGTTTACCATAGTATGGTACAGCAAAGTAAACAGGGCACAATGTAAACTGGCAGGCTCCTTAGGGATAGCGAGCTCAGTCTCCAAATCTCTATCATGCATGTCAAGCCTGCTAACAATAAGATCAGAGTATTTCCTAGTGGAGAAGTTGACAGTCACAAAATGCAGTTTTTCACCTCTGGTTTGAGTCCAGACTAGCATGACACACCTGGAGCGAACACACGCTGTGTACCCTGAAGTGCAAGGTTCATTCTTCAATAACAGATTACTGGAGGCAGCAGAAGGGAAGACAAATCACAAAGACTGTCCTTTATTACCATTTAGAGAGGATTCCTTCCAGGTAAGAATGGGCCAGACTTGCATGGCAGAAGAGTGGTAAAAAGAACATGTACTGCTGCCAACCATTCTGCTTTTGTTTTGTGGATAGAATATTCTTACAAATAAATGTCTAGTGTCACACCAAGTCATGGACCACTTTCCTGGATCCTCTTTAGCCCAGCCACTTGCACACATTATGTTACCACTTCTAGGAAATGTTCCATGTGCTTACATGAGTTAATCTGAACTCCGGACAGACTTTAGCAGGCCTGTCAAACAGCATGAAAATCCTGTTGCCCCTATGCCTCCCCAGTCCTCTGCTCAGCCTGCAGTCAGCTGCCAAGACCAGCAAAGACATATGTTGGCAAATGCTGCAGAGAAATGGAAGCCTTCCCTCATTCCTGGTTTGGATGGTGGAGGTCCTGCTGACATACAGGCTAATGGCACATAAATAGCATAATGAGAGCCTCCGTGGGTTTCACTAAGCAACGGAAAGAACTCTAGTCCTGGTGGTCTGGCTGCAAGTTTGCTTTTAGCTGTGAGCTTGCTAGAGCAGACAAGCAATCATATCCATATGCACCCACATTTTCTACTGATCAGTGAAATAATTTTATTTCTCAGTATTTCCACAGCTTTCCCAAGATCTATCTCCAGACCTGCTGTCCCTCCTCTGGCAGGAAAGGCAACTTAATCCAGGTGGATCAGTGTCTGCACAAATTTGATGTTCAAGGACAGACATCCAGTCCAGTACTTATGTTGGTAGAAATGCATAAAAAGCATATAAAAGGCCCTGATGTCAGAGCATTAGAAGGCATTAGAGTCATTGCAGGAGCATCCAAAGGCAACTCCTGCCTTCTAAAACCTAACTTACAAATACAAGATCTAATTCTTACATATATCTTTTTACATTTCCCACTCTTCTCACCAAGAGTCAAAAACAACAAAGATGAACACCACTCTCACCTCTTTTGTATTCCAAGGAGAGGCTCAGAGCAACATTTAGAAAAAAACATCCAGAACAGACAAATAACATACACAGAGCATGGCAGACACATCACTTAAGAGTGAAGTGCAAGCATTGCCAAATAGCTGCTTTCATTTGCTTGTGAGTACTAATAGTTTTCTAGTGATGAGTCTTCAGATACATCCTGGTGTCTATCTTTCTAATACACAAAATATACATATGCACACATACATTAAGTGAGCTACCACTTCAGAGACACATATGCTTTTATGACACTACGAAAGAGGTTTTTCCAAAGCTCAACAGGTATTAGACAGCAGGCCTAGTTGGGAAAAGAAACATATCCATTTGTTTAATTCCATCCCCTCATGCCTCTACATTGACCATGACATAACCTGTGAGGTAAGGCTTAGCACACTTACTTGGAAAGTAGAATGACACAATTCTGGGCCCTCCGGCCATCAATGACAGAGAGCTCTTTCACCTTTCGTGTGGAGAGGTAAAGGTCTTCTGTTGAACCCATCTCTTTCTGCATATATTTCAAAAGGGAAGGAAAAAAAAAATCAGTATTATGGTTCTCACCCAAGACTGACAGACTTAACTGAGTGTAATAAACAAAACCCATCCCAACCTGGGAAAATCCACCCACATAGTGAGAAAAGGAGACAAGAAGGGTACAACACAAGCAGATAGATCCTGTACTACTAGGCAAACAGAAATCATTCATTAGTACCTATCTTTGACTCCAAATACTGAACCTGATTCTCACCTATTAGACTCATTCTACCAACAGCTAAGTTATTAGGTTCACTTGCAAAACTAGCACGACAGGAAAATCAGGCACATTATCGTAAGCCCACTGGTGTCACAGCGTATCCTTCAGCAGATGCCTCTTGCAGGGGTTACACAGCATTCTTGGAAGGCTGCAGCACAATCAGGAAAAATTCTTCCATTCCCTCTTAAGATTGCCACTGGACCAGTCCAATCCATACTATATGAGAGGTGCAAAGAGTAGGGCAAGATGGCATTTATCTTCCTAAATATGTCTTAAGAAATGGTCAGCATCTACATCTGAACTAGCCTCTGTTTTTTAAATTAATTAATTAATAATTTTAATGATACAGGAACCACATTTTTTTCAAAGTTTTCTGTATATCCCCATTGCCGAACTCATCACTGGAAAAAAAAAAGGAAAATCCCCATCCAAAATATTTGTCACAGCACATAGAGAGAAACTATTTGCAAACTCAGCGTAACCATGCAGAGGTCTCTGTCTCCTTGTCCTGCCTAAACACCAGAGTCATGGGATTTATTTCAATTTCAGAGACTGGCCTTCTGTAGTTACTTTGAGTATCTTTTAACACCATTTCTTAAAGGCAAGTAGATGTAATGACAAATGATGTTAATTCTGGATAAAGGCTCTCTAGTTACCAGAGAAGAGGGAATTCAAAACAGGACAGTTTTTATTTTCTCAGCTAACTGCTGCCAGAATATCCTCAAAATGCCTTTCCATGATATCCATATTGTCATGCCTTGAGAATTACCAGTATAATCTAGCTTGGAATGTACCTATCAAATTAGCAACATGACTTCTTTCTTAGGACATAGCAGCAAGCATTCTTAGTCAAATCAAAAGGTCTATCTGCCCCAGTATCCTACCCCTGAGACTGGTCAACAGAAAATATGCAGAGAAAGGTGTAACATCATATCAAGCATACAATGGTGCTTCCCAGAATTCATTACCAGATTTCATTCCCAGATATCAAGGTTTTGCAGCTCAGGGTTTACTTATATCAGTGTGACTAATCCACTCCAAGAGATTTTGACAGACAACTATTTGAGAGTTAAATGTAAATCATAGATTCATATTGTGAGTTTTCATTTGAGCTCTTGGCACCATCAGCTGCAATGAGCCTGTGTTGTTCCTGAATATACAAAGGATTCATAGAACCATGTCCAAATGCACTGCAGTGAGCCACCACCAAAACTGCGACATTTATAGGCAGGTTGAAGACCCAATAGTTCTGCTGGGTGTGCTCAAAGTGTCTAGCTTGTAAGAAAAAAATCACAATGTTACTTGATACATCAACTAGCGTTTCCAAAAAAAGAAAAAACTGGGCAAGTTTATTATTTCTCAGAGAATAACTAACAACATCAAAAATCTAGGCACCCCTAGTTTGATCTGGCACGTAGAGATGCCAAAGTTTTCCTGAGTTTCCTCAGTAGTTTGGAAGGAAGACAGGGGAATGGGGAGACAGGCAGCTGTTGAAGGTAATGAATGTACTTTTTGTTCTGTGCACTTAGTTTCAAAGCTTCACTGTCCCTCACTAGCTAATGCTTGCAGACAAGCACACCTGGTTATAGCATTAACCAGCATTGATTCCAAGGCAAAATCCAAAGTGTTTCAGGGTTTGGCTCTGTATGTGGGGTGGAGGTTTAGATTGCTTCCCCTAAAGCTATGCAGCAGGAATTGGTACCATGGTCTACATGTCATTTCCCGTTTCCCAATCTACAAGTTTCAACACAGATGAAAAACCTAAACTATTCAGACATGGCCCACTCCTAGGTGATAAGAAGTGGGCTAGTCCCACCTAAAAATATGTTTTATTCAACTCATACTAGGGAGAGAGATATTTATAGATACTTGGAATTGTGTATAAGCAAAAGCAGATGAAGCCTCAGGTTTTACTGAAGCCAGATTGCAAGATTTGTTGAAGGAAAACAGATTGCATATGAACTATCTGCATTTTCTTAGACACGGAAAAATAGAAGCAAAAGGGCAGTAGTAAACAGCTTTTGTAAGACAGGGCAAGCACACTAAGGAAGAATAATTGAAGCTGTTGTCAACCTGAGAGAGACAAGACCCCTAAGCTTTATACCATCATTCTTTACCAGCTTTCCATCTGGGATAACATTAAGTTTTATGCTTCAAAGAGTATTTTGGATGTAAGATTTTAATTGCAAATTCAAACATGAAATAAAATTTCAGGGCTTGGATGACTAGATATGTGGAATGAGTTCATCATATTGCTTCCCAGTGTCAAATACAGTTTGATTTTGGTTAGCTGCATAATTTGTGGTCTGGTACCACAGCAGTACTCTAGGTTCCAGTAATTATCGATACTTTAGAAAACTGTTTCTACCATATTGATTTACTTCATGGTGCACACTGCCACAAAAGTCAGTAAGTGGCCTAGAACCATGTATTAGCCTCACTCAGTTGCAGAGGTCCTGACCAGACTTTCCAAATACAGTTCCCTGAGCACTCATGGTGAGGACTAGTTTCTTCTTAAGCCATCAGAAACACTTGTGATGACAACAATCCTCTTTTGAGAGCACTGTTCTTCCCAAAATTGTTGCCAAGAATTTTGCTTAAGTTGATGAATAAATTGAAAGGTAGTCAAGTCGAAGACACGTGAGCAGTCTGATATCTCCACTTCATCTAAACACCATCTCAGTCTTTCATTGAATTTTCTGAGGGTTTCAGCAGTCTGAAATGAAGTAGGCTTTCCTCCAGTCTAACCCTCCTGCTCCTCACCTGGCACAAATCCTTCTGCCCAAACAAAATGACTTCTTGTTCCACAGAAAGAAAGATTTTAATGGGAACAGTGGGAGAGAAGGCTTCCTGAAAGCCCCTTTTGTTCTCCGCTACAGAGACTATTACTTTGGTTAAAGAAGAGTTCCTGTTCTACTTTGTCCCTTGTCTTCTTTCTCAGGATCATCAAAAAGGTGACTACAGACACCAGCAGAAACCAGTGACGTTATAGCCAAGTGAAAGAACAGGAACTACCTCCTATTACAGAGTTAACACAAATAAAGGAGGGTTTTTTACTGCTTTCCCCTCACAGAAAGCAGAAGTGCAAGTGCATATAAAGGAGCAGCACAAGATAAGCCATAACCCCTTAATGGCAAGGTGCAGGACTTCAGCTTCCCACACACTGAGAGAGGATCAGGAGGCAGAAAATGATACTCACCTGCTTACAGGAGGAGGGGTTAGTTAGCAGGTCCTATACAGGCAGCAGCCGCAAATAACGAAGAAGGAAACATGCCAAAAATTAGTCACAGAGAAAGATATCAAGTTTAACAAGGCAGCTGAATTTAGACACACGCTGTTTTCTAAGAGAATAAAATGCTTAGCAAGTAATACTGGCACAGATGGTTCAAAGGTATTTCAGCATTTCTTTGCATATATTAAATTGACAGATGTTGGGGAACTAAGAGTTCTAGGTCTTTTCTGAAAAGAATAAATTCAGTCTCCAAAGCTTAAATCTCTTAGGTCTTGAATCATTAACTAGGATAATGCTTAAATACCTTTACAAATCTAGTCCAGAGTCTTACTGAAAGAACTGCCAGGGTTAAAACTTGAGGGCCAGTTCTCCTCTCTTGATGCACAAGCAGTTTGCCATTATTAGTAACAACTTGTTTTAACGGCATGTTATTCCCTTTAGCAACTTATATTTAAGAATTTGAAAGCATTCTGTAACCACCAAACAAGCTTTACAGTGCTACTGGGTGACAGACACCAACTATTTCACAACATATTCCGTACTACAGAAAACCACCAGATATACTGAATCAAAAGGTCAATATTATGCAGTAAGATTGCAGCAAGGTCAAAAGACAACTGTAAAAATTCTTGGTCCAGCATTGTACACTGGAAAATTCTGCTTTCCCTCACAGCCACCCAAAATCATAAACTGAGCTTGAGAGAGGAGAAGAGACTCTTTGTCGTTAAAAAATGAAAAAGAAAAAAAAGCTGTTTAATGTAAATGAAACTGGAAAAAATATGAAGATCATATTAATAACAACAAAGAAAGAGATCTCTTTATCTGTAATAATTCATCATTTCAGATACAAAAGAACAGCATTTTGAGTTGACATTTTTTCTTTACAGACATTTGGATGAAGTTTAAAAGTCACAAACCCAGGGTAAACACGTACTTGGCCAAAGTGGAGTATTTCCAAAAACAAAAGAGGAGAAGAGACTAAGTGAATCAACTGGAAAAGTTCTCATAAGCTTTTGATTCTAAAACAATTTGGTTGCCTGTTTTAAAAAAAAAAATAAAGAAAATTGATAGGATTTGTTGATTGGAATCCAATTCACATTGGAGTGAGTATGGATGAAAAAAGAAAGTATCACTTAAAGTAATAACAATGGAATATTTTTTTTGTGGGGGACAATACCAATGTCTCAACAAAAGCTGGTAAGGCAGCAATACACTGAACTTCAAAAACATAATAGCTTACATAAGTGATACTCTCATGTCTGAAGATGCTATCATGAAGGATGTTTAATGAGGATGGAAGAGAATTGTTGTGAGACACATGGAGGTTGCTCTGAGATCCTGGCTCGATTCCAGTGGGCAGGGGTAAGGGTCAGGTTAGTTTACGGTTGAATAGGCCAGGCTGCTTTTCAGCGATAGGTAATACAACCATAAATATTATGAGTCTAACTGAGAGTTGGCAGACAAGAACAGCTTTGGCTTTGGATTTTGGGGTCCAAAGGAAGCAAGGCTTTGCAAGGACATTTCTAGTGAGGAAGCTACAATGCTTGCACCCTAGATATTGGAATGGCACCTTTATGCTGCAATAATTGCAGCACATATGCACAGATGGTCTGGGTAGTTTGTAAGACAGCCAGTAGCTCACCTCCATCGCTAAGCTATTGCACAGGGTCTAAATCCAATCTTGTATCAGCACCGAAGTTTCATGTGCCTTTCCTCCCCTCTGAGAACTAAGTTCTTGTTTCAGGGAACATGGATTCACAGAAAGAGAAAGGGACCCACTGAAACAGCAACAGCTCTTTGCAAGATCAGAATGAGAAATGAATTTTCATCATGTAGCAGGTAACAACACATTCTTCATAGTTCAAGTTGGGATGCTTATCCAGGTGGCTGTGAGATAGCAGATCAGAAAATTTTTCATTATGTGTATTGGTTTAGATAGCTAAATGAGAAAGGAACAGATGAAAAGTCCAAAGACAAAGAGTTTGCTTGTTAATGTTAAGGTATTGAATAAGTTAATCATAATGACAATGAAGCAGCCATCATCACTGCAAGTCTTAATCATAAAGGCTGCTTATGGCAACCATGTCTGTGTTTCTTCCTAAAACTTCAGAGCAATGATCCAGTTCTGAAGAGTACAGAAGATTGAATTTCTACAAAGATACTCCAAAAGCAAAGGAAAGCTGGGGGAGTTCAGGGAGTGCAAGTACAGCCCTCCTCCTGCTAAATCTCATACAGCAGAGATCGATAGATTGAAGGTGACTTGCTTTCCAAGAAAAAGAGGAGGGAAAAAACACATTCTAATAAATGGCTGGTTTAAAAGTATGCTGTTTGTGCTATAATCTGTAATTCAGAGAGTTTCTGTCATCTAGCCAGATGGCTGTTTAATAAAAAATAGACAAAGCAAAAGACAGCTTGTTCAGTCACTTTGCTCTGTACTCTAGCGACTACTGACTTTTTCTCTGGACGAATGCCAGAAATATCAAGGACAAATCTAAGTTCAGGAGTTTTTGGAAGCCAGTGGCTGCTGAGATCAAATAGAGTATCAGCTGTTGTGAGCTGTTGCTTCTGAGAGCTGCCCATTAGTATGAAATATGTCAATAAGAGAACGTTAAACTCTGCCCTATGTGTCCTCCCAGCTGCTTTTGGTCTAGTGATTTCTAAATAACAGTAAAGCAGCAAATGATGCAGCCTTACTGCAAATGAAAAAAGGGTCAGATCAGTCATGTGTTCTTTTTTTTCCTCCAGAAATTCAAGGAAAACAAGTTGTGGAAGAGTTCACCCCTACCTGGTGTCTCTGATATGCAGAGAACATCTTTTCAAAATCTTCGAGGTCCAGCACCTTGAATGCCTTTAAATCATCAATCTCATTCCAGATTGTGCCATGGATCCTCTCCTGAAAGAAAAGGTCATATTTTAATGAAATAGCAAAAGCTTTCAGCTAAGATCAGCTTTCAGATAGATCTGCTGCTCAGTGGCCTCTTATGTGCTACTGTTGTCATTTTAGAGAGTACACTTTGTTTCAAGAGTTAAAGGAGAAAAAAATAGCATGTTTAAAAAAACCCAACAAAAACAAAACCCCACACCACTGTGTACTTTGTATTTTTTATAACAGCAAACCTCTGATGAAAGAGCACGTTCTAAGACTAGCAGACCACATCTCAAGCAACATTCATGAACCCACAGTAAGTTTCCTTTCAAGACTGGCCATCTGTCTAATACAATGATTGTGGTCATGCTAAAAGAAGTGTTACCATGATGAGGAAAAAGCTTAGAAAGGGCACTGATGCATGAAAAACCCCAGACACATCTTCCCTTCTGCAAATTTTGCCAGGTTCTGTTGTAAACCCCAGAGGGTACGTGGTTTTCATTCTGACTGCCTGTGAAAGTAGTTTAAAATTTTATTTTGCTTTACTTTCAAGGCCCTGAATCTTTGAAGTCTTAATTGTTTCCTATTACGTGATCTCCCCTGTCTACATGAGTTCTTTGTTGACTGAGATAGACACAAACTATACCCAGATCTCTGGAAGACCATCATCCACGCTAACGGGAAATGCTCACAACCCTTGCGATACATTATCCTGGATGCCAAGGAAACCAAGCTGTCTGATAGGTGATTAGCATGGAAGCAGACAGGCGCAGACTTCTCCAACTTGCTGTCCACCAACCTTGAACCAAATAAGTTCTTGTGGTACATCAGTTAGCTAAATCAGCAGTCATCCTAAACTATGAGAACGCTTTGGGGTCTCCTGCTGACGTTCTCAGGGCAGATGCTCTTGCTGGTATACAGGACACAAAGACTGAATTACATTCTCCATCTTACTAACTGTTAAGATGCATGTTGTGTGGAACAAAGTTTGGGCAATTACCCCTTCAGAACAGGAAAACTTGCTCTTCACACTTAACAACACCATCTTGCAGTTCATTTAGTTAATGAAGTGTACATTTATTATACTTTATTAACTGGAAGAATAAGGAAGGTGTTGATTAAAAAGAAAAGGGAATGGACAGAAGGGATTGTAAAGAGACATAAGCAAAACCCAGGAGATGAAGAGCCAGCAGAAGTGATGCAGTGAAAGCCAGGAACAGCAAGCAAGAGCAATGAAATCCCCACACACGCTCCACCTCTGAAGCACCCGACTTCTACATACACAGCAAAGTGCATTAGCACTTCATTATCAGAACTAATTAGGAACAGGCTCTATTTCCCATTCAGAGTCATCAAAGAAATGAGGGAAATGTGCTAAGCCACAAGGCTCAAGGAGTAAGAAAAAACACCTGATGGGAGGACCAAATGAGGGAAATAAAAGTGTGAAGTGTTCTGCAGGAAATTCCTGGCAGGGCAGGCACAGAAGAAAACCCAACACCCTCTCTCCAGAGGCAGCCTGTGAGAGCCTGAGGGCAAGGAGAGGTGTCTGCAGTGCTATTTACAGTGAAAGCATATACTACATGGAAGAAGCACCCATCTCTGAACAGGCTTCCCAATATCGTTATCATTCTTTGCAACCAGTGTGGCTCTCCTTTCTGTTTTAAGAAAAACATCATGACCCTGTGAGTGCAATACAACAAATGAATTTGGGAGGTGATGCGTCAAAGAAATAGGTGACAAAGTTAATTTTCATTTTATCCTAACCCTGGACTCTACTGCCAATCTTAGCCAAAAGATCTAGGCAGTGTTTATTCTCATTCAATGTCCAGGCTGCCTTTATAAATCTTGAATTATAAATCCTGAGGGATGTATTTGAACAGCAGAGCAGTTCTGAGTTCCTCCCTGTTTCAGGTTGATCCATCAACTATGAAATGGAAAAGTATTTCTTGACAGGAGCCCATGGACATGACTTCAGGAGCAGTCCCTAGAGTAATAATCGAGACAGAGCTGTGAGGATGCCAAAAAGCTATATGCTGTGTTTAGCAGAGGGCTGGATGCGACTCAAGACACAGCTACTCTTGAGAGTCTTGCCCATCTACCTGCCAAGCTCCAAAACTCTCATGGGAGTGAAGCTTCCCCACAAATGGCAAGAACAGTGAAAACATGCTACAGAACGGGATAGTCTGAATGAATTGCAGAAGTGTGAGACCAGGCAGTTCTGAGACTCACAAAGGGACTGCAGAGAGTAGTTCTCATCCTCAATTTTCCAGGAAAAAAAAAAACAAAACAAGGAAGTGAAAATGATTCTCATTTCAATTCAGAATAATTTTAAGACCCAGGCTGAACCTGGTCCTGTACAGAATGGTTTGTATGCTACTTGCAGCAGAAAGACAAATTTCAAAGCAGCATCCATTGCAATGGTGTGCACAAACAGAACTTTGACCCAAGCAACCTAATTTTATGCCTAAAAACCTAATGGGCTTATCCAGTTGAAGAAACGGAGAGGCAGGCAGAAGTATAAACAGCCTCTGTTACCCAAAACATTTGCAATGGAGCTGCCCCTTCCAGTTCTACCTTACGCTTTACCCTTGACAACTTTCATATTGCTGCCAGATAATTTCCTACACTGAGCTCTTACTACTCAGTTATGGATTAACTGGCTGATAGTTCCTTGTCATCAGCCAGAGAGATTGAGTATTTCAAGAGAAACAGACTTGCACAATGTGGTTGTAATGATAAATTACTGCCTCAGCACCATAAAAAATATTTATGGTCCCTAAATAACAATTTAAAAATAAATACTTTATTTCTTCTTTCCTTTTTCTTCTCTACTAAAAAAAAAAAGAAAAAAGAAAAAAGGAGTAAAGTCACTTCATCTGTAACGTGCTTTTCTCCCCATATTTATTTTATTCATTCATTTATTCCTTCTATAAGTCTTCCAAAATCTCCATTTCCTCTGTTTTGCACCTCTTGAGAAGCAAATCCTATGAACTATGTGTCCCAGTGTCCTCTAGCAATATGGTAGAACATACTAGGTAAAGAAATATCTTCAGAACAAGTATTGACAAGGCATTTGCTCCATCAAGCTGAGTTTTTAGTGTGTTGTATTTAGCAATTCGCTTGCTGTAGCTGCTGCACTTATGTCATTCCACCTTTGTAATGAAGCCCAATTTGCTGAGATCTACCAAGATTAGAGAACGACAGTGTCTCATGGTATTACAAACCATATTAGGCTGTCCTCTGCTACATTTAACAGATTATTTTATTTACCCTGAAAGATTAATAGTGATACTCTGCAAAGCCACCAAAGTCCATCATGCCTCAATAACCTCACAGCACGAGTGAAAACTTCCCATACTTTGGGCTACTTAAAGTTTTAATTCACAATTCCATTATGAGTCTGAAAAAAAGGATATGAACAGAGTGTTTTTTCAAATTTCTCTGTTGACATTAGATCCTTTCCTCACTGTAAGAAATATCCACTTTAAGCAAAAATTGTATGTCTGGCATGTTTGTTAATTAAGACAGCTGTTCTATCTCACTGTAGAACTAGGCACCACCAGGGCTATCATAAGTAGCTTCACACTGAGATTTTGTAGAAATCTTTCCATTAATTTTGAATCTCTGGCAGAAGTTATGCATCATTGTTTGTCATGATCCCCAGGCTGCTTTTAGGAAGAAAGTTCCAGAAATTAGACTCATGAACAACATTAGAGGAACAGTTTTTTAAAAAGTTAGTATCAAAAAGAACATTTTGTGTTCATGTGATTTTTTTGGAGTTTGCATAGTGTTGTTTTTATTTTTAAATCCTGTGTGGTATATATAACAAATACCTTTCTTCTGAGACAATTTCGCCCAAGTCTGTTTAGGGCTGGCTAAAGAAACACCCTTTCAGATCACTGACTAGAGTCATTACCAGCCTGACTCAATGGGAAGCTGTTTCTCCAGCCATAAGACAGCAAGCAGCGCAGTTGAAGGTTGACTTGATTTTCTCTGATAATTTCATATCAATATGTTTATATTTATTAAAGCAGTAATTATATTAATCCATGCTTTCAGTGTGCTTGAAACCAGTCCATCGTTTGGATTAACCATAAATGTCTGGTCCCTGTATGACCTTGGGTATTGTGTAAAATTCAGAGTGGGAGAGCAAACTCCACTTGTTGTCCAGAAACAAAGAAAGGAATCTTTCCAGGACATTACAGTGGTTACATTGCAATATCTTTTTCTTAAAAAAACAGAGATCCTTGGCACCAGCACTACTGTAGCGCTGTATGAATGGAATTCACAGACAATGCCTCGGTGCTGTATGAATGGAGCTGTGGCACTAGAACTCAGCCCATCCATGCATGTAAATGGCTTTGCCACTGATCATCAGCTCACATCAAAGCTAGTGCAAAATCTTTAATTCTCAAAGGAAATTAGGGGGTTGTTGGAGTTTCCTTGTTAGAAGCACGTATACTTTCCAGTCAAACCTTTATTCATGGTGCCTATGGGAACAGTGGACAATCTGTTATTGTCAACTACTAAGAGTTTAAATATATTTGATCACTCTTCTCATACTCAACAGCTCAGTCCTTTCTTTCCAAATACAATATCAGCATTGGGAAAAAGGTGTCATATAAGTTGCCCTAGAGAACAGCTTTGATTCCGCTACTGAAAAAGACAAATACCTCTCAGCGAGCCAAGTCCATGATCCTCTCAGGCTCTGTTGGCATTCTCTCACTCCCTTGAGGCAGGCTGCATGGATGGAAAGGGGTTTGCTCTCATGTGAGCTGCCTCAGTCCTGGCATCATGTTCACACTTGCTTAAGAAAGCTTGGGATAGAGGCTCTGTACTAACAGCTTTGAGAAGGATGGTCAAACAGTACGTGGAGATACTCAAGAGCTGAATAACACACGACCTGCCTGCAGCCCTAAGTCTGTGTACAGCTGAGTTTCCAACACTATGTCACTGCACCTCTCTGTATTGTGATGCAGACATGCTTGTGCTCTTTGCTAACTAGACCGGTCTTCTAAAAAATGAAAACATATACATGGTGTCAGATGTATTTTTCCTTAAAATGTTTTCATGGAGAAACTCATATTTATGTGACCTGGAAGTTAAACAATACCATGGGCCACAATAATGCCACGCACACTTGCAGGCGTCCGTTTCCCATGCTCACAAATTCAAGATATGGTGCTCCCAGCCAGTGTACTTGCTGTGAGTCTTCATTCACTCATGTATGGCTACTTTAAGAGTTCAGGAGAACACTGAAGAAGTGCTGCAATGGTAATGAAAGGCAAGATGAGGCCATCCAACTTACCCATGACTTTTCATTCTAAGGACTCACAATCACATAAACAGAAAGGAAATGCCTGGTACTGAATCAGGGAATTCAGCTTCAGTATCATAGGATAACATGATCGTCAAAACGTGTCGCCTCCTCCAGCCCCCAGTGGAATTAAATAATTCCATAACAAAGCGCACTCCAAATAACAAGGTTAGCCACCTGTGTCTGCACCACAACTTCTACAGTTTTGCAGAGACCTTACGTCAAAACACTACCACTATCAAACACCCCAAAATGAAACGCCCACCCTCTTATGCCCCTTTTTTCCAATTATTTTGCCTTCCTCAAAATAGCATCTTTTACCCACCTCACCACCAGGTCTTCAGTTTTATTAGCACAGCTGCCTTCACTCCTACCCAGAGGGCAGGATAAGCCTACAGTTACTGTACACTAAACAGAAACACCTGTGACTCTCTTTTTTATATACATTCATATATATACATATATTAGTTTTTATTTCTTTTCTTCAGAGCACTAAGTTCCATGTTCTGCAAAGGAAAATAAATCCCCATCCTCACATTCTCTCCCACACCCCCCACGTGGCCTTGACAGACAAACACAGACGGTGCAGCAAATATTTCACTTCACTTTATTTTAAAGAAAAGGAGAGAGGGGGAGAGAGAATTCTTGTGGCATTCCAGGGGTCCCTGGACACTCATTCTAAATGCCAGAGTTGGGCTCTGGGCGAGTTTCAGTCTAGAAGAGAACCTGGGTTTCTAGGCAGCCATCCAAACTCAACACAGACACTTTTTTTCTTTCTAAATCAGTTAAAAAAATTAAGACCTAAAGAGAAGGGGAGGAAAAAAAAAAGAGGGAAGGAAGAAAAAGAAGTGGAGAGGAAGGAGAGGCAGCCAAGGTAGCAGAAAATGACTGCAACAGGAATAATCCAAGTCTTTTGTTTTTATTGCTAGTTTGAAGTTTTATTGTCAAGAGACAGAGTTCTAACCATGCAGGGAGAAGGGCAGCTTTGCTCCTGGCCATGAATAAATGGTGAGAAGAATCAGGCCACCTTTCTCTCTTTGGCGATGGCTCCTGCCAGGATAGAGGAAACTGGTTTTGGAGTTGGTCCTCATCATGTTTTTCCTACATTGGCTTTGGCCATCCTTCTCCCTGATACACGAGTGAGGTCAGCTGTGGCACACCAGTCCTGGAGATGACCAGCTCTGGCTTATGTGTTCAGTCCCACTACAGCTTTGCCTAAATGATAGCATGTCCAGACCTACTGAAACTCAAGCTAAGAAGCAGCACCTTGGTCATCACAAGAGTTATGCTGCACTCTTGAAGAACTGGGGACACTCCCTCAAGACAGCTAATGGCATTACTCAACACTGAGCTATGTTTAGAACGTAAATTAATTGTTGAGAGACTGCAACATCTTACCTCACTCAGCTTAGCCCAGTTGAAGGATTTCAGTGGATGTGAAGGCTGCGGGATTGATTTCTTCTTCAGGCTTGTGCCACTGCTGCCAAAGGTGGTTGCTGAAGGCGGTGGTATCCCTGTGCTGAAGAAAGGTGGTGCTCCTGGTGGGGGAGGAGGTCCTCCTGGAGGAGGTGGCGGAGCAGGAGGAGGGGGACAGCTGGAGAAAGGCAGAGGAGGTGGCAACGGTGGCAAACTCTCAGATGTGTGAGAAGAGGACAAAGCTAATGGGCCACCTGGAGGAGGGGGCGGGGGAGGTGGGAAGGAAATGCTGCCCCCTTGCTGGAAAATAATAAAAAACAAACACAGAAAAAGAAGGCAAACATTTTTAAAAGGCACAATAACTCCATGTTGCCAACTGATGAGATTTTATTACAAGTCTCAAAATATTTGATGTTTTCTTTAAAGCCTCCTGCACTCAAAGCCATGCAATAAAGGGAGGAATCTCAGCTTTCATTTAAAAGAAAGTTTCAAGCCCTTGAAACTGTGGGGAAGAGCTTGAAAAAAAAGGAACCATAAATGGCTCAGAAAAACAGAAAGCTAGTAAAAGAAGCCAAAATGTATTATTTTCTCCTCGTGTATGAAAAAAAAAAGAGAGAATTTCAATCTTATGAACTTTTGAACTCCTGGGTTTTAAACCTTAGGGATTGAAATACTGAATACCTGTCATTAGGCCCCACTAATTCAAAGTGGGAGAGAGGAGGAGGGAATGAATCTGCTTTCTGCAGTGTCTGACTTCTCAGGGCCATATCCTGGTGAGCTGAGGGCTCTGGAACACTCCTGGGACAGAAGGAGCGCCAAGCAGGAGGGAGTAGCTACAAATGTCACTTCTGCAGAGCTCCAAGGCAGTACACATGCTCTTGAAGCATGACAGGAATCCTGTTTCTTCACTAAATTTACTTTCATATCTAGGAGATTTCTCTCTATTCTACTGGAATAAGAACCAGGGCCACCTGACTCAGTAGTAAAAATTATGGCTGGAGGAGGATATGGATGCCTCAGCAGCTCCTGCAAGGAAAGTGGCTGAGAAGAAGGAATGGAGCAGTGCATGCATGCGTTATGAATTCTATACCATCACCTCACGGATTTCAGTCTCAGCTAACAGCTGAGCAGCTTTTAGTATTCATCTTTGTAGCTGGCTAGACAGACTCAGTCTGCAGTGACAGTAGAAAGTTTTTGACTCATAACATGCTTCTGCTCATCATTCACTAGTTTACAGGTTCTAAACAAGACCGAAGAGAGTCCCGATCTCATACCGAGAACTCATTAAGTTGAGCCATCAGGTCGTTCATCTGGTCCCGGGTCTGGCGCAGCTCCAAGGATTCCTTCTGCAGCTTGTCCTTCATTTTGTTCAGCGTCTTCATCATTTCATCTTTCTCCTGGGTCTTTGTCTCACATTCCCGCTCCTTCTTCTCTAGCCTGCTCATCAGCTCAGCATGATCTAGGGGGAAGAGCCAAGCAGGGCTGATGAAATAAAGCTCATCAGCAGTCCCTGAAGAGATACAGGTTATGCTGACACAAAGCTGACATATCTGTCAGTTCAACTGGGAATGTATAATGTGAGTAGGAAAAAAAAAAAAGAGTCTGTCTTGACCGCCATCTTCAGTGATCAAGACAGCAATGTCCAAGTTTTGCTTAGTCTGTAAAATCACTTCATGTGAGGACTGAGGGAAGCCTCATCCTAAGAAACACAAACTGATCGCCATGAGACAAATATACTGGAGAGAACGAAGCAAGGATTTTCCACAAAAGAAAAAAGTTGTGCCCAGCTCTGCTGCTTGCTGCTCTGCGTCCTCTTCTGCCTACCCAAGCACAGGGTATACACTCACCTTTCCGAAACTTCTCTGCCTGGTCCCTCCACTGCTTGACTTCATTTTCGTTCACCAGCCTGAAAGACGAAACCAAATCATTTAAGCTTGTTCTGAGCTACCCACGCTGAAAGGCAAGAGGCCATTATGTGTAGTGCTGAGCAAAAGGCAACCTGGAGAATTTTTATACATGTTTATACAGGATCTTACCAGTGGTCAGTCTGATCCTGATTCTTACTGTAGCCAAGAACTAATATTATAAATGTGATAGCGTGTTGCTCAAAGTCCTCAAAATGGATAAACAAATGCCTGGGGAAAAATCCTGATATGCTCCCTTCTTCATATAATACTCTCAGAGTGCTAAGTCTATTTATTTTGTAAGTGAGAAGTTATCACTAAAATAATCATAACCACTGTGGGTTACAAATTACCCAACCCTTAATAAAAGACTAGATTGCCATCTTTTTTTCCTACTTTCTGTGGGTCCATTTATCCTTTCTTATGAGGACATAGCATGCTTATCTATTAGGTAATAGTATATCAATAACAAGGCAATACTCATATCTCTAACTGGCACAGCTTTTTCCTGTTACTGACAAAATGTGCAGGACATGCTGGGGTTTGATTAGATATGCAGAATGAGGAGTAGGTATGAAAGTACAAAGGGAAGATCACAAGGCATAAGGTCTACATTGAAGTCTGATATCCAGACAGATAGAAAGAGATCAACACCAGTGTATTTTTCCATGATGAAAAATCACTTTTGTTTGTGGCATATGCCTGTAACACAAGAGGCTGTAAGATTTTTAGTACAGGAGAATTTGGTTTCGTATGAGGCTTCGTTCTATAAAGTGCACTTTTCAGTGAATAATTCAGAAGGGTAACGGGCCATGAATTACCTGCAGAGGCAGATGGATGGGATGAAGAGTCAAAAGTTTGCCTAAAAAAGGACTGAGAACAGGGAAGTTGAGATGAGAGCCAGCTCATGTAGCTAGACTTCTCAAATGATGCATCCTATGGGAAAAAATAATGGTAGTGCCCTCAGCCAAGTCTGTGGGTGAGAGCATGCAGACATTTTATAAAGAGGCAAAAAGTTTTGTGTGCTAAGTGGGGGCTGCTTTCCACTATTTGAAACCTTTCCAAACTATGGGCTAAACTGTAGTGAGGAATGAGATCTAAGTAGAGATGACCACTTTTTCTTATTTTTTTTTTGAATACCAATGAAAGCTTTCATCAACATTCTGACCAAAAAAAGGCACATGAGAAAGCCTTGCTATAATATCACGGGATTTTTTTCGGTTCTTCTAACTGGATTAGTGTTTTAAGAGCAATTAGAAATCAAAGGCAAGGCTTTTGCTAGAAAATACTGTCTGGTTAAGATCTCATTAGAAGGAAATTATTTAGAAGACTAACAAGAAAACGAGAAGCTGTAAGTTAAAACAAAACACTCTTCAGATATATTTTATTTTCTAATGACCTGCTTACTTATCATATATATATTTGCATAACAGAAACAAACAATAACAATGCAGCTTACATTTTAATAATATTTTTGACATTGAAGTTTTCCAATGGAGCTGTATCTGGATCATCTCCTCGTTCATCCTGAAGAACAATTTGTTGGAGTATTCTGTCCAGCAGTTGCCACTGCTGGAAGTTGCCTACATTCCTCTTATCTGCATGGAAAAAGACCAACTCATGAGAATTACCATTTCCACACCAAAGTGCACAGACCTGCCAACAGACTAGCATTCCTTCCTTTCCACCTTCTGTCTTAATTTTGTCTGTATTAAATTATACTACTAATTACACAAAGTCTAACCCTGAACTGCTGCTAGCAGCTTATTTACAAACACCTGGCATATTAGAAGAGCACATAACAGGCATAGGCCTGATTTGCACATTCAGGCTCTGCAAACCCTTTTAACAGTTTAGCTCTAACTTGCACTTCAAACACCTACAGCAGCGATTCCTTTGTGGTAGCTGTTAGTATTTTTCGTGACTTGAGGCTATGAGGCTTTTTTGGTACGTCAAGACCAGGCACCGTAACAAAAAAAAAAAAAAAATCACATGTTCTATCCGCATGCTCAGTTATCTGCAGGTCAGTGAAACGCAACTGGCATGAAAAAGAAAATCATACAAACACGACCAAGAAGTGTGGAGAGGAAGAACAGAAATTGAACCAAAGGGACTGAGACTGATCCTGTGTATCCCAAAAGAACCAGAGCAACATGAAGTACACCTCAGCTCCCTGAGTTACATAACCTAGACATTCAAATTCTTTAGAACTGCCCCAGTACAATCCTGTCCTGGCCTAGCAGGATTCTGTACTTTTGCTTTCAAAAATCCAGGTCAATATAAAGAGTAATACCATGGAGACCACTGGGACAAACAATTGTTAGAACTTCTGCATGGCAGTACTTGAATCTAATAAGTTCCTGAAAACATACTACATTACTTTCTGAAAAAAGGCACATCACACCACACCTCCCTTCGCAACTTGACTTCTCAAGCATGGCTGAAAGTAATGAAGACCAGCACCCAACAGGATCAAGGCAGTCAGTTTTTTAATGATCTTGCTATGCCTTTGCTCAGTTGCTACACTCCAGAAGCGTAACTGAGTTATGCTATTACACTCAACAAGAAGATTCCCATCACTTCTCTTGAAAAGAGATGACAATGCTATTTTTCACATTGAGAGCGGGAGCTCTCCACTGATGCACTGCCATGACATAGCAGCCTGAAGACATACTGCGGAATTTCCCAGCGACAGAATGGCTTTCAATACTGTATTACTTCACAAGACAAATTCCTCAGTGCATTGTGTTAATATTCCAAATGGTATCTATTTCTGGGATTTCCCTGATCTAGAGCACAAGGGCTCTTTCTTTTTTAGAACTTCTAATTTAAAATCATTAAAGGCTCTAACAGTGACTAACTGGAATGGTTCAGCTGCTTAATTTTATTTCCAAGTGCACAGAGGTCAGGCTGCTGCTTTAAGTACTGCGACAAAAATCTACTGGATGGAGTCAGTGTAAGCTACTAAGTTCCTTACGACCGGCAAGAGAATGAAAAAGAAGGGCAGTGTGTGTTCTGGTATATGTGACCCTATACCAAAACTTCACCCAGTTCTTCCATACCTCTTGCTCTGGAAAACTGATGTACTCACATGGCATCTGCAAGCAGTGCTGGAGGATGGATAACAAATACGGATAGGCATCTGTGTGTTTCAATCGCTTCTTGATCAACTCAAACATCTGAGAGGCACTTTTTGTATCAATGTGGATCTGAAGTGAGAGAAGGCAGTGAAATAACAAGTAAGAGAAAAACAGTGAAAGCCTGACTAACTGCAAAAAAATATGATCAACATAGAGACAGGCAAATTTCCAGCAAGTGGACCTCTGTAGAGTCTCCTGCAGTATCCAACTGTGAGTTTCAGTAAGGAGCAGGCAAATGGGTTTTTGAGACCAGCATTGCCAACCCCACTCCAGCATAGAAAAGATCCCCAACGTTAAGGGCTAGAAAGGTGGGAGGCATGCAAAGCATCAAGAGCTGTTCTGGAGGAAGCAAAACATCTGGGTCCTAGAAAGTGGTGGCACAAATAGTAGAAGTTAAGCAGGAAAGGGCCAGTTGTTCTGTACCAGTATGCAGCAAGAGCCAGTCATGGATAAAGAGGAAACTATAACCATTCTGGGCCCTACAGCCTCTTAACTGTTGATAGAGGCTGTAGAAATCGTTCTTATTTTATGCTTATCTTTAAAATCCACCCAATCTAAACAACTGATCCTCTCCACAGGCTCTGAGGTGACCATATTCAAGGGAGTTCCCTGTAATTTGGGGGAAAATATGAGAGAAGAGCCCAAGCTTCACCCACAGTCCTGTAAAAGGGGATGTCTGAAACTAGAAGGCATCTCGATCATCAGGGCTGAGAATGACAGCAGGGTCAAGAACCTCCTCCACTCCTGAACCTTCAGCCAAACGAATGAAGTCTCTGTCTAAGATACTTGGCAGAGGCCCTGTCTATGATCATTGTTTTCATTGTTCACACATCACAAACTCCCTACTTGCTAAATGAGAAACAGTGAAAACGAAAGCACCAGCCACTCTCGGCACCAAAATCAATCATTATTTTCAGGGAACACAAAAGGAAGTTGCACCAAGCTTCCAAAGTGGATGTTCAGCTTTGGCAAGTTCAGGTACTCCACAGAAAAACTTACCAGGTCAAACCTCTTGGCAAGTTCCAGGTCATCTTCATTTCTAACCATCTCAAAGAAATCTAAGTGCCTAAGAGAAAACAGAAAAACAAAACAAACAAAACCTGCCAATGTTCGTGGCATAATTCAGACTTAAACTGCACGAGTCATTATAGAAGTAGCAACACCTGATTTCCAGCTAGAATACTTGGAAACCGGCAGGCCTTTTGTACATGAAGTGCTGGGATAAGTATGCAAGGCCACTCATGGGGATCAGGAATGGCTAGCTGATGTATACATGTTTTTTAATCCTTGTGCTAAGTCACGGTGTTGAGGTAAGTCTGCTAAAAATAAACATGACAAATGATAGGGATATTCTATTTGTGATGAATGCAACGCCTACAGTGATAATATATTTCTAAAAAGCCCATGCCATACTTGTTTAGACCATTAACAAGTGTTTCTTTTACCCAGTAGAACAGAGATGCATTCAGTAGACTGGTTAAACAACAGAGCTCACAGCTGTCTTCACACTTGCCTATTGATCAGCACAACAGCACGCCTCTGTTGGGGTCTAGGGGACCTGGTGAGAGACATCTGACTATGGCAACTGGACTTCTCTTGCATAGAGACCAGAGCATAGCAGATGATATGGAGAAAGGCTGTAGCACATTCAGCTGTGTAGACCTGGCATATAGTCTATGGAATCCAGGCACCTGGGATCCTCTCAAACCTCTGTTATCATTCTCATCACCGTAACTTGGAATATGCAGAATTGCCCCTAAGTCCCTCCTGAACACTCCTGGTTACTGACCAAAGGAACAGGGCAGTACTATTGCCTACAGGACAGATTCTCTTCTTAGTTATAACATTGTAGATCAAACGTAACGTTATCAGTTCCAGTTCTGCAGCAAACTGTAGACACATACAACTCATGCAATCTTCTGTCACGTTAATACATGGGTATATGCCTCCACCTACACAAACACGTGAGGCCACTCTGTGTGACAGGCAGCTGGTGCTAAGCTGGTCCTTACACAGAATATCAGGCATGCTACATCTGCCCCCAGGGACAGCTCTGTTACCCTGCACCAGCTCCTCACCGTGGATGGCCTGAAAGCTGCAGGAATAGGCCCGATACATTCATTTTTAACTATGTGCTTTGGCAATCGTGACTTGACTCTCACCTACAAAATCCCAGATATCAGATACCTAGAAATCAGCCTTGCTCTGTAGGAAGGAGATCAGAGAGCACACAATAAGGGATAGCAGAACATCAGCAGGTCAATGCCTCTTCACGAAGCTTAATGTGGTCTCAGGGGAAGGCAGACTCCCACAGCTGCCCGCTCTCACACCTTAAAATGTTTCATTTTGTTAAGCAAATGGGTTATACCAGACTCATCATTGGTTCATCAGTCTTTTAGCTTCTTGAAGTGTTTCAGTCAAATTGTTCAGATTGTTTACTCCAAGCTTATGTCAACATGTGGCTTTGTGAAGGATTTAATTTAAAGTCATTAGCAGTTTCAGTTACTGTGGCAAAATACAGAGTGGCTAATGGAGAAAGCATTTATTATCTATATAATTTTTAACACACTAATTTGAAGGTGACATTCAGAGTTACATTTTGTACAGTAGCAAGGCTGTTTGAAGACGCTCCCCATTCTTCTCTCTTGCCCCCTTGGCACATCTACCCCTTCACCCACCACAGGTGCCTCTTCTCTCATAGTTCTGCCAGTGTCACTGTTCGGGAGGGTGTGTTACAAGCTAAATCACAAAAAGGACTTTCTTAAAGCCTTGGAAACTCAGAACCTACACTTTGCCCACACAACACTCAGTCTCAATGAAGTCAACCAACCACTGGCATCCCTCCCTCCTTCTTGGCCAGGCTTCTGTTCCAGTTTTGCAACAAGAGAAAAAAATTATAACTTTTTTTTTAATTACTCTTTTTGCCATCCTCAGCTTAGAAGAAAAGCAAATCAGGAACTCCTTTCCTCATCCACTGTCAATTTAGTATGATTTTTTCCTACTTTATCTGCTGATTTTAAGGATAAATCTCCTTTTTGCCTTTAAAGGGAGCCCATTTTAGGGAGACAGATACAGTTTTCTGATTAAATCTGAAACCAAAAGGAGAAGCGTTTCTTAAGAACTCTTTCTGTTGATCAATGGCTGCTCACAGAAAACATGTCTTACCTGTCCAGTGTAGCATTCTCGTGTCCTCTTAACTTGTCAATGACTGGCTGAATTCCCAGCATTAAAAATTCATATCGTAGGTGTAATCGGAACTCCAAATTGTCCTTATAATGAGTAGGGAGAACCAAGTTATTAGGTTCCAAAAGCTTTAGTCACATTTAAAAAAATTTACTTAAAACTTCAGTCCTTCCCTTTTTAATATCATCTATCCTGACACCAGTTTCACAGGATGATTAATTCCAGTAAAGTAAAAAAGAAATAACACCTTTGCCTCTCTTGCACTTAAAAATAAAGTCCTCATTTACCTACAATGAACTCTGCATGCATACACAGAGGGACAGCATACGCCATATATTGTTCCACAAAGAACAAAAAGTTATTAGTGGCTGTCCTGTAAGTCCATTAGAAGTCTACCTCCTGCTTACAGATAAACAGCATGCAGTCTTCCTCCTAGTTTTTATGTTTATTTGTCATAAAATCACCATACACTCTCGCAAACTTGACACCTATTCAGTAAGATGTTACAGGACTGCCACAGATGGAGACAAATGCATTGCCAGACATAGCTCTTGTGAGCTTGTTGTCTGTTGTGGTTTAACAAAAAAAAAAGAAAAGCCAATGTAACAAAAGTAACACTTTTAATGAAAGAAAACCAGTTTAAATTATCCTCCACAGTCAAAAGAATGTCTTGTTAATGAAAGAAAACCAACAAACTGTCTTTTCAGAAATCTCTCCCTTTGACGTTTTCAAATTAAAAAGTTTGAGTTTCACTTTGAGTCAAAACAACTTAACATTTTAAAACACTTCTGAAAATAAACCAAAATGTTTTCTAAAAAGCTGAAATCAAGAGCTAAATGCTTTGCAGTTCTTTACAAAAACCAACAAAACACAAATTTCCTGAAGCAGTCATTTCAGTGTAAGCAGTCTATGTTTTAATAAAAGAGGCTGGGAATGAAACAATATGGAAGACAATAAACAATTAGGCATTATTTTCCACAAACTATATCTACTTAACACAATATTGGGAGATAATCTACTAGCGATTTGCAAGGTAAATTAATTGAAGCATAGCATTTTAGAAGGAATTTTCAGGGCAGTGACTCACCTCACCAGCACCAGCATTCAGAACAGCATTGATAAAGGACATGATGGCTGTTTTGAGATTCACTTCATCTCTGTATCGCCCCATGCTTCTATCAAGCTCATTCAACAATGACTGAAACAGAACAGCAGGTTGGGTTAGAGAACATAAACTAATTTCTTGCACCTTTCTGCAATATGTACACAGACATGTTTTGATTTGCTATATTTTTTTAAAGAAATACCTTTTTCAGACAAGGTTGTTAGCAATTTTGGGCCTGCCAGAATAAGCAAATGAAGAATAGCGATAAGAATAAAATGCCCACTTAATCCTAACAAAAACAAAGAAAAAAGATTTTTTTAAAAAATACCCAAGCTATTATTTCAGAAAAAGCAGATACCCTGTATAGTTCCTGCCGACATGATCTAAAAAAGCAGCAGGATGATGTCCTTCTTAATTAACTGCATGGTAAATATGATAGGGAGTTTACAGATGCAGAAAAATACTTGATTAATACCTCCTTTCTACTAACATCACTCAAGTAATTTTCATTGTTTCCTTGGATCTGAGAGGATGGATTGCACTTATGTATACAGCAAGAGAGAATTCTGAAGAGAAACTGTATTTTGAGGAAGAAAACTTCTACCTGAACCTTGGAACATTTTTCCTTGTTCCTTCACTTACAACCATTTCACACTAAGCAGACAATTACCTGCCTTTTGGTAAGTAACTCTTAGGAATTTGCAAATAACAGGAATATCTCATATGCATACAGTTCCAAATTTCAGTTGGAAGTTCAGTTAAGTTCCAGTTTCCTTGTTACAAAATCATAAAATGGTTCGGATTGAAAATAACTTTTAAAGATCATCTGGCCCAGCCTTCCCGCAATGGGGAGGAACACCTTTCAACTAGATCACATTGCTCGAAGCCCCATGCATCCACACCTTAAACACTTCCAACGATGAGGCATCTACAACGTCTCTGGGAAACCTGTTCCAGTGTCTCACCATGCTCACGGTAAAAAACATCTCCTCCTTTTGTCTGACCTAAATCTAGTCTCTTTTAGTTTAAAAACAAGACAAATAATGTCTGTGGCCTGTGCTTTATACGGTTTATTTAGGTTTAATTCTACTTGAATGTTCACTGAAGAGATTATATGTAGAAACTGATTAGCCATGAAAGCAATGATACTTTTAGCTTTGTGGTGATGGCCATGAAACTTCTCTTCAGGATCTTCTCTGATCAGTTCATAATTCCAAGGATGATTTTCCTTACTGGAAGAGTAACAAAGTCCACATGAGATCTGCCAGCTCAATTGCATGCATCTCACTCCAGCATTAATAATAAATGCCCCACACTTAGATATTTGCTTTGCTGATGCACTAGGAAAGACAGAATTCCTTGTACTCTTCACAAGAACTTTTGGCCATAAAGGGAGAAGAAGATGAAAGATAGCTCAGCAGATCCATCTGAATAATATTTTGAAGCTGTGATGCTGAGTAAGGAATTTTCTGTGCCTGGCTACTGAAAGTGTTCATTCATAGCAAAATCCTGTGCTAGTCAGCATTTTCAAAGGTCTATATAGTTTCCTGTAGAAAATGGACATCACCATGGAGATATGTCTCAAGAAACAGAGGATTCCCTCTGCGCATTCCCCAGGGGAAGTATGCCCTCCTGGCTTCATGCAAACTCTTTGCCTATTTTTGTGTAAAAATCTGTCAGTAGCAGTGTATAATAGATCAAAAGTTGTTCTTATTTCTGAGCACAGTATGTTCATTATCAAGCAGGCCTGATTTCATAAACTTCTTTTTACTTGCATCTTCTAAACTGTCCAGCTGGCACTCGCAAATGTTCCTGCTCCTGGCATTTAAACTTCCTTTACATCCATGATTTCCCAGTAGTTATAGTATGGTCAAACACTAACTCTTCTTCCGTTTTTTTTTTTTTTAGAAATGAGAATGATTTTTACATAAAAACACATGAAAAGCCCTACTGAGTCAGACTGATGGTCAGCCCAGTCCAGCATCCTATCTGACAATGACGATAAAAGAGTATTCAAGAAGTCTTTAAATTCATCAACAAAACCAACTGTTCAACTTGACAAATAAGAAGAAATGAAATAAATGAGAGAATTTAGTTCTGTTACTCCCAGATTTGACACTGAAATGCAAAGCACATGTGTCTTCTTGAAATAATTTAAGTAGCAATTACTATAAAAGCATCAAAACTAAGGAAGATTTTGTTGGTTTTCGTCAGAGGTCTCATTCCTACTATATGTTCTCACAGACTTTTATAAACATGTTTGAATCTGTGCAAGAACGTATCAGATACAGCATCCAGACAGGCTGGAGAATGTTAAAAGTTTTCTATCCCTCATTTCAGAAGGCTGGACTAGAAGAAGAATGCAGTGGGGGCCAAGCCAAATTCAAAGCAATAAAACCAAAAACTCTGGGTTGCACTAAGCTAATTGAAGAGCAGCACATCTTCATGTGATTGTTCAGCTCTAGAAGGAAACACTATAAGTTCATGCAATTCCTAAAGATCAGAGTCTACACCCACACACTGTGGCCGAACTCCAATATCTCCAACCCTTTGCAAATGGCTGCGGTTCAAGTCTTCACTTGAACATTTCCTGTGAAAAAGATTTCACCACACCTCTTGGCAGCCAGCTCTGCGGCCCAATTGATCTTATGGTTGTAAAGGTTTTTCCTACTATTTAAGCAAAACTTTCCTCACTTAATCCCATTATTCCTCATCAGTGAAATCCAGTAGGGTTTCATTCAATATGCAGCAAACCTCAAAAAGCTTTGGATGAGCCCTGGGGGGAAGAAGCAAATCAAGTGGGAATACAGGATTTTAATTTGTTCCTTGCTAGGTCCTCTACTACAATTCCAAATTGATCAGATTTCTCCCTACAGATTATGGTCTTTACTGATGGTGTTTCACACAAACCAGGCAAGGGGGCTCCAAAAGGAATGCTCCTTACCTCCACCTTTTCAAGCTTACAATATTTCCTCTATTCCACCACCTCAAGCTTCAAAATTTTTAGCAGTGTTAAGGAAGAAAACAGAAGTGTTCCACCCAAAAAGCTTAGTTATTTAGTTAATATTTTCGCTGGCAAGTGAAATCACCTATTTCCAGACAGTACCTAATACTTCAGTTCTCTCAAGACTGAAAAGAAAACTGTTTTTCACCACCAGGGTCCCCAGCTGAGTGGGTGTTTTAGACAGCAAACTAGGCTGGCAGGGCACTGGAATGAAACACTTTTCTGGGCCAGTACAGTATTACGACTTTGCAATATTAGTTTGACTTAAAATACGGCACAATAAAAAGTACATGCTAAAATGTCGTGACACAATGTATTCACTCCAAAGGAGAAATGAGGAGAAACAGCAAGAATAACAATAAACAGAAAGGCAGAAGCTTGGGGAAGAGAAAGATTGTGCCCCTTTCACAAAGGAAATCAGTCAAAACCAGGATAATATACACAAATGACACTGAAATTAGAGACTCTTATTTCTCAGTTTTCATAGCACCTATGAAATTTAAGATAAAGCAACATTTTCATGGTCACACAGTGAGCCATTGACAGAATTACACCAGTACTCATTTTGAATACATCAGATGGAAAAGAATCCTAGGAATGACACCAAGAGCTCGTCTTCCTAATTTCACATTTCTGCTTTGAGAGTTTATTGTCTGGCTTTCCAGTGTTTTCCCTCATCTCTCTTCTTTTAAGGCACAGAGTTGAGTTTGTAGGCAAGGAAGCATATTTCAAACAAATATTGGATGAAAAAACACAGAGCTTTTCCACATTGCCTCAGGAAGGAGATTGAAGGCATGCTTTTATAGTATTGTGGTATTTGGGGAAAAATGAAATACTACTCTGAAGTGGACAGCTTTGAAGGAATATTTTAAAAGATGAACTGCAAACTGCCAGTTGGCTATCAAAGGAAGAGTTATTCCAGGCATAAGGGCAGCATAACAGAAGGGTCAAAGAATAAATCAGGCCAAGGGACCAACTCAGGTAAGAAGCTGCAGGAAATGTGAGAAAATATGAATAGATACAATATAAATTCAGATACAAACATGAAGTATAGAATCCTGTTGCAAGTGCCAGGACAAATATGATTGTGACAGACATGTGAACACACTGAAGAGCAGAAATACAGGGTGAAATTGTAGTAGGCATTCAAGTAAAGACTGAAGTCTCAGCAAAGAAGAGTAAGTACTGAAGAATCTCTCATAGCTTTAAAGTGACTCCTCCCTGAAGCTGAAGGTTAGATTGATAATTGCAGTCAGTAGATGAAATGCTAGCAATTTCGAAAGAAGTAATATTTCACATCACAATTTCCACTCAGATAATATATGAAATTTTGTTAAGGAGATAATCCTTCATATTCATAAAATTTTTGACAACAGTTCCCATTAACTTCAATTAAGAAAAAAGAACACATCAGAAAGCATCCTTTCCAAAATACTTCAGCACAGTTTGATTAGCTTCAGTTGGTACAATCTAGTGGAATTTAGATCAATTAGCTGGGATCACAAGTGTTTATGTCATTCAGGAATCTCAATGTAATTTGGATTTTGACTTTAGATACACTAGTATAAAACTGTAAGTTTCCTGTTCTAATAGGAGGAGCTATAGCAGGATAGAGCCAGTGCAAGTAAGAACCACATGTTATGTCGCAGCTTTCCTTGTCTACTAATTCACCAGGTGCTGGGTCACAGGATCACAGAATAGTTTCTGTTGGAAAAGACCATTAAGATCATTGAGTCCAACCATCGATCCAGCCCTGCTAAGTCCACCACTAGACCATGTCCCCAAGTACAACATCTACCTTTAAACGCCTCCGGGGATGGTAACTCAGCCACCTCTCTGAACAGGGCAGCAAGAGCGGTGCTTAGAACAATGAACAGCAATAACTTCTGACATTTAATGAAACGTGCAATGTCTTTCATTACCATGTGAAATACATGATCTCTACATGACTCCACCATACTTGAGCACTGTAAATTGGATATAATCAGTGCCCCAATCTAAAGCAGCAAGTTCTGCATGAGCTCCAGTTTTAGATGGTTGCCAGTAAATAATTATGAACGTCTCTTCCTCCTTCTTACAAAGGGTGGAAGTAGAACCATGCACCCCAAATTTTTATTCATCACCATGATATTCCTCTGCAACAAAGCAAAAAAAAAAAAAAGAAAACAATTTGTGTTGTGGAAAAGTAGATCTGGAACAGTGTTTCTTATATTTACTTCCTGACTCCTCAAAGTACATAGCATTCATCACAATAGCTAACATGGAGATGGTGAGACATTTAGATTTACTGCAGCCTCCAAGAGGGTAAAATAAATCCAAACACATAGCATACTGAGTGCCAGCTTTTACAGATTAGGAGGGATAAATCGACAGCGAGGTGGCCGAAAGAGGAGCAACAATTGTGCTGATTTTGTCAGGAGTTAGTGCAAGTTATTTATTGGACATTCCAATAAAAGTAAGCTCAATATAGTTTCCAGAAAGTTACCAGCTTTCTTTTTTTTTCCCCCACCATTAGAATCAGTGTGCAATAATTAACTATGGAGCCAAAGGAATAAACTCCTGCTCCATATATTCAAAGTACGTTTCTCCTGTTTCTATAGTTAAATTAATTTTTTTATTACTTGTCACAGAAAGAATTTTTGTTTCTTGGTTCTGCCAGCTCCCAGTTGTAGGAGACAATTTTAAAAAATAGCAGTGACTAGGTGTGGCCAGTCAAAATCAATGTAGAGATGCAAGCTCTAGAGTGTTTGCACACTTCAATACACTGAGTGATGCTGCTAGTTGCTTAAGCTACAGGAGTAGTTCAGTTTGAAATTAAAAAGATCTCTCCAAATCCTTGCAAAGTTTGGGTTACAAAGATTACAGGACTAGGATAAAGCAAAAAAATGCTTTCTCTGGCTTTCACAGTACACCACATCTTTGGAGTTTACAATAAAAGTATACGATAAGCATTGTCGGCTCATCCTTTTCTTAAAGTGGCCTGTGACAGGCAAGTTACAGTGGATACTTCTCTTGATAATGATCCGGAAGACCATTCTGAGGCACAGGTGTGTAAAGGCAAGAGGCAAAAGCTACAACATTCTCTTAACTGACAAGTCCTAGAACATCAGAGAATCTTCCACTAAAATGTAACCAAGACTATGATCACGTTTGTTCCATCAGCATTTAAAAAAATCCCAAATCTCTCTGTTAGAACAAAATGACTGAAGACGGATGAGGAATGTTTTTGGATTAACTCCTATGTCCTTAAAATTAAACTCAAACTATTGCTGAGTGTAGTGGAAAATCCCCTCCCAGCATCCAGATACAAGTGTTAGAAACTGTAAACAAGAGCACGTCCCTTCTCCTAAATCATTTTGGTATTTGAGGGGAGCGTTGTTTTGTTTAAGAAAGAAAAAAGAGACAGTATCCATTCATCTTTGATTTGATCCCCAGTGGAAAAGGATCTTGACAAAAGCAAGCATTTACGCAAAGTACTCTTTCACGAACATGAGAGTTGGGAAAAATCTGCAAATCATTACACCAGATTCCTCAAAAGCTCAGCTGTACAGGACCTATGCTACCACACTTTCCAGCAATGACTTATTTCAGTGATTCAGTAAATTTTAATCCAATATAAAAAGAGAGGGAAAGAGGATCCAAATAGGAGACATTCAGTAAACTCTGCATCTACCTCCCATATGGGCTCATTAAGTTCATTGGTCAAGTAAAGATAAGTTAACACGACTGCAAGTGCTGTTGGGGCTGTGAGATACTGTTTTGCCAAGCATCTAAGGTCATCCCCACCTGTCTTCCAGCTCTATAGGAATGTCAAATTAATTCAGGAAGGCTTCTTTATTTCAGCAAATTACTAGAGAACAAGCTGGATTTAAAGTTTTTCCTTCTCTTTTCCATAGGCAGTCCACATTAACTTGCATGTCATAACTCTATACATGCCTTACTTTTCTGCTTCCACAAGTCATTGTTATCCTACTCCCATACCAGAGTCGTGACATAATTCTCATGACTGCAGCTGTAATCTCTTCATCTTCCAACTTTTACTGCAATTGCTATTTTCCCTATTCAAATAGCTTCAAGAGCTCTCAACTGACATCAAAAGGCCCTCTATTCTGGAGTCACACATCATACCTGTCATATCTGCATATTGAAGCTATGTACTGAGTATGAATAGACAAGCAACACCAAAGGGGCAGTGCACACAGAGTGGTGGACCTGCCAATGCCACATATTTGTTAATACCAAGCAAAGGTCTCCTGCACCCCATTGCTGGGTCTAAGTCACAGTCAATGTATCTTGTAGTGCATTCAGTTCTAACAACAAACATTGGTAGCTAGTATTCACGAGCACAGACTGTTTTCCCATTCACTTTTACAGTTGTAAGCCCACTGCAGCCCAAAATCCACTGCATTAGCTGAGGAGGAAGCAGGAGACAATGACTGAGAGAAACCAGGATCCAGGGCTTGTTGGCACAAGACCATCCTAACTATTTCATCTAAGAAAGAATAATAAATGGATGAGGTTCCCTCGAAGTTTAGGAGCTACAGCTTCATACACAGCAACAGACTCTTTAATATTTTTTTGTAAAAGCACTCAGTTAATTAGGAACAGGAACATTCCAATAGCAGACAGCAGTATCCACAATAAAAGCCTGTAAACTATCTACTGACCTACCTTAAGGTATCTGAGATTGAGTTTTCCTTTTGTGTTCTGAATGGGAGTTATCTAAGCCAACAGTTGTTAAGTGGTGATGATACACAAGTTGATAGTTAGGTGACAATTTAAGTGTCTACACTATCTATTATTTAATCCACATCTCTTTTCTTACTAAATTAAAGACTTCAAAATCAGGGCAAAGGCTCCTGAAATTCTGCAGCTTTGGCTTCTATGGCAGAACCACCCCAGAAATACTATCAGGTTAGAGAATGAACAGATTCTTTTAACATAGTGAATATCCATTTTAAGGTAATACATAGAAGATTTAAAATTAGCAATAATGACAAGCAATCAGGTCTTGAAAAAAATACATATGCTGACAATCTATTTGAGGAAGTGTCCTTCTCAAAACAAAGTGAGAAATACTGCCTTTTTATTATACTACCTAGCAAGCTCACAATAAATGTAGTGTAATAACTGCTTTCTACAGAGATGCATCATACTGGATATTTCTGGCAAAGTATGCTCTTTGTACCTGGAATCTTGTCCTTTCTGCAGCATAGACTTGGTAGTGAAGCATGGCTTGCAAGACTTTCTTGTGACCATCTGGTACCAAGCAGACAGCCCCTAGGATCTCCAGCACAGCAATCTTAGTCTTGATGTTCTCAGTCCTTAAGCTCTGGGAAATGATGTTGATGCTCTCTGGATGAGCCAGGACATGAGCCCGTCCTTGGGAGTTGTTCATCAGTGCCTTGATACACCCTATAACGGATGTGTGTATACGGCTCTCTGAGGTCTCATAGTCCATGCTCTTCAGGAAGTTCAGCAAACAGCTCAGACCATCCAGTTCAATAAACCTGGTCACAAACCTGAAAAAAATCAGGTAGGGAAAATAAGGAAAGCAGACCAAAGGAAATTTATTCAATAGGTATCATATTATTCAAACCGGCATCTGTAAAAGCTGGATGGATTTTAGCCTGAAGTTCACAGAATAATTCCCAGGTATGTTAGTAAAAAAAGAACCAAACCAAAACTCAAACAAAACAGAGAGAAAACAGACTAGCTAATATTGGTCTCTCACGTAGTTTCAGGGTGATTATATTCTTTCACTTTACGACCCTGCTATTTGGTCTCTGTGTTCTTTGTTGCAGTTATCACCAAAAACCTCCAGTAGTCCACCCCAGTAGTTGCTGCATTGTCAAGGCTGAACAGATTCTTTCACATTGCTACAATTTATACACATGCTAATACACACAGGATACATTTTCCTAATGAATCATTACCACAGACTATCTTGAAAACCATTTTTAGACTTAGGTCAAACTTTTAGCAACTTCCAGAAGGGCCTACAAGGGCAGAGGCAAATTCATTACCACTGGATCTGATCCCATGATACACATATAGGAACATATTATATTTAAAAGGGACATTTTCTTCAGTGAAAGGTAAAGCTCCTATAATGGCCTTGCCTGTATCTTTTTGTTTGATTGGTTTTAGTTTTAAGCGGATGGAGCAGGTCCACTATCAACTTGCTGCAGCAAAATGTACAGTAAAAACAATACAAATAGAGAAAATACTGAATTAATCAGTTATCAAATGACACATCAAAGACTAAACCTATAGTAGAACAGGTTATTTTGACAATTAACATCACTAGAATTTTGTTTCCACTGTAGTCTACCAAAAGTTTCCCTTTCCTCAGGTTAAGATTATGGAAAGTGAGGATGAAATCAATATAGGAGAAAGTCTTTGGAACTGTTTAAGTTTTTATTGAAAATTAGGGTTAAAAAACCCCAAAAGGGTAAAGTTAGACCTCACAGACAGACTCCTAGATGCTTTCAACAAAGTTTCGGTCTGAAGTGTGGGTTTTGTTCAAAACTGGATTTCAAAGTGAATATAAGAGTAAGGACAAGCATACACAGAACACGTGAGCACCAAAAATGAAAACAAGGTTTAGTTGAAACTCTGCTAATACAGTCTGCCAAGTTTCACACAGGTCTGATTGCACATTCTTTGGATGCATCTTGTCTACCATGAAAAATCACAGGAAATAAAGCACCTCTATCTCCAGGCAAGAGAGTGGGATCAACATTGTGCATCAGGAATTTTGTAAGTTTGTTATTTAAACTGATTATAGAAAAATTAAAACATAGTTCAGTTTCTGTAATGCTTTTAGCTGCTAGCATGCCAAAGAAGACTAAAATAAGTGCATTCATGGCTAGAAGAGTTGCTGCTAAGGATGTACTTGGAACCAAAATAAGCACAAATTCAATTTGTTACCAAGCAATGCGATGCCAATGACTTCGGAGCATTTCTCTAACACTGGGCCTAAAGAGTAGAGTCACTCTTTGCCTCTGCTATGGAGGGACTAGTTTAAATTCTCCTACTTCTCACTTCCAGAGTAAAGTTCTCTGAATACATCCTATACTTTAGCTATTCCCTTTATGTTTTAGGGAAGGGGAAAAAAAAACCCAGACGACACAGTGCTGCTGTTCATTTCAGTTGCAGGGCTGAGGGAAGTCTTAAAATTCTTTCTGAGGATATAGAGCTCTACTGACAAAAGAAAACATCCTGATGAAGCAGCTGAACAAAGTGTCCCTTAAACACACTTTCAGATGGAACACTGGGTCTTATGACAAGACATACAGGGCACTACAATCTTCATGTATTTTAGCCTGCTCTGATTGCCATGTGAAAAAAAGGTAAAAGCACAAAAGTCACATAGTCCCAATTAAGTACATTCCCTTACTAAATTCGCTGGCAAAGTAATTTTTCCAGGACTGTTTGGACGAGGTCACTCCAGAAAGGAAGCATGCGCAAGAAAATCGTGTGTGTCACAAACCTTGATTAATGACATAATTTAATACAATGTTGGGATTTTCCTGTACTCTTCCTAGTCCAAGGAGCAAACAGTAAGCTGCATTACTCAAGAGGAAGCAAAATCTAGTACCTTCCCATTTCAACTGACATCAGAATCAAGAATCAAATTATGATTTTCACCTTCCTTTTCCAAAACACTTTGTTCACTATTCTCCAGAAAAGTCAGAAATCATGCAAGAGGAAGATAAAGTAACAAGAGTTTCTGAGCCAACAGCACTCTCAGTATGAGAATTTGCTCAGTGTGAACACGTACGTGGGGACTTCTATGTGTAAATACCTGTATAGTAGAAAAAAAGAAATAAGAATTTAACTAACAGACTGAAAACCATAATCCTCACCCTGTTTGGTGTTTGTGCATCTGTATATCTGTAAGCAGAGACAAGTGTGTGTGTATGTGCAAAGGCAAACCCAACTCATACAAATTAAGTACCTTCTTCCTCACAACATACACGTAACTAGCTGCTGTCTTATACATCCTGCAAAATAAGTCTTGTTCTAGACCAAAAGGTGTAAAGTTAAGTATATTTGCCAACACATTCTGGTTAACACATTCAAAAACTCAAGCATAAATAAAACAGGGTGAGTTTTAATAGGTGCTAAACAAGCAAATTAAAATCTAACTTCGCTTCATACTCTCACTTGACAAGTTTAGTACACTTTAAAAGGCAAGGCGCCTCTTAGCCTTTCAAGTTTTAGAGAGTGCTGGTCAGAACGAGTTAGCTAGCTCTAATAACAAACCTTTCCTCCAAATACTGATGTGGCACAACCTAAAAGGTAATGACCCATTAAGGGACACCAAGTGTAGGGAGGACAGCCTCCCTGTGAGACCTGATCCAGCTCAGGAAAGGCAGAAAGACCGCATGCTGTTGGTGTGCAGAGAGCAGGATGTTCCCGCTCTGTTAATGGCCCAGGCTACACTTCCCTGCAGCATCAATTTTTGAATTGGGGGCTACACATAATCTTGACAACTACTGAACTGCTGAAAAATTCAGCATAATGGATTTTGCTTGCTGGATGCATAAATCTCCAGTATGCACTTGAATACAACAAGTCTAAATCAAACAGAAATAACAGGAGATAAATCTGAGCTAAACAAAAGGAGAAAAGCAGACAGCAAAGGGAGTTAGTGATGATTCAGACCAAAGCAGGTATTTTTTGTGGGGTTTCAAAAAAAATTTTTTTTTTCCAGTCCCTTGTAAGTTTTTACTTTAGGTGCACTTCTGAACCTCCATTTTTGGGCACTAAAATACCAAAAGAAAAGCTCTTCTCTCACTGCTTCTGTCCAATAGTGCGTCATCACACTCGTTTATAGTCAGAAGTTCTTACAAACCTAAAAGAAAATGTGTTTCCTCATAAGATGCAGATGTGGGTTTTTTGTTCGCTAAGGATGGGGTTGTTCCGGTGTGCTGGGACATAACCTGGCTTTATTATTTCCTAAATACTGGAACAAAATGCACTTTGTCAAAAGGGTCCAATTAGCTGCCCAGGGATGCTTCTATCACCCTTTCTCCAAAGAGAAGAGAAACCTGAGTTCAGCTAGGTTTGCTTCATTTTTTGTTGCTGTTAGAAGTGGTGGGTTGGAATAGGAGCATAGTTTAGTACCATTACTCTGCATTTTGTGCTAGAATAAAATAAAACACAAGAGTCAAACACATGCATTTTTCTTCCTTTGATTCCTCTAGATCAGAGAATTCAAACAGAGGAGCCTATTGGTAAGCTGTCAGAGCCCCTGTGTAGATTACCATCACAAATGGATTCCAGACAGTCCATCCTGTGTGAATTTAGGTTTCTATTTTCATTAAAGGCCGGATGAACAGAAGTGGCAAGGAAAATAGGATTTTGTGTCCAAATCCAACTAGAAAGACTAGTATTTTGAAGGCTTGGGTATAGTACTGCGTATGAGACAGACCTGATGGAGCTGAGGGCCTCTCTACTGCAACCTTTCCATCAAGGAGAAATTGGCTGGTTGATCAGGCATTGGCATGCTGCCCATTTGGCAGCTAACGAATTGAATCGCTGAAAATTAGTTGAGACATAGGACTTAACTCAAAATTTGGCTTGGCTTAACTATTTTTTAAAAAAAAGCCCCATAACTATCGCCAGAAATTTAGAAGAGAACATTTTATAGTGCAGCTCAGAGATGCTCATACTGAAGCTTGTTAGGGTTATTATAAACAGATGAAGCAACATGCAGTTCTCTTTCACCTTGGTCTGAACAAGGAGGCTGGACTGTCCTGTCCAAAATAACAAAGCAGAACAACCAGTGCTCGCCACCAAATGGCTTCAGTTGGACATGGCAGAGGGGCCTCGCTGTTGTGGCTATACTCAATGAAAGCTATCACTTTCACAGAAGAAGCACCAAACCAACTTCACATAAACATAGTAGAGTCGCTACATCAAGTCTCAACAGCACAGGATCTTGGTCTAAAATCCTTGTGAGAGCTGGGAGTTTGGTAGTTGTCTTAGCTTCCATTTTAACATAAAGTCCAGCTCAATTTTACTGGGTTCTCTGGTTTAGAATAAGGATAGACAGGATCAGTCACTTATACCCTTGGGCTAGGTCTCAATGGAGGCCACTGTTTCTCCATTTCCATGTTAAAAGCACTCACTCTACCCACATGCTTTAGTTACCAAAGCTTGATGAATCTTTATGCCTCAGAGGAACATCAGAATATGACTCTATGCTCTCTTACAGCCTGTCACAATAGGAAGTATAACACTGAGATATAAGCTGATGCACTCCACCTCATACTTGTCATGAGGAGAGAAGCTGCATGAAGTCAACTGTTTAAACATCATGAAGGGGAGAAGCACAATCATCACTTAGTTCTGCAGAAGTCCCAGAAATATCTTCACTTCAAGTCAAATATAACTGCAATGAAAATTCTTTGAGATAATTTTTTTGATTGTTTTTATTATTTAATTTGTTTGGTTTGGTTAGGTTCCCCCAGCAAAAGAACTCCTGTTTGATAAGGCAGTATGAAAGCTCTCCAAAACTATTATTTCAGTATAGTGCAGATGCAAACACATTTGTTCTATTTTGGGCCCAATATAAAGACAATCAGAAACTTTTTGACCGAGTGTTCCCTGAGATCATATTAACTACAATTACTGCTTCTGCACAATGATCTTTTAAGTATTAAATGGAAAAGTTTTCTATGCTAGTTAGTTTGCTATTGTTCACAGCTTTGTTCCCAGAAAACAAAGACGACCTTACCTTCAAAGGCACAGTACACAATAAAGTTTCTTAATATTTCTCTACACCACAATTATGCATTGGACAGGAAGAATGCCAAACCAGGTGATGTCAGATGGATTAGCTGCTTTGTACCAAACAGTTCACATTACTAAAGATAAGGGTAAGCGTGAATTCAAAGTTCAGAGTGAAGGCTGAGACGTCACCCAACATGAATCAAATTACATAGGATGTTCAGGGGGTTATGAAGTCTAAAATCTGATCTTCACAGTCATTACTTGTGTTTGCACAGATCTGCCGCAGTTTCTCCAGAGCAAACCTTATCTTTTATTTATTTTCCTGAAGCTACGTGCTTCAGCATTAATGTGCCCTCCCAACTAGGCAGTTTCGGACCAGGGACTGCAGGGGCACTCTTTGGATTGTCTGAAATATCAGAGACTTGTGTGAAGTGAGATAATGAGGTTTCTGTCCTTGCCACTCTCTCTCATGTCACATATGACCATAGGGAGGCAGTGAATTGTGATGAAAGATGAACAACATTACCTCATGGGCTGAGTCCGCAGAGCTGTCTTCAAGTCTTCAACTATTTTATTTTTCATTTCTGTTTCTTCTTCATCAAAAGCATACAGAGTCTGCATCTGTTCAAAAAAAAGAAGATGACAATCAGGAAAGCTTGGGTTGCCTGGAAGCTAAGAAACAGGCCAGGAATTATGAAAAGTAACTATGCCATCAACCCACAGAGAGGTGCCTGCCGACCTCTCACCGGGAAAGGAGTGCCTCAGCTACAAAACTGAATCCAGATGAGGCTGCTCATGTGGACTGGCAGCAGCATTCTGTTTTGCCACACTGGCTAAAATAGAGTTCTCAAATTACCCACACCCGTCCCATACCCCCTCCCCCCCCCCCCCCCAAAAAATCATACTTGCAAGTATGCCCTCAGAAAACTATACCTAATTTCGAACAGTGATCTGCTGTGGTGATCTATGGATAAGTGAGGCAAAGTTTGCAGGGAGAAGTAATATCTTTTATTAGACTGACATAGCTGGAGGAACTTGGGGGCGGGGGGGGTGGAGGGAAAAAAACCCAAAACCACAAATGTGTGTGTCAGGTTCTAAAGTATAAAACTTTTTCTTCAAGAGACTAAACAGTCTGCATGTACCCTGAATTAGAGTTTGTGTACATACAAGTTTAATTTTTCTCCCCGACTGAAAGTATATCACCTGGTTTAAGACATTGATTTCCCCTGTACATTTGCCCTTGCTAATTAGGAAAACTTACTGCAAAGAGCTGAAGCATCATAAACCCCCTGTTTTTTAATAAGTGAACTGGAGCACATGGAGACTAGATTTTCCCCCAGTGTGCAACTTCAGATAACTAGAGCTTGCAATCAACTGGAATGAAAGATGCTGTGGGTCACTATAAATTAGGATGAGAGACAATGAGTGGAACATAGGCAAAAAATAAGTTTTTTAAGTCAAACAATGCCATTAAAAAAAAGTATCATATCAGGAAAACGGCATTCCAGATCTACACAACCACAGCAACCTTGTGATGCAAAGTAAGATTCTGCAGTGTCCTTTGTATATACCACAGGCTCACTTCAATGTGTGACTTTTTTTAAAGAGTCGAGACTCAATGCTGGAAATTTTCAGCCTATAGCTATATCTTCTTGGTCACCTTAATTGTACAATTGAGAGGATAAATGATAAATGCCTCTCTTATTGGCAGGCCTTCTGGGGGATATCACTCAGTGGTATCTGGAAAGCAGCTCTGAATGCCTTCTCAAATGAATAACCCGACTAAACTAATATCGTCTATCAGGGATTTGATATACTTCTCTGTGGTGGAATCTGAGTAGCTACAATTATGGTCCATTACAGCAAAATATTTAAGTCTTTATTTTACAGTTTAGCAAGCACCAAAGAAAACTCTTCTCTGACTGGAATTTCCCTTAACACACATCTCCCCACACTCCCCAACACCTCACTTCCCTTCGAAGGGCTCCTATGTTTCTTGCTTTTGCAAACCATGTGGTGCCAACATATGTCAGATGCTGAGGGTGGTCATTTGGCTACATGCCGTTGCTGTCTTATGCTGAACAGCTGGCATAGGGAGATGCCTTTAACCCTAGGGGTCCTCTCTCTGATTCACACTAAAGTCATATTCACTCCGTAACAGAGCAAGCTATTTCCTGCCCTAATGGAATGACAGAGCGCTACTGATGGAAAATGAGCTGATGATATTTTATCTTTTGCCAGCATCACCCGACAGCCAGAAACATAAATTGAAATGCTTAAGCCAAGCCATATATGATCCTCTTCTTCGAAAAATAAACAGAAATCCCGAACGGGCATTATGGAATCTCCGTGGTAGAGTCCTGGGGTGTGATTTGGGGTTTGATTTGTATTTTTTTGGGTGACAGCCCACCTGGTCATCTTTCCTTTGGCCCATAAATGCTCCTTTTGAAAGGCTCCCTTCCTCCAACAACTTAATTTCTCTCCTGAGCCACCGTGTGGGGAAAGCAAATGGATGGTAAGAAGGTGCTCAACAGTATTTTGTTCAGAGTGAAAAAGGCCCATTTCCAAATTAAACAAATACAAATAATCCTGTCTTTACAACAGAGGGTGATTATAGAAAACTCATTTCTAAAGCTGCAGGCAGCCAAGAGCCCGTTCTTACTCTTATGTATGGCAAGGAACTCAAATCCTCATGCCCTCTTTAATGACAGACTTGGTCATGCATTTGCATTATGAAATAACTTTCTCATCAAAAATTATAGAAAACCTAACTGTCCCTGGGAGACAGAGGGGAAGGAACTGTCATTACTTAAGGCTGGATTTCATTAACGTAGCTGACTGATGAATTGCTTCCTGAGCTACAGACTGCACTGGAGGATTGTCTCCTGTGCTAAGGATGCAACTAGTTACTATCAGTTACCAAACAGACTAGGAAGAGGACGCAAAACAGTTTCAGGTCCTTATCTGGTCCCTAAAAAGTAGTATATGTAAGGCTCTTTTTTTAGAAGTGCATTTTACATATTTTAAGTTTTCTAGATTAAGTGTTGTGCCCAGTAAAGTACAGCATCTAGATATTTGATTCACCCATTTAAAAAAAAAAAAAAACAAAACTGATGAATGTGTGAAAAAAAATAATAATTCACACAGAACTTTATGTGCAAAATTTCAAGTAGTCCAAGAAATTACTTCAATAAATTTGACTCCATTTAAGATGAAATATTTCCATTTTATTAAAAGTACATATTAATTCCCGCACCTTAGCCTAACTGGCTAAACATTCACCTAAATTGCTGGGAAGGAAAATACAGGACTATAATGACAGTATATGTGAGAAAGAGAAAGAAAAAAGGAAAAAGACATGATCTAGCAGCAGCAATATTGTATGACAGACCTAGGTTTAAGTAACAATCTCAAGCAAGTGAAATGGAAAAGAAAAGAAGTAAAGGGGTTAAGTAGTGAAAAAGCAACCTGAATATTCTGATTTCTTATTATAGTCTAATCTCTCTCTTTAGATCTTATCTAAAATCATAACTAACAAACGTTATCATTATTGAAATAACTTCCAGTTCAGAAAAAAAAGAAGTAAAGATAAAATAATTTAAAATATTGTATCGCATGCCTATTATGACACACCCATGCTACACTACTTTAAAACATTTCTTCAAAGCAGTCAGTCAAAATTCAAGAGAATAAACTATGAATTATACCTATGAATAAATGGAATTTTTAAAACCTTGATTTTTTAAGTAAGTTTAATGCAACATAGACATCACCTAAACCAGACAGAGGAGAAAGTTATCATGTGCCTACTAAATTCTGCTGAAAGATATATATCTTTCACGTCCTGTGAAGCTTCTCTGCCCTGAATAATTGCTTTCTGAGCCAATGAAAAGGGCCTGGTTACGTCTGTATTTATTAATCTTGACCTCTGTCTCATATCCTCAACCGAGCCACCTCTCAAGAAAAGCTGGATCTGCAACTACTGTTCACCTGAAAGTCTCTGTAGAAATGCCTACACAGTCAAGTCCAGAAAAGCAGCACAGTACTGTCAGAAGTCTTCCTCCTTGGTAAAGTGAGGGCTGTGTTTATTTGTGCTGCCATGCAGATACTCTGATTGCGTGAGGAGGGAAAGAGGAGCACAGGGAGATTACTCTACATGTGATATTAACAGGGCAGCTTCTGTGTTTTTAAAGAAAAGAAGCTTGCTTTGTTGATGAATCAGCAGATTATGGCAATCATCTTGGTAATGGAAATGGTCTCTGATCGCGGGCATGCAACCTATCTGCAATCACCACTATTATCTATAGCATGTAGACATCAGAGTACTTGGCAAATTTGGAGGCTCCTTTTTCTAAATGATCCATCATTAGCAGCTGTCCCTTTCTCTTATAGACTGGTCCAGAAGACATTCTGCCCATAATCTACTTGGCCCCTTCCTTACAGTCAGGCTACCTGAAAGAGGGGACAGTCCCTGCATATGAATTTACACTATATATCCAGGTTTACTGTCATACACTCTTGTAAGAATTGGGATTAAAAACTATTAAAATCTAAAAAGCCATAGCAACAGAAACAACTGCGGGAACAGAACAGTGCCTAAAACCTGTGGCTTTTTGAACCAGATCAGGAATTTGTGACCTAAAGTGCTTTCTCGCATACTTATGTTACAAGTAGGGAATGACAAACACATCAGGAATCACCACATTGCTCTCAAGGATAGTCTGTGAGGTGTAGATATGAAGGCTGACACTGCAGCGGGTGTTCTGAGAAAATGAACCCTTAACACGGGGCCCTTAGTCTACTGAAATCCACATAAAGATGCTTACTGAAATCAGCAGGATAAAGGTGCCATTTCCATTTTATTAGCAGGGAGGAAGAACTTTTTTGACAAGTCAATAAATAAAACTGAACTTCATAGTTAAATAAAAGAATATAGAAAAAGATGTGAAAGTTGCATGTATAAAGTTTCTAAAGCAGTTAATTCATAGGAGATGCAAAAAACTAAATTTTATTTCAAAAACATGACTTAAGGCATTTTAAATTAATACTTCTGTGATTATTGCTCCCATTTCAACTCTAATATTTCTTGCAGTATTTCTAATTAAAATATTGCAATACCCGATAGTGCCCAAGAGATGTAAACTGAAATAGAATAGGTAGTGTCAGGAAGCAACATGAAACATGTTTTTCTTTCACCACTTCTGAGCCAATTCCACTTGGATGCAGTTAAAAAAACCCCAAAAAACTAGACACCACCACTAAATTTAGAACTGAAATTATAAGGGATCCAAAATAACCGTTTGGAAGTTAAGAATCTCAGAGGTTTAAATTAATAGAACATGTATTTTAAAGTGTGTTGTAGCTGGTTCTCATCTGTATTACTCCAGTTTTCCACTGATAAAATTCCTGTGAAATCAAGTCCACTAAGTTTCACCTGCCTAAAGGAGAAGCAACTGAGTGGTAAATCAGAAGCAGGGGGTTTAACCCCAGTGTGTCGTCTTAACACTTCAAGCATAAGAGTAAATCATGAGGCTTCAAGCCAAGTAAAAGGTTATCAATCATTCAGTGCTGAGGTATGCAACCATTAGCACGGCTGGTGTTTATTGGTGCTCTTAAAACATGTTTAAAATTAGAAACTTAGGTCAAAATATAGTCTCATTCCATGGAACTGCTCCAGATTTACAATAGTGGTGTGCATCTATTCACTCCAGGTTTACATCACGATCATTTAAAGACTAATCCAAAAGTCACTGAAACCAATGGAAAAACTTTCAGTGTATTCAAGAGGCTTTGGATGAAATCCAACCAGAAGTATTTGGCTCAGTGACATTGCAATGTTTCATACTTCTTTTTTTCCTTAATGGCCCTTGTAGAGCAAATTTGTTCGGTCAGGAAATCAAAGCACAGTGCCATGCCAGTCACAAAAGCTCAGTCTCTCTTCTCAAAACAAGTCCATATTCTTTCTATTCCATTACTCTGCCCCAAGAAAATTTGACATGAAGGAAGGTGATCATTTTGTTTATTCATGACTCAGAGTAGAAAACAGTCTTTCTTTTATGTTCTTACAGTGAGCTATAAGTAACTTGTAAATCTTGATTTTTTTACTGAGCAAGGCATATTGTTCCCCAGGGATCGGTATTGGGTCCAGTCCTGTTTAATATCTTTATTGATGATCTGGATGAGGGGATTGAGTCCATCATCAGCAAGTTTGCAGATGATACCAAGCTGGGAGGAAGGGTTGATCTGTTAGAGGGTAGGATGGCCCTACAGAGGGACCTGGACAGACTGGAGACATGGGCCAATTCTAATGGGATGATGTTTAATAAGTCCAAATGTCGGGTACTTCATTTTGGACACAACAATCCCATGCAGAGCTACAGACTGGGGACAGAGTGGCTGGAGAGTAGTCAGGCAGAAAGGGACCTGGGAGTGTTGATTGACAGGAAGCTCAACATGAGCCAGCAGTGTGCCCAGGTGGCCAAGAAGGCCAATGGCATTCTGGCCTGCATCAGGAATAGTGTAGCGAGCAGAACCAGAGAAGTTATCGTCCCCCTGTACACGGCACTGGTCAGGCCTCATCTTGAATACTGTGTACAGTTCTGGGCCCCAAAGATGTCAGGATGCTGGAGTGTGTCCAGAGGAGGGCAACAAAGATGGTGAAGGGGCTGGAGCACAAGCCCTATGAGGAGCGACTGATGGAGTTGGGGCTGTTTAGTCTAAAGAAGAGGAGGCTCAGGGGAGACCTCATTGCTCTCTACAACTACCTAAAAAGGAGGTTGTAGTCGGGCAGGGGTTGGTCTCTTCTCTCAGGTGACCAGTGACAGAACTAGAGGGCATGGACTCAAGCTTCGTCAGGGAAAGTTTAGACTTGATTTTAGGAAAAAGTTTTTCACTGAAAGGGTGATTGGCCATTGGAATGCGCTGCCCAGGGAGGTGGTGGAGTCGCCAACCCTGGAGGTGTTCAAGGGGAGACTGGATGAGGCACTGAGTGCCACCGTTTAGATGATGGTGTTAGTGTTGGTGTTAGTGTTGGGATATAGGTTGGACTCGATGATCTCTGAGGTCCTTTCCAACCTTGTGATACTGTGATACTGTGTGATATTTCACCATGAGAAATGCATTAGTATAAACAGCATCTATTAAGGCATAATTTTTATGAAAGTAGTTATAGCTTATAACCATGATACAAAAGGTGCAGAGAAGCCTGTAGAAATCAAACATAAAAGCATAAGTAAATAAATAAGGAGTGCTACCCAAGATGCTAGGAACAGAATTCTATCATCACTTCGGCACAACTACCAAAAGCAGCCGAGTAGACATTGCACATAAATAACTGGATGCAAATTTTGACTATAAATTCAGTAAAAGCATCAGATTTAAAAATATAAGATCCACCATAACAAAGGACATCAGCAGACACTATAGGCAGGCGTTCTGCTTCTGCTGGTGACATGCTCTACTGAATGCTTTAAAGGAAGAAACATTCTATTCAGCTATTGACCAAAAACAATTAAAGAAAGTTTTCCTCAAACATCTTGTTGGTTTCTCTCTGATGTCTAAGGTGTTACAGCCTTATGTTCTTCTATTTATCTGTTCTTACATAAGTGGATATTACCTTACATAAATAACTACCTTTTCTTTAGTAGTTCTACTAAATTAATAATTCCAGTGTTATTTTGGAAGTTAGTCAGAAATCAAGTTGAAACCACACAACAAAACAAAACTTTACCTAGTTCTCAAATACCTGCTTTTCTAATTCATCAAATATTCTCTTTATTTATTCTGAAGGGAGAAACAGGGGCCTTGATTCCCTCTTGTCCAGGATTTCATATAATCCTCGCTTACAGGCTGTACTTAAGACTCCTCTTGAGGAACTAAATTCTTGCAACTCTACTTGACCCAAATGATACACAGGTCCCTAAAAAATGCTAATTGCAGTTAAAAGTATAATTTTGGAAAAAGGTGCTTTCAATTGTTACTGTTTCATACTGGTTGTCCATGCCAAGACACAAGTATGAGTGTATGCATATGCTGAAAACTTGCTTTACATTAACATTCCTCAAAATTTCAAAAATAGGGGTAATACATTTGTGCTCCAAAAACACTCAAGAGCATGACAATCTCTTCAAGACCATTATGGTCTACTACAGTTTAAAGCCAGCTGCATTGTACAGGAATACAAAAAAGGCACACAGCCATTTTTGTCCCTTCTTTTCAGGACCAGAGCCTATGAGCAGAGATCTAATGAACCAGGCCATATTTTGGGATAGGCATCAATCCCACTACTTCAGCTCTGAATTTACATTTTAGAATCGAATTTGCTTGCATTCAGTGCTCAATATTGTAGAAATAATAACTGGAATTGCTTATAGTGCTTTATAATCTATTCTTCTGCTAGAGCAGGGCTCTTTCTTAATACATTTGTTTTCTTTCAGAAGTCATATTTTAAATTATTCATACACTTGAGCTAACATTCTGCCCCTTTGGCAATTTCTTCCTAAAGAAACACATCTCTATGGTAGAAAAATTTCTCTGCTTTACAGGAGAGGTAACTTACTGCTGCCATGGAATTGATGCGGTCAATGTAGTAATCTGGCCAGCTGGTGGCAAGCTTATTAGGATCTTCTTGTTCCTAAAACAGAAAGTTAAACAAGTTTACACAAGGAGCCTTTACAAGATTAAATGCCACTGTAGAACACCTGGGATTCTTCACTGCACTGCTCTTTATTGTTTTATCATCCCCCCATATTCTTGTACAGTGCAAATAGACGTGTGGCATTTATTACAAACATTTCTAAAAGCGTAGTATTAGCACTGTCACCATAGTGTGTCAGATAAAAAGAATTCTCTTCAGTTATGGTATTAAACACAGAATAATAAAATTTGACAGAGACACACTATCTTTGGCACCTAAGAATCAAACCTCAGTCCCTTAAACATATACGTTTCCAAGTAGACGGGCAGCCTATTTATAGATAACAGGTTTATATTTTGTAGCTTTGTATTGACAGATCTTATAAATTCTTCTGCCTCTCTACTATTAGAGTGACAGTGGGATTCATCAACAAAGGAGTTTAACATCTACTATGGAGAGAAAAAAAAAAATCAAGTCGAAAAACTGAAAAGAATCCAAAAGATTGTCTCATTTTGATGTGATAAACCAAAAAGAGGTTTAGACTGGATATCAGGAAGCATTTTACTGAGAGGGTGGTCAAACACTGGGACAGGCTTCCTAGAGAGGTGGATGATGCTCTAAGCCTGTCAATATTTAAGAGGCATTTGGACGATGCCCTTAATAACATGCTTCAGCTTTTGGTCAGCCCTGAAGAGGTCAGGCCATTGGACTAGATGATCACTGTCGGTCCCATTCAACCAAAATGTTCTATTCTCTGCTATTCTAAAAAGTTAAGCACAACTTCAGAATATCTGAAGGAACAGAAGAGCATCTCCTCAACTACAGCAGGTGCAGTATTAATCCTTCTATCCCTACCTTACCAATAATCTACCTCGGCTTCACTAGATGAAGCTCAACTAGGATCAGCTTTTAAAGGTGACCTATTCTTACTCAGGAAATAGTTCCTTCTTGTTTCTTGGCTGTTCAATAGAAATGATATTTCATTCTAATTGGTCTATTTCTAGATAGGTGTAAAAATCACTGACAAAATGAGGATTGGCTTTTAGGATCCTAATAATCTCCCTTTATAAACTACAAATAACTAATATTATAACTCCTAGCATATGATAAGAGATTGAACCACTTGACTTATCCTAAGGATGCCCAAAGATCATAGAATCATAGAATATTTTGGGTTAGAAGGGACTCTTAAAGGTCATCTGGTCCAATTCCCCTGCAATGAGCAGGGACATATTCAACTAAAACAGGTTGCTTAGAGCCTCATCCTTGAATGTTTGCAGGGACAGGGCATCTACTACCTCTCTGAGAAACCTGTTCCAATGTTTCACCACCCTCGGTGTAAAAACTTTCTTCCTTATATCTAGTTTAAATCCACCCTCTTTTAGTTTAAAACCATTACCCCTTGTCCTATCACAACAGGCTTTGCTAAAATGTTTGTCCCCACCATAATTATAGGCCCCCTTTAAGTACTGAAAGGCCGCAGCAAGGTCACCCCAGAGTCTTCTCCACGCTGAACAACCCCAACTCTCTCAGCCTTTTTTCATAGCAGAGGTGTTCCATTCCTCTGATCATCATCGTGGCTCTCCTCTAGACTTACTCCAACAGTTCCCTGTCTTTCTTGTGCTGAGGGCTCCAGAGCTGGACACAGTACTCCAGGTGGGGTCTCACCAGTGCAGAGCAGAGGGACAGAATCATCTCCCTTGACCTGCTGGCCACACTTATTTTGATGCAACCCAGGATATGGTTGGCCTTCTGGTCTGCAAGCACACACTGTTGGCCCATGTCTAGCTTTTCATCCATGACTACCCTCAAGTTCTTCTTGGCAGGATTGCTCTAAATCCCAACATCCCCCAGCCTGTATTGATAACAGGGGTTGCCCAAACCCAGGTGCAGGACTTTGCACTTGGCTTGTGTGGATCGCACAAATGCTTCTGTATATGAATGCTTGCTCATACTAGAAAAGATACTCTGGAACATATACAGGACAATACTAAATGCATAGCTCTACCAGAGTACCTTATCTATTCCAGAACTGTCTGGTTTAGAGGTGAGAAATAGCTCTACATGCCTCTTGCTAAGGCACATTCAGAAAACACCTTGCTACATGAAAAGTTCCTTCCCAGCTACATACTGACACATGGCAACAATTCTGCACAAATCAAAATCTTCATGTTTAGAACTAAAAATCAAATCATGAATGAGACTTGGATCTTTCTTTCCCCTCTCTTCATTCCATCTTTTTAGTACGTAAACTAAAGAACTATCTCCATTCAAGAAACCAAACCAGTTTAGTCCCCATCTACCAAAAGACTGCAGTACAGATCACAACTATTTATGCAGCCCTTGCATCCAACTGAACAATTAAGAAGAGCAGAAAATTTTTAAAAAGCATCATATAGTAGACCACTCCTGTACAAAAAGTATGGGAAACTGGCAAAGTGGCAAGAGATACCAATTACATCCACATTTGCTATGCACCCACAACTTCACAATAATAAATGGTGCAATTGAGAACAATAGAAATTGAGAAGTTCTGCTGCTTTTCTTTACTTCCCTTTCCAGGCCACAATCAGCAGGAATCTGATGGACCCAAAATCTGTGCCAAATAGAACATCATAGAAACATGCAGCTCCCTACCAATAGCAAGTTAGAATTTCCACACCACATTATTGGTACACTGCCTGCCTTTTTCTACCTGTTTTCTGTGTAGAGTATGTAGCAGCAATCATAAAACTGACAATGGTTTTACATTTGCCAAACCTAAAACTCCTGTTTAGAAGTCAAAATATGACCTTGCTGATGGAAAAATAAATTAAAACACACAATAGATAAGTACAGCATTATTTTTAGAAGATAACCTTATCATTCCCAAAGAGAATAGAGGCAGGAAGTTAATCCATAGGTAATGAAGTAAGGTCACTCCGCAGGGTTGAGCCACCAATCTGAAGTGTAAGGTGTGCTTATATGCCCTCTGAAATTTTTATCTGCACAGAATTATAAAAATCCAAGTGAAAGCTATAATAGTTTGCAGAGTACAGATGACAAGAATATTGCCAGAACCCGGAACACGTTTCTTAACTTCTGCTTCAATTCTGAACTCCAGGTAAAGAAACAAATACACTGTCTGTATCCATCCCTTTATATTCCAATATAAGCTGCAATAATTTTTCTCCTTGAAATTTAAGAAAAAAAATTGTATCAAAGCTGGGACAACACAACTAACCTTTCTAGATGTCAAGTTTATACATGCAGGCTGAAAATTATCAGCATAGAGTTAAAAAAAAAAATCAGAATTCTGAATAATCTCCTACCGGAACTGTTAGGAATTTCACAATCAGAACCAAGGGTAAGATGGCTCTGATCCTCTAAAGTGTATCTCTATATGCAATTAGTTTGGCAAATCAGGTAGGGTCCTTGGTGTATACTGCTTTTGACCGTTATCTGTCCACTACAAATTAGTCTGAACTCTGAGTTTGTAAGCCTTATGTTTTGGTTTTAAACAGAATCTGGAGAAATAGTTTTAGAGGAACATAGCAAGCATATCTTTTTTTCCTGAGCTATAGCCCAGACTGAAGGTGTACATTGCTGAGTTAAAAAAGTTTTACCAGATAATCCACTATGCAACCCTGACTTTCTGAAGTTGTTTCAGCCCAGCAGCATATTAAGCAGAAAAGTCCATCTAATTTCAGTGTTATTTATATAAATCACCTGGGCAATATTTTCAAAAGAGAGACAAGTTCACTCCTGTAGCATCAAAGCCATTGGAAAAAAAAACCCAAACCACTTCATTGCCCAGATTATGTGAGTTCCGCCTATGGTAAGAAATTGCTGTACCGTGTTTCCTCTCAGAGGGGGGAAGATAAGAATAGAAAACAATTCAGGCTGTGGGTTGTGAGCGGTCAATGAAAGTGTGCCGGGTTTTTCTGTTTGGTTTGTTTTTAATAAATTCAGGGGTTTGACCCTCCAATAAAACCCCAGAGAAAACTGCAAGGCAACTTCATGATAATAACAAAACCCTTCCCCTGCTCCAGGTGACACAGAAAACAGGGGGAAAATAAAGCGTCAAACCAAAAAACAAGGCCCTAATATACAAAGCCACATAGGTATGAAAAGCTGGAAACAATACTCCATCTGTATAAGGGAAAACATTAGCCAAAGGAATCTATTAAAGCAAAGGTTTCTTTTAGCCCCTTGAATAGTGTAAATATTACATTAAAAAACAGACGTCAGCCTGTGGACTTTATAAGGGGCCATATCATTCTTCACTGGAGTAACAACTATGTAACTGCTGTAAAAACAGGATCTTGATACTATACAAGCCTGCAATATAGCCAAGGTATTATATAGGCTTTGACACTAATTTGGACAGACTCCATGCCTCGGTGGAAACTGGAACTTATGACTTCATCCCAAACAGACCTTAATGGAGTTCTGCAAATATTTGGACCATCTGAACCAATCAAAATGAAACAAAATGAAACAAAATGAAACAAAATGAAACAAAATGAAACAAAGTACCATGTGCACAGCTCAGCTGATCCTGAAAGCCTTTTTGTGAAACCTTGGAGACCTGATCCATTGGGCAAACTATTCTCTAGAGAGCAGAGACTTTCAGTAGCTGCCATGTCAGCAGGACAGGCATGTGTGATACAAAGACTGACATAACAGAATGAATCAATAATTATAGAACAGTGCCTTTGTTGAGAAACTTTCTACAAAGAAGTACCAAACACTACTGTTACCGAAATGACATGGAGAAGTCAGATATTCACATCTAAGTAGACCACAAGATGTTTATATGATAGGTGCTTCTTTCAAAATAGTTTCAGTTTTGAAAGAAACAGCACAGCGAAAGCCTGAACAATAACTGCCTGCACTGAAGCTCCTTCGCGGCAAGCACCGGGTTTCAGTTTCCAGTGATGGCACACTGGTATTTTATTCTGCACCAAATGTATCCCGAACTATGCTGAGCAGTTCTCTAGAGCATGTCCTGAAAATGTGAGCATGTCAAATCATTAATAAACATATCAACAAAATTAGAAGCTTTCTAAGGCTTCTTTCCTGCGGATGGAGGAAGGGAGATATATATGGTGACAAGACAGTTAAAAGTCATCCACAAAATCACTTGCAGAACTGGGAACAGACACAGGCGTGACACTGGATCCAGCATTCTCTCATTTACACTGTCACTTATATCAAGTGGATTTATGCATTGCAGACAAACCCCAACTCCCTGGGACCAGCAGGTGCTTGACATCCCTACCTAGGTGTCCAACCATTACACAGACTTCGCCACTGCCTTCACACATGTTGCTGTGATAAATTAGCAGGGCTGATGACTCATGAAGTCTTTAACACGCAAACTGAAATCCCATGGGTACTCTTGGGATGACATCGTTCATTGGCAAGATGACTTCCTTCTCAAACCAGCCTCTTTGGAACTGACCTTATTGCTTTGCACTGTTTAGAACCAAATGGGAACAAGCCATGGATCTAATCCTGTAAAGTGTTTGTTTAAAACCTTTCTTGGGCGAGTAACTACGATACCATTCATTGAGCTCCTCTCTGTATCAATAAAAACACCACGCAAGCACAGATGAAGAATATGAAATGAGGCTACTGTAATAGAAATTCCTATTTCAGCTTATTCACTGTAACATATCTGGACACTGCATGTTCAAGTTTATACTTGAATCACAAAAATCACATTTTCTTGCAAAAGCAACATTAAGGTTAGCATTGTTCCTCCTCTCAACAGCCTGCATTCATCATTCGAGTACATCACAGAGCTGAAAGACAGGTTATTTTCCCTGATGTGAAGGGTCAGCATCATCACATACAGGTCACAAAGTACAAATCATGGAGTTCAAATTATTAAAAAAAACCAATAACTTTTTCTTAAAATTGAAATATGGTGTAAGACTGAGTAAGTCCCTGTAGGTTTGGTTGGTTGGTTTTTTGGTCACATGGGAACTGGGATCCTGATTACAAGTAAATGGGGCTTTTTCAGTGATTGTTTTTAATGCCAGTTCACTGAAATTTTAACTTTTAACATGACTTACACCCTTTGCTGGATAAAGGTTCTCTGCTTCTGGATAAAGCCCTGCCACACTCTTCAGAAGAACAGTTTAGCTGGTAAAATGTTCATCTGAGATGCGCAGGATTCAGATTCATATCCACATTCTGTTTCAAAGCGAGGTGCTTGACTCTTGCTCTCCACATGAATATTCTGGCCTCTATAAACAAGGTGGGGGTTTTGTTTCCTTGGAGGGTGGAGGATGGTCATCACCTGTGCTTCATTTCCCACAAGTGCTACTCTCCTCCTTTCAGATGCTTGTTTAAAAGGACTCAACTTGCTGTTAAGGTTGAACACAATACAATGCTGTAACACCTTGCACACTACACTGTCAGAAGTCCTTAAAGAAATGAACATACTGTGTTTCTCAATCTCTCAGTAAGATCAGCAGAAACAGGGAAAATGGGATGCAGACAATTAGACAGTTCTCAGATAGACAGGAAGTCTGTAGCACAGTCAAGAATCAATCTACCCTGAAGTCCTACTGCACTCTCATCCAAATCACTGTTCTTTTTTTCCACAACTGACTTTTTATTGCTTTAAGAAGTTCAGCTTTCAGAGAAACACTTACCTGTTCTTTGGTACACTGTCCATCACATACTGGCTACGTTTCAGTTCAGAGCAGCCAAAGTTGCATAAATAAAAAGCACTGTTATTAAAAGACACAAAATGTGTTTGTGATCTGCTGTGGGATGAAATCCTAATTCAGAAGCGAAGCTAAAATACATCTAAGCTTTTCAGACAGTTTACACCTCCAAAAAGCCAACTATGTCCCAAGAGATGTTAATTTTGAAACAGGACAGACCACAGGACTGAGCCATTCACTAGAGAGATGTGGTCACAACTCCATTTCTCAAACTCCACAATGAGGGTTTACACAAGTATTCTCCGGGTTTGGGGGAGGGATCTATATCCAAGTCTTTTAAGCACAATTTATCTAGAGTGAGAAAAACCAACATTACTTCTCTTCCTGGAATTAAGCTATTGATGCACAGATAGCATACCTTCTGCCTAAAAAGGAGTCTACTGCAAAACTTATTAAAAGAGAATATTCATTAATTACTAGCTGCAACTGAGGAGTTCTAATTGCTTCTCTTAAAAGTCAAGTATAGCTATACATGCTTGCAGTTCACTGGATTATGACACAAGAATGTTTCACATACCAGACCATAGTTTGTTGGTTTGGTTTTTTCTTCTTTTACTTTTTTGATTTTTTTTTTCATCATTTAACCTAATCTCTGTCAAACTGTGAAACTCACCATCACAAAAGTCTAAAAGCATAAAAGTGAAAAAGGGATATATTTTTGAAGGATGATGATTCCTTCCTAGAAATCTTTTCATAATACTGACAGAAGCATCAATGATGCTGAAATTCACCAGAAATTAAACTGGAGTATCAGTCATTTTTGAAAGATGGTTTGCCCTATAACTGGCTGAAATACTTCCAGTGTAGTCAAATATATGTTTTGTTTTGAACTGCTTATTCCATACATTACTTTTTTCTTCCCAAGAACCCACAGATACATTAACTTTAGAAGCTGTACATTGTATACACACTATGCGTCATTTCCAAGCTCATCTAACACCCAAAACCACTTCAAATTAATTACTTCTAATTTGTATCATCCTACTGGAGATGAAGGCCATGCTTTGAATTCTTATGTTTTAGAAAATGTGCCAGAACCATCGCATGCAGACAGATAGTTTCTCACTGAAAATCAACTTTAATACCATATGTGGCAGGCAAAAGGTTGTTGTTGAAGTGTCATGAGCTGAAGGTAAGAATTACTTTTTTTTCTGAAACCTCACAAGTCTCAACAACTGATTTTCATGAACTGTATAACGGCAGTGTTTAAACCAAGATTAGGTTTTACAATAACCATGTCTGACACAAGACTTACAACAGATTACTAATATAGGCTACCCCATTTTCAGGAACTTTAAATTTTAGTAGGATTGCATAGTAGGCTTTTAGTTTTAAGGACACCTCTTCTCTTTCCTTAATACAGACAGATGTAAACTTGCTGCCAGCATTGCCCTAATCAGCCTCCTCCTATCATTTACAAGATCGTATGAGTATGCTTGTCCCTCTTCAAACATATTTAGCCCTACTGTATGATGGACATCCCACCACCACCAGGCATTAATTCACGGGTAGAGTGCAAACACCAAAAGGACAAATTGCCCATACATTTACAGAACTACTTAAATTAACTGCTGAGGTCACACTGAATTATCCATTGCCTCCAGTCCTCAGGACACCCAGCTTACGTATCAAACTGAAGTCTACCACTATTATGCATTGTTCCTTCACTGAATGATTTACCTTTGTCATTGAAGTTGGTGTTCTATTGCATATGTTCTCCTGACTCTCTTGCTACTAAAAGATCATTGGGCCCTATTAGCTGAAGTCCATAAACCTCTTACATGCTCTACTATTCACAACCCCCAAAACAATAAACATACTTTGCAATTGATAAGTGTATAATCTAGATAATGACCTGCCTGGACTTCCAATGAAGAAGCTCTTAGGAGCCTACTTTCCCTCAGCCCTTTCTGTGTAGCTCTTTTGGAGGTGACCAGAAATGTCTACTATGGAGGATCCTACCACTCAGGAGGTCAGTTTCTGATCATTCTGCCAGAGAGGTCTTCAGGAGAACACAAAATATTTCTCATGAACACAGCCTACTCTCCAGATGCATGGCTGTGGACTCAGATTGTACTCCTGGACCACAGCTCTGTCACCACAAACCCACGACAAGCTTGAGGACAGGGTCAAAGTCTGCAGTAATTCCTGTGGTAGATGAAGCCAACAGCCTGTCACTATACGAACAAATTCTATGCAGCAGTCAGACACACTTTATTGTTTCACTAACATCCATGCTCTACACTGTCCCAACTACTTTTTACTCTGTGTTACAAATAAGAATTCTGTGTACATGTCCACTGTTGCATTAACCCTGTTCAGCTTACAGTCAACATGTGGATATAGAAAGGGACCTTATCCTCCCCAGTTCAGGTTACCTTGTTCCCTTTCCAACAGCAGTGTTTTCAACTGTATCCCTACCCTGCTAGTATTTATGTCATTTGGATGTTCTCCTCCCTCACTTCCTTTCCTTCTCCCCTGGCATTCTTCAGGCTATGTGAAAAGCCACGAAAGAGCCCAGCCTGCATAACTGAGCCTCCTGTTTGCCACACACGCCTGCATTGAAAGTCTATCTTTTTGTCCTACTCTGTTTATCTCCAGCAAGCAACCACCTACAATCTTTTCTAAATAAAAAGAAGTCAGCTACCATCCACAGCAATCAGCAATGATTCATAGCAATCGCCCTGCATGCTGCTTGATGATAGGAATGAAACATCACTAACTGTGCTCAGAGACACAAGGAGCTACCTAGGACACACCTACCTAGAATAAGCACAGCTACCTAGGACAAGTCCCTCTAGGAGCATGCACATAGTTTATTTATGCCAAACTCTAAAAGGCCTCTCTTCAGTGAGTCAATGCTATGGAGAATGTGGAAAAAAAGTCCACTGTCTGCTCTTCTAGTGACACTGCTGCCTCCTCCAGTTCACTTCTGCTCTGGGCCCTTTACTAAGAAAGATGACAGTGAGAGCAGCCACTTATTTTCTATTCATCTCCCCCTTTATTCTCAGTCACTACTGGAAAACCAGTAAAGTTTGGAGGTGTTGGACAGGTGAACAAAGGGATAAATACAGACTGAGAGATTCATGGCTTTCAAGCTGCTAGTATTTGAGTGTATCATTTGGTTGCTTTGTTTATTTCTCCCCTTTCCTTAAACTCAAGTAAAAATGCTTACTTCCTCCCAGCTTTCATTTCTCTTGCCTATTACATCTGCAGAATGTTTGGAATACCAGGTGCCTTTCAACAAATGACTGAAAATCATGGAAGACAATGTGATTGTCACTTCGATTCAGGTGTGTAGCTGAAACTGTCACATCTCACTGTAAAGAAAACCAAACATTTCTTCAGAAAAGTACAAGAAAATTTCTTTCCTTCTCTTCATGGCTGTCAGTAGGTCACAACAACAATTCTTTACTGTTCCTGTTTCTAACCTTTTTTCTGGAAAGACAGGGAATTCAGTAACTCACCCTGCTCAGTGTTCACGGGCTTTTGAAAGGATGGTGAGCGTTTAGGGAAATTCAGAATACAGACTGAGACCCGGGCCTCTACCAAATATGCTTCTCAGGTACAGGAGAAATATGCTAATTATTTACATATTCTCTGCTTTTGCTTATCTGCCCAAGACTAATCTGAATGGTGAGAAGTGCATTGTACACAGTACGTATTATTATTATTGCATATCATCAGCAGGATTGACTCATACTTCAATTTTGAACATCCAGAAATCTTTCAAGAGCACAGAGAAGAACAGAACATAATCCAGTGGCAGCAACTAAATCACACAATCATCATTTACATGTACTTCCTATACAGAAGAACTGGATTTCTCACCATTATTTTTGTTTCATTAGGATGACAGCTGGATAAATGTTTTCTTTATTTTTCTTAATCTTTTTTTTTTTCCCATGGTAGGGTCAAATCTGCTCCTACTGAGCCCTCCCCAAATCCCACAGAATGCAAGCCAAATGCGAAACACAGCATTAAGCATGATGATGACAATTTTCCAACTATCACTGTATAAACGGAAGACTATTTTGGGCCTGATTTTTGAGAAGTGTTGAGTGCTTACTTCAACTGAAGCACTAATAAGCATACCTGGAAAATGCAGTACTGCAACAGTGACACATAAATTCTACATACTCTGAATATCTGTAGCAAATACCATAGCAAGTTTATGGCATTTATGTCTTCAGCAGTCTGAACAAATGAGCTGGAAGGCATTTTCTAAGCAACAGTTAACCTTTCTTGTTGAAGAAAGAGAGCGAAGAAGGAAGAAACTAAAAATATTCCATGCTGTTCCCATGGGGAGCAGGGAAGAGAAGATATTTTGATTATATAAAAATAAATATATAATTTTAAGGCCCTGACCCAAAATAACCTCTTACACGAGGACAAATAAATAAGTCTATAACTGTTAGCATTGCAGCATGGAAAATATAAATCAAATAAAATCAGCGATTTGGAAAAACTCCTTATCTCCTCTTACGTCTGCTACAATGTAATCTTTTAGGTATCACAATTCCAAGCTGTAATAATGAAGTATCAGCTGAATAGTGCATGCATGTTTGCCTCCTTGACACCAAATTCATCCTTTAAACTCCTACAAGAGTGAATCAAAGGGGAAGGAAAAAAAAAAACCAAAAAACCACACTCCTTTTTAAAGGGAGTTTCACATCTTTAATCTTACTATATTGTTTCTCAAAGTAAACACTTACAGTACTTGCAATAGAAGGAAAAATATGAAGAAAAAACTCATGAAGACACAATTACAGAAACTTAATGATTAACCATACAAAAAGGCCAATATTTCTTCTCGGGAATGCTGACCTACACAAGGAATACTGCAGACAGCATCAAGAAATTTATACCTATGTGAGATGAGAAAAAAAGCCTAATTTCATAATATGGAACTATAAAAGAATGAGATAGTGTCTTATATGAATTTCAAGATGTACTCTTTCAGCAAGAACACATTATCTGCATTAAATGATGTAGAAGGAAACACATATTATTTTAGGCTTTATTTTACACTGTATTAACCATGTTGCCCAAATTTGGGAGCTACTATTTCAGCCTACAGCTTGCATTAACAGGTGTCATTAATCAAACAGCTCTTTCCCTGAACAGACCCACTAATCAGGAAATGTGTGCATTTGATACTTTAGTGATACTTGTAGCATTTCATATTTTCCCATTATATCCTATGCCTGTCATAGGCCACAGTTTCTGAAATCACTGCTCTAAAGCCTACTTGCATTTATAACTGAGTAACTTTTGAAGCCATGTGCCTGTCTTCCATAAGTAGACTAAAGATACTGGAATGACCCAATGTCAGCATCAAGCTAACAAATCATCCCAAACATCTGAACATGAAGTTTTTTCTGTTAACAGAAAAAGGAACAGACGCTGGTGGGAAAAAAGCAAGTTAACTCCACAATTGCTGGCATTTTCCAAACATCCAACTGAAGGAATGCACGGTTAGCAAAGGGCAGCATCCTCCCACTGTGATTTACCAGTGAGCCACAGGCAAACTGAAAGCAAGTCTATAATCTGAGAATTCATTTGAGAAATTCCACAGTTCAGACTGTTTCACCGGCAGTCTCCTGAGCTAAGGAAGTCATGCAGTCACCCAGACCAAAAGCAACCAGGCACTGGGAGGGAACAAAATAACAACTTCTGCTATAACAGAAGGAGTTGGTCTCATAGCAATAACACAGGAGACAGCAAGTTGCACAGGGCCACCTTTCTTTATAGGGTCCTACAGCTGTTTTCCTAGTTTTGTTTACGGCCAGTTCAGAGAATCGCATAACAGCTTCACATGGAAGAGGCCTCGGGTAGAAGAGACCTGCTCAAAGCAGAGCTAATTTCAGACTTAGATCAGGTTGTTCATGTCATACCGAGTTAAATTAAAATGCTGATTTAACAGCTGAACTCCTGTAACAAACTTCTGAAGCATCAGTAGGAAGACAAAGAGTTTTCTCCATTTTCAATGTACAGGGCAGGCTTTACCCTGTACTTACCAGATATCCTTATCATTTAGCCAGCAATAAGCTCGCACTAAGCACACCAAGTCCCACACAGCTCCTTCAGCCTCCTACTATCTACCAACTTGTTTTGCTTTCAGGCTATCATATGCGCTGTGAGGGTTATTGGCTGTTTTTCAGACTTTCCAGGGGAAGAGAGAGTAGAAGCACCCAACCACACTTCATGCAAAGCTGGGGAAAAAAAAAGTCATGAAGACACATCCAAGTCATGTCAAACAGATTCCTTACGAAAGGCTTCTCAAATACTGCTGCAAACGACCTTGTGTGTTCATGTCTGTTGCTCCCAGACACAGTGTGTAGAATAACAACTCTAAAGAAAGGAACTTATAAGGGATACATTAAATGCTCCTTATAGCATAAATCCTTAACCAAAGCCATTTAATATTCCCAATCAATAACAGACTCAAAGAGTAAGTCAAAGAGGAAAAAAAAATTACTGCAAGATGACAGAATTGAAAACAATTCAATTCCAAACCACCCACTTCATTTATGATGAGACAACCACGTGCTTGGCACTCTTCATACAGAAAGGATGAACCCCAAAGGGATTTCATAGCTCAGATCAGACAATACAAAACCAAAACCGCACACTCAGACAACACAATGGTGTGATCTTCATCTAGTATATTGTATCACTAAATAAGACCAGATGAAGATACATTCTCTCTCTACTTTAGGGAATATCTATCTTCCTCCGAATATTTCCATGTATATCTCCCACTTTAAAGCAGGAACCTGAAGAAATGAACACTCCTCTAAAGGAAGAATTGCAGAACTCCTATCCAAATGCAACAGATGTAACACAGCTCCCAGTTCTTAGAGCCTCCATATGAAGCCTTAAATTCACAGAACAGGCCTCGGGGTTTTGGAAAAAAAGCCTTGCCAGTTCACTTTAGCTGAGAAATAGCTGCTTATCCATCTTAACCAAGCTAAAACTACACTTTACAGTGGAAAAAAAAAAAACAGAACAGAGCAACCCAAGAACAAACAGGAGGCGCAGGAACTTCACTCACTTCAGAAAGTTTTCCCAAGGGCAAGGAGGACTCCAAGTTTTATATTTGTATACATCTTCTGCTTCATCCCTAGCAAGCTAAGGCAATTATATCAAAAGCTTAACTTTCTTTAAAAAAATACATATACATACACATCTCTATATATGAATTTATATTATACATATAATTTTTTAATAGTTATAACAGGAGGATGAATCCAAGGTATAAGGTGAATTGCACTGTCGATGCTGGAACTGTAGCTGGGTTTCACGCAGGGTTTATAGCAGTAATACAGCTTGGTTTGGGATTGGAAATTTTGCTTAGAGCTCTGTAGTGTTCTGAAGGCACACTTGGGCATGGAGGTGAAGGACAGAAGTATCCTACTCTATATCCAGCTGCACAATATCAAGCTATACTTTTTATGGTGACAGTTTGCTGTCAACACAAATGTCAGTGGCCAAGCTCAAACAGAAACTCTCAAAGAAAGAAAAATACCCCAAACCTGACATGTAGACGTTATCTTCGTTAACATTAGACAGCCAGCATGGGACTAAAGTGGGAGTTCATGAAATTGAGTTGCAAATAGTATAAAAAGACTGCAGTAAAACTACTAAAAGTTAAAGTTTGACTAAGACTAGGGTTTCCCAGGGCATTCTGAAGCCTAATTAGGGGTGGATGTGGGAAAGGAAACTGAAAACAAGATGATGCAGTAGTATTTGCTGCTTCTTTGAGGGAGAGATGTAAACCTTCTCTAGAAGGTTATCTGGGACACTCTGCACCTGGACTGCAGCTTCACTGGTTTCAGCACAGACTTGTGACCTCAGTCCTAAGGACTTGGACTCCTTAGTGACTGTGCAATACATGAAAGTACCTTCCACTCCATCCTTCCTGTCCTTGTAGTGAGTTCCCCCAAGTATGGAGACTTCACTACAAAATCCATTCCTACAAGAATACCTTAGAAAACAGAAAGGTTCAGCAACAACAACAAAAAAAAGACTTGGAAACAAGGAGTTTCCCGACTCCTATGTTCATATTCAGTTTACTAGGTGTTTTTTTATTCATCAGGTAGATGAAAAATATAATTGACAGATATTAAAAAAAGTAATTGCAGAGGATGGAGTCGTAAGAAAATTCTCTTTACTGCGTTTTGGCTGTTCTAATGTATGGTTCAGATAAATTTTCCTCAGGATTTTTAAAGTCTATTTGGCTGTTCTTAAGAAACCTTTCTCTAGATCGGTTTCCCATAATAGAAGAATAATACTTTTACAGATTATAAGCATGGTTTTTTTTTTTCAGATGCCATAAATACCTCTTGCTGGAAAGTTGCAGTGTGCCGATTATTACTTCACTACCTGAGTTTGAATAGTCTCACTTGAGCAGGTAAAGAAAAATCACCTCAAAGTAGCTAATCTAGGGTACAATTAAAATTAGAAGAATACAAAATAACTCCAAAATATCTGGCAGAGCTCAACATAAGTATTAAGATTGAGCTTTTTGTTTGATTGTTTATTTGGAGAGAAGCTGCATCATACAGCTAGTCCAGTTTGCTTGTATTTTGGAAAGAGATTTACTATCATTTTTTTCTTCAAAGAAACACAGAAGTAAAAGAAAATAATAATTTGCTTAACTCTGCAAAATATGTGTGCCTTCTACTAAAATCTGGTCAACTGAAGGCTTACAAATTAGCCTCTAAAGGCAGGAAAGACAATAAAAAGAAAACATCTTTACTAGCTTTCCAATAGTAATAAGTCTAAGAGCCTAAAGGATTGTACAGAAGGCAATAAGCTATTCCCTGCACAATAAGACATCCTTAGAAACAGAGACTGCATCCAAAGCAATGTGTGCCAAAGCAGTCCAATACCTGGATTATTTATTTTCTTTGGGATCCTAATATCAGCTTATTTACAGGTGAAATAATGATATGGAAAGAAAAAGTTGTCAGCTGAATTATTTGATCACTATTTAATGAAATTTTTGTACTTTAGTACCAGCTCCTGGTAAAATAGCACTGAAAAACAGCAGTTCTCTAACTCTTAACATCGTAAATTTTACTATTTACAAATAAATACATCTGAAAGAATGGTCTAATGCTTCATCTAATTTCTGCAAAACATGTACTAGTAGTAAATCTAAAGATAATTTTACAGGAAGGAATTACAGAAGCAGGTTTAATGTTTTATGTAAGCCTAAGTTTCAGCTGATGGTGAGACATGAAGATTATCGTAAACAAAACCAGGATAAAAGTACCTGAATTGGGGGAAGATATCATTTGCATTCTGTCTACAGGTGGCTTTACTTGTAACTCAATACAATATCAGGGGAAGCTCATACTACAGAGAAAGAGGCAACTTAAAACATGTAGCAGTGGTGTTCTGGGTAGAGGGTCAGTGTGCCATCACTCATTAATGACACTTCTGATGCAAATTAAGACAACTGCATCTCTCATTGAGTGCTCTGCACTGATTGATAGCAAGGTAAGGAAACAGCTAAGGCCAAGAACACATGAATATTTTCCAATAGAACAGCCTTTATTTCTTGCAAATAGCTACTCCATAGATGAGCGTGAAACGTGAAGCTAGCTGAAGCCACTCCTGTAGATCAAAATAATTGGGGATTTGGTTTCAGATGTGGATCCAGAATGGCCAGAAGTGACCAAAGCAAGCCTGGCCGTATGATACCATATGAACACTTCTCTATAGATACTACCCACAATCATGACATTTCAACCCAGAGTCAAATCTTATTTGAGTACCATAGAATGTTGACTGGCAAGGTGTGCCCCTGGCATAACTTTAAATGCATAGACATACATGTTTTCCACCATTTCTTTAGAAAGGCTTGGTATCAGAAACAGGTGGAATGAGTTTTTTGATACAATAGAGACTTTCTGCTAACAGATTTGGAACAAGTACCACAGACGTTTAAATCTGTAGTCTAACTGCCAAGATAAATGGACAGTGTGCCTACAACAATGACTGATCTTCATTTTTGCAAGTGACATTTATTTACTCAAGACAGTCCACTAATCTCACCACCTTTGGAGCAAATCAAGAAGCTCTGACCTTCTGTTACTTTCAGTCTAGAGAAAGCATCTGAGACTAACGATTGTGAATAGTTCCCTCGATCTGTATTTCTTGGTCTTCTAGTTCACAGTGATTTCACTTGCCACATTACAAAGCATAGAGCCCTTGCTTCCCAGGAAACTCAGAGAGCCCAGAATCAGCTCTCTGGGGTCTTATCCTGGATGGCTGACAGCGTTCTGCCAAGTGAGGAAGGGGTCTTTTATGGCTAAAATTAGATTACGAAGTCTTCACAGAAGAGACAGCTTTCCTTTAAAGGGAAGCTTGCAACAAGCTTCTCTGTCACTGTAAAACAAGGATGATCAGTGGATTAAGGTAGTCGGCTACAGAGAGATGTGTCATCAGAGATGATCTGACTGTCTATGAGGGAAACAATGAATAACATTGGGCAGTTAAGGTTTCAAGTAACTGAAAGTAACTACAACATAATGAATAGGCATCTGGCAATAGTATCCTGTTCAAGTTAGCACATCATTTAGGACAGCTGGAGTTCGGCTAACTGAGGTTGTACTATAAATGCATTATAAAGATTTTCCAGCATGCAGTTCCTTTAACTCTGGAGGTCTCCAGTATTCTTACATCAACTTCACTGCTTTTAAAAAAAAGTGTGGGGGGGAAGGGAACTCTAATGTAGTGAATCCAACCAACATATTAAATACATTAAAGCCTTAATCTTCCTGCCAAGGCTGCTCTGGGAGGTGGAATGCGTGCTTCTCTAAGACGGCTACAAATAGATCCTCTCCCACTAGAGTTGAAAAAGCCAGCTGAGCCAGCCAGCAAAAATGTAAAGTAGCCATTAATCACAGTAGCTTGCACCGTCCCTCCACTTGCAAGCTTCAAGTACCAGTAGGAAGAAGAAGAGAGAGCACCAAACACAACTGAGCTTTGACTGCTGTTACGTTCTCCCTGAATTATTGCTAGATCAGAGGTACTGTAACTGATTTGTTGCTATTAACTTCCTTGTGTGATGCATTTCAGTCAAAAGCAACACACAAGCAAAATACCTATCTGATTGGTTTGACTGAGGTTTTATTTAATTACATGGTAAGAAAGCTAATTCCCAACCCAAGGAAAGAATGGAAGCAAACATGACCTTAGAAGGTGCCTGGTGGCACCTAGAGGTGTTTAAAAAATGGATAGACGAGTTTTCGAAGGGCAAGGTTTAGCAGAAGATGGGTTCAGTTGGACTTGATGATCTCAAAGGTCTTTTCCAAGAGGAACATTCTATGATGGTCCTCATGAAGGTTTTTTAAACCTCCTCTTTCAGCTTCTGTTATGCAGATTTACAAAAAAAGACTTGTACATTTGGGAAATAAAACTAACCAACAAGCTCACCACACCTTTTTTCCCTAACAATTACTGTTAATGAACACACGCTATTATGACCATCTTTGTTTGCAACTGCGTTTCCTTCTAGAGCAGCAAAATATTTCTACCACACAACTCCTCCACTTTCACAATTTTCACAATTGCGATACAACTTGCCAGTTCTCTTGGCCATCATTCTGCCCATGATAAAATACCGACTGTGCTATATAAGCCTCTGATTTACTGCCCCTGTCACTGGTTGGTCACAAGCCTGAAGACCTTCAATGGAGAAATATTACACATAAATTGACAAGAGCAGGTCTTCTTCACTTTCCAGTGCAATACATAACTTTTCCAACAAGCTCTGGAAGACCCTGAACTACCAAGTTTTAAGACATCACTATTATTATGTACTTCACAGATATTTTAAGACATCCCAAAATATTTCAGTAATAAGTTTTCTAAAATTCCTTAAAACATTTCCATGACAGTTTTTCTTTCAGCTTAAAAAAAAAAAAAACCCAGACAAAACAAGCATGCAAAAGATCCAAAATGTCAAAATGGGGCAACATATGATTTTAACTTGTTAACATTCTGTTCAGAAATCACACATGCAGAAACTACTTATAAGAAAGTTTTGCTGTATTCATGCTGATAAAAATCCTTACATTACTGAATCAGGTTCTTGAGTAAACAGAAGATAAATGTATAGTTAAAATCTACACGTATAGCAGTAATTATGTACATGTACACATGTACACATGTACACATGTAATTAGGACAACAGAAGTACCTTCTTTTTGCTGCAGTAAATTTGCCATTTCTTCTCTGGAGGGAGTGCAAACATAGCCTCTCTGTTCTTGTCTGTGAGATCCAATTCATCCTGGAGATTGTGAAAAAGAAAAACAGAAAAAATATAAATAGTCAATGGCTGCATTGATAATTTCTAACAGGTTGAGAGGAATCTGGACCAAGCATTTTGACTAGCCTTGAATCAAAGACAGATGACTTAGTGGCTCCCAAAGACTCCAAAATTATTGGTTTCATCATTTTTAACTTGCTACTGTTAAATTCTCCCTCTCAGAGTAGAACCTATGGAGAGAGGCAGCCTGAACAACTCCTATGTCAAACTTCCATTACCAATGATTAGTCAAGGATGGGAAAGATTACATTAGAGTCATGAAGTGAAAAACTCAAAGCACTGACTTACGTGACACAGACACTCCTTATGAGTTTTAGAAAAAGGCTAAAAATTCAACACACCTTTCTTCTGGCCAGCTTGATCTTCCACAGAAGGAGAATAGTGAAATCACTGTCTCTTTCAAACAAAGGTTACGAGACAGGTTTCTAACAGCAATAGTGTCAACAGTGACCTACAGGTTGAAATGTTTGTCCAGATGTTCGCCCTCTGAACCACACAGTCCCCAGCAAAAGACAATCAGCATTTCAGAAATAAAGGACATATCTCTACACAATGTCACACCCAGGTTGAACAGACCAGCAAATTCAGTCTCCATTAAGAAAAATAAGTTCAGTGGAACACAAACATTTAGAGCCTAGACAATTTTACATTGGTAAAATGAAGGGTAATGCTCAGATCTGGAACTTATTCCTAACTCACTCCAGATACACCACTGAATTCCGTAGCTTTGGTTTCTCTTCTATAAATGGTGGATAACAATAGACTCTCTCACTAAACATGTCTCTAAAATCATCAAAGCAGAAACTGCTACTTGCCTTGTGTTTATTCAGGGCAACAATCACAGCTGCCAGTTTCAGGTGCCAATGGAAATTAAACAAATAAGAACGCTCTTCATAGAAAGCAGCCTGCATGGCCAGAGACAAATGAAGCTGTCTAAATAAGAGTTTCAGCAATATAAAGACAGGCTTCAAGTAACGTTTCAATGAATCAGTTTTGGCAGAGTTTTCTTTTTTCCTGTATATTTGAAAGTGTTTGGAGAAGGAAGTGTCCAGGGGTCCGGTATCAAGATGACATTGCAACACCAAGAACGCTGCACATGCAGATTCTGGCACCCACATTAAGCTAGCGCAAGCAAAGACAATGCCTCTTTAACGCCAGCCCAACAATGGTTCATTTGGAAAGTGTTCAGGGTTGGGAAACTTGTGAAAACAGTGAGCTAAATTGCACACTGAGCCTGGTAGCGGCTGCTGACAGATTTAGAAGCCCATAGAGATTTCAGCTGCAAAAAGGTACAAAAGAAATGCAAACAGTAAGAAGGCGAGGTCAGTGCCAGGAGCCCAAGGTAGATGAAGCTGGAGGGTTTCTTTAAACAACAAAAGGTTTAAAGGGAAAAAAAAAAAAAAACTTTAGCTGTGCAAAAAGAGTGCAAACCATGTGGAAATGTTTAGGGTGAGTTTCCAAACAAGGGGGGGCAGCCAAGCAAGGCAAGAAGTTTTATCCTCGCTACACACAATTAGAAAGCTCAGGCCAGGATCACATTCTTGAGGGGAGAGGGAGAGTGAAACGACATGTAAGGTCTTAAGCGAAGGAATGCTGCTGGAGGTCAAGCATGTGGGAGGGAAAGGAGGGGCAGACAGGGAATCAGAAATGCCAGGTTTGGAAGAAGCACCAGAGAGGCCAGAATATACACATCTGAAATGAGCTGGCTGGGCTCATCTAAGTGCTTAGAAGAATTATGATTATTTTATTGATCTGCTTAATGAACTTTTTTTTTCTTTTTAAATAAAGAGCAACTAACTAGGTTTTCTAATCCATACTGCTCTTTCTGGAGTGTGGTGGCACATCAGACAAGCAGCAAAAGCTCTTCCAAGAAACTGTGCACAAAAGTGAATGATGATCTCAACCAATATAGTTCAAGACAACCATTTCATCAAAAGAATGCTCCTATTGACTAAAAACCACCCAGAGGGCAGAATGCTGCCACTTAGCAGCTTCTAGACACTACCTCGGACACTGGTAGTATCAGGGACATAAAGAGCACTCTGCCTTCAATGGGGCAATAAGAATATTTAACATCCAGTCATGTAATTTTGCACTCTGATATCACGACACTCTTTTCAGGACAAGAGCAAAGTATGTTCACACCCTACTTTGTTGCGGAGAGTAGATAAAGCAAGAAGACCATTAGAAGTCATCACATTAGTTCAGGTAATATATTAACAAGGAAACTGCTTGGGGTTCCAGGCATAACCATTGCCAGAGGCATACCCAAACACACCTGACTGGAAAACAATACATGGAGGATGGATTACCCTTCCTTTTGAAACAGATAATGTTTGTCTTCATTACAACGCAACATACTGGGTTCTAACCCCCAGGTTGCTGGACAGGTAGCAAGCATGAATATTCAGCAGTGAAAGAGACACCTTTTGCAGAATTCAAAGCGGCAGTCAAGCTCTGAAGTTATTCTTCCAGAAGTGTGCTCCTTCACTGAGAGGAAGAAAGGAGTGCAAGGAACTGAAGAGGCCTACATGCCCCCTCTACCTATAACATTAATCAACTCCCACTATAAAAAGCAAAGAAATCCCTGCAAAATAAAAGGGACACGAACCCTTCTTCCGAAACACTCCAAATTATCTTACCTCTATCATTCCCATCGTCCTTCTACAGAAGGTGATTAGAAGATCACTGTGACTGCACAGGAAAACCCCGGATCTAGCTCAGAAAGAAGATTCTGATTCAGGCAGAGCATTTTACTGTTCTAATTCAGGATCCTAACAGATGGCATATAACAAAACTTGCTGCTTTGGAGGGAAGCAGGAGAACCAACATAAAAAAATAAATTTCAAAACAGCAATTTACTCCATGAATAGGTCATTCTGACCCAACAACAAAGGCAAATCCACTAGTACGTAGAACTTCAAACTCTAGAGTTAGCTCTACAAAGGCTGGCAGGAAAGGCAAAGAACTACAAACTAAATGCAGTCATCAAGCCCGGGGCTGGAGCCAGGCTAAGGAAGCTGACTTGATCAAACACCCAGGGAGCAAATGGAAAGGGCAAGAAAAGAGGGTTGGTCAGAACAAAGAGGGAAAGCGCCCTCTTCCATTGCTTACACCAACTTCCTAGCAGAAATGTAGTAACTTCCATGCCTTGGACAGGTAGCTTGGTTCCAGCAATTCATGCCAACATGACCTTGCATAATGGGGCTCCTGGCTTTTAAAAATACTTGAAGTTGCAAGTGTTCTCATGAAGTACAGATTAAAAAGACAATTACCAGACTGGCCTGAGGGAGAAGTAAAGTACCTCCAGTTAATATTCCTTACATTTCTCTCTTTTATCTACTTCCTATTTTATTTACTAAGAGAGGAATACATTCAAGTTAATTTCACTTTCATGTGACCATTTTTTTTTTCCTTGTACAGACTGAATTTCAATGATAAAACATTTAAAAGGTACTAGAGCTGGATTTGAGGTTCAAATATTTCCAGACCAGTTCTCAGGCCGAAAGGGAAGATGGCCTCCATTCAAAATGGCTACAACCCAAGGAAATAAGAGACAGACAGAAATAAAAGGAACAAGGAGGAGGAATGGGTAGGAAACAGTACTTTGTGGGATTTAAAACCACATTATGTTCCTTGTTTTTGAGAACATTCATTGAAGTGTGAAAGCTGGATTTGATGCTGAATAGTCATCAGCTTGACAATGATATCACTCAAACCTCCAGAAGAGCTGGATAGAAAAGCACTCCTCACCTAGACTGTGCAACACTTTTCTTAGCGATGTGAAATGAAATTAATATAGAGAAAAAGTCATTTTTTGGGAATGTAAAAGAGTGGTTATCTTGGAGAGACAACCACAAAAGGAGAACCTTTAATACCTACCAACATGCCTGCCTCTCTAGAGGCAAGCCTTCAATACCTACTAACATCTCTGTACTGAAATATGCATCACATCTTCACCACTCACTCAGCTGTGGGAAGGCAAGAATCATAGGATAGCTGCTCCTTCACCCGGCCTTGCAAGAAGACCTATACAGTCCACAGTAATTTTGGAATTTTAACAAGTAAAATTGAAAATAGTTTGAAAGACAAGCTTAGTAAGCTACTGACAAACACGATGAGACTTCCCATTTTCAACACACCGATGCTAAAGCCATAGCAGAGGTAGAATGGAAACCTCAAGACTGAATACACAGCATCAGGGCTTCAGGGTTCCAACAGCTCTTGGTTTCAAGTCAGAATGCTGGAGGAACGAAAGGTTCAAACTAGGTACTCCAAGGATATCAGGACTCTCATGGGAGATTTCCTTAGTTTCAGTTTCTCGTTCCACTTGTCCATTTCCACTGGCTGCCCAGACTTCCTGGCCCCCAGGGAGCTTCCTAGCACCTTAATATCAGACAGCTGTTTCATTTTATGAAAGACAAAAGTCAACAAAACAGTCTAAACAAGCAGCCAGAAGCTGGTAGGATTGGGGCTTGGGTGTATTTGTTTTGTTTGTTGGTGGGTTTTTTTGGTTTGCTTTGTCTTCATAAAACATTTAGTGAATCGTGCATAGCACTTCCAACATAATGAAGCACAGAATTCTGATATGATATATTTTGTTTACTGTAGGTAATAACTTCATTAATAAGATCATAATAAGTATTTTGCCAGGAGAGAGTGGAGATTTTGTTTATTTTCCTATGTTTAGTGGGATTCTTCTCTTGTTTCATCAATTTCTTACAATTTTCAGTTACACTTTAAATTTTTGCCTGTAGGCCACCATATGTCTTTCTAGCAGTGTTCTTGAAAGTATATCTTTTCTATGAGCACCCATCCCAGCTCTGTGTTTCACATTTAACATCATCTTTCATGATGTGAGAGAAGTTAATGACATCTAAAAGCATATTCTTATTTTTTAAAATATTTACTTCTGCCTACAAACGTATTCAGGAAATTATTAAAGAATTATTAAAGAATGAAAACCCTTTTACCATCTCCACAGGGAATAGCTCTGGCATGAAATCAATTTTTATTTTACACCACAGAATCCAACCTAAGATGGGATATATTGGTAAAGAGACTTCATCGCTTCTGCTCTTTGGACATGCCTATTTTGACTTCCTGATTACAGCCCTACCACACTGCTTGAGTTCTTTAGCAGTGGATGGGTACTCAAGCAAAAGAACAACCAGGTCTCAGCATTAACAGGCACCACGGGAACCAAATCCTCAGATGGCACAAACTGGCACAGCGCTCCAGAAAGGTTAAACTTCAGTCTCCCTGGTTAAACTCAAAATGGAAACTTAAGAACTTCCAGACCATTTTTACATTATGACCTTCCACTGTAGGAATTTTAGTTTAAATGGAGGACTTTCATCTTGCTTCCTGTTCACATACCCATTCCTTCTTTTTTCCTTTCTTTTGCACACACCTACCTTTTATTTTTTCCCCCTCTATAACCTTTGTCTCATTCTTCTTGACCTTTATTCCTGTCATGCACAAATGCACTCTCCCTTATCCACCTCATGAATCACTCTCTCTCAGTCTCTTAGCAGCACCAAACCCATCCAAATCACAAAATGAAGTATAATACACTGTTGCCACTAAAACAAATTCCTTGTGCAATATGATACCTGTTACCTCAGGTTCCCCAAGATCATTTAAAGAGATGTCTCTCACCATGTTCCCAAAAGGGCTATTTTCCTGTTCCACTGATGCTCCCGAGTTGCACAGCACTTCTGGTTGCCTTATGCCCTCAAAGAATTTATTTTAATCTAGTACAAAGTAAACAGTGATTGCGACACACCATGGGATCACATCCAGCATCCACTGGCAGGCCCCAAAGAAGGTTCATGTTCACGTGCAATCACTTTGCGGGAACAATTGATGGTAGTTTAATCAACACTGAAGTACAACTCAAGCTGACATGGCACTGACAGATCTGGGCGTGTAGAAGAAGGGGAAGCAATGAAGCAGTGGAAAGAGATCATGGATGAGGTTGTCAGCAGCACATTACAGAGAATCCATTCTAGCATAACTATTATAATCTTTAACAAGTGAACTGAGTAGGACTACATTGCTGACACATGACTTGCATCACCTGAAAGCGACACTTTTACACTAACAACAGTCCCAGGAACCTTTATTTTTCCATTGATGCTGCCTGTGACAAGTTCGGTTGGCAAATAACAAACAGGTTAGTCTAGTGGCTCACATTTGAGCTGTGCCTTTGCCCACCAGGGCACAGAGAAGTGGGAAGATAAACACTCTCATCACAGACTCAGAGGCAGCTTCAGATCCAAAAAGTTACGTCAGAAATAAGTGCAGTAAGCGAATTACAAAAAAACCCTAATCTTTTTGAGATATGTCTCTTTGCAAAAAGCTTATGAATTCTTGAAACAGAAAAGACAAATTCTCCCTATTTAATTACTGTGTCCACCTCCAGAGGACAGCATAGGATTGTTCCCCTACAGTTTTCCTTCCACTGCTTTGTTCAATCCATCTCAACAGGCTGACATGGAAGAGGCAGCCTGCTGGAAGAGTGCACATTTCCAATATTGAGGAGATCAATAAAGGATTCCAAAAGACTGCCTGTCTGAACTGTCAGTGAATGACATTCATTCGACTGCACAAACTGCCTATACTCATGCACAAACTGGAGCAACGAGCAGTGCAGAAAAAGTAAACCTCAGCAAAGATCCCTAAAAATGAGAAATATTTCACAGGCTTTATCTAATATGCAACAGCAAGCACCGGAGTGTGATTGACGCGGCGTTGAGAGGAGTGAAACAGAGGTTCCTTTCCTACAGAACAACCATTTCCCACTCTTACCTTCTCAGGGCTGCACCTGGCACAATTGCATGGCTTTACCCACAGCAGAACTTTACAGCATATGCTCTTTCAATAGGCAACACCACTATCACCCATACAGCTAGCACATCTTTAGACTGGTTAAAAGTTCCCACTTGGGCACCTGATAAATGCCCTGAGTCCACTGACAATCCAAGAAGAAAAAGCAAAACAATCCCTAAAGCAAACCCTTCCCACCGCTCAAGCGTTTCCGTCTAATCCTAACCCTTTGAATTAAAAGCAGGCTTTGTAAAGCACACAGAAATAACACACCATACCTGAAGGCAACATTTTGATCAGTTTCCCAATTGATAAGCATTAGGTGGATCACTGAGAAACATCATTGGGTTTCCATGTATTTGCATACACATAGGATGTGCAGATATGTACGCCACTCACACCTTACATACACAAGAAATACAGGCATAAGATATATCACAAAACATCTGCCCATACCTACAATGTGTTATCATTGCATCTATGCATGATGAAACCACTGTATACACAAAACTTGCTCACACAGCTTGTTGGCACGGGAAGCAAAGTGTACATTTTAACTACTGTCACAGATCTGACTGTAAAGCAGAGAGAAGTAGACAACAAAAGGCTATGATTCCATAATACTCTTTTTCCTTCTTGCTTTTTCGAAAAGTAGCAGCTTTAAAACCCCTTCAGTACTGAGGGCCCAAATCTCTTGATTCTCAGTTATAATAGTAGAAGACAGAAAGCACCTGCTGTTCACATACTGAAAGGTGTGTTTCTCTTCTATCCTGCCAATACAGAACTTACTTATTTTTAAGGCTTAGCAGCAGAATGAGAGTTTCATTCATCAAGGGCACTGCTTTTTGGAAGAGAAATTTATCTCACAGAACGTCAATTAACATCCCACTTGCCCCCCAGTACACATTCCCTACAGTACTGCTTCTTTTTTTTCCTTTCTTAATCACTGGTTTATTGCTTCTTCACTTCCTGAGGGAGAGATAAATCCTGTCTTTCTCCTAGCCCTCTCAGCTTTCTTTGACTTGACAGCATGCAAGTACATATAACCAGCAAGGCCTATTCTGGCAGTCCTGTTTCACAGGCCACTACAAGCATCTGCTTTTGTGCCCTTCAGAGGCAAACCAGATACACAAGACAACAACCTGCTGGACCAAATAGAAAGAATGAGGAAAACCAGGACCTGTTTATGCAACGATACACACCAATGTTTAAAGAGAGATCGTGGCTTAGATACACATTCTCACATATGCAAGGCTACAATACAGGTAACAGCAAGAGGGACACTCCATGGATATTGGCAGGCATAAGAGGACAATAATACAAACAGCTGAATACCATCACTGCTCTTCCTGTTAAGATGGGCTGTCTGTCCATGACAGTGAATAGGAATGAGACCAGTGAGAGGGACGGGGATGAAAACTGAATAGTCAGGCTCATGTCTAATCTAAATCCCTGCTGCTGCAATTTAAGTCTATTACTTCCGGCTCTATCAACCACAGACCTGGTGAGCAGATTTTTTCCTTCCTCTTGGTAACAGACCTCTTGATAACAGTTTTCAAGGCTATGAAAGGCTGTTGTAATGTCCCTCCTCAATCTTCTTTCTTAAGGCTAAACAAATCCAGCTCTTTCAGCCTTTCCTAGAGGTCATGTCCTCTGGACCTCTCATTCCTCTTCTAATTGACTTCCGGGCTCTCCCTGGTCAAAGTACATCTTTCTTGAAGTGCACTGTTCAAAAGTGGGGACAGTGCTCCAGCTGAGATCTTACCAATTTTGAGTGCAAAGAATACTTCATGTATCCTCCAGACTGCATTCCTGGTCGCATATTCCATGAAAAAAATAAAATAATTTATAAAACCTCAAAACCAGCATGATTTATATTGACTTGTGATCCCCTATAATCCCTCATTTGTTCTCTGAAGAAGTGTACCCACCTGTCTGCTTCCCATCCAGACTTGTTCCTAAAAGGAGTATTTTTAACTGCCCCCACTGAATCTCATACTTTTCACACCATTTTTCCATCATCTCTTAAGCTTGTCTCTTAACATATCCACAGTGTTTACAGGCTAGTAAAATCTGGAAAGCTAACAGTATGCTCTGTATTCCACTATCCTGTCAGTTAAATGAAAACACCAAACAGAACTGAAACAATTAAGCCTCCGCTTGACAGATCTTTTCACTGTAACCGGTTACAAGTTCTCTAGAGCAAGTACCACATTTACCTCCACATTCTAATTACACACAGCATTCCAAATACCCCTCTCAAACACAGCTTCTTGAATCACTGTATATGACAGTAAATAACAGTAAAATCTACTGTTTCAGCAGTGCCCATTCCCCATTTCTTATCCTTCTCTTCCCCTCACTTCCCCCCATCTTCCCCCTCCCAGTGCCAGGGTTTGTTTTTTAGGCCAAGGTTCTTTAGATGAGACCCTGTATGGGAAGGTAGGTGTGGGAAAGGTTTTAGGAAACTGCCATCTAAACTGCTGCCCTTCCGGCTTCTCCACCCTCTCCCTCCCTACAAAGTCTCCTCTGTTCTGTTTTAATACCAATGAGTTCAGAGGAGGTTCCTAAGCTAGAGCAATTCACAGCCTGGACTGTGCCAAAGCACACAGGCACACACCTCTCTGATTGCTTCCTGCCCAAACACAGTCCTGCTGGCTCAGCCCTCAAAATGTGGGCTGGGAATTGCTGCTGCAGCCCTATGCCAAAAGCAGACTGCATTTCCAGGGGTGTCGGTGCAACCTACTCTTGCCTTTGCAGCTTTATCCTCTTGTGTGCATCCTATTTGCCATATGCCCCTATGGAGGAAAACAAGGGAAGTCAGAGCTTGGCTGACCTTTAAATCTCTGATAAAATATTACGTAAAAGGGCAGGAGGAACTGAGAGGTCAGTTAAGAACATAATGAGGAAAATTAACTTCTTATTGAGCTTTGGTTCTGCAGTTCAGACACACATGCTCAAATTTATATGCAGGATAAACTCAAAGAAACTCCAATAAGTCTACACCATTTCTGGCATTAGTTCAGGTTTCTCTTCTCTCTGAATAATTACTTCAGATTCAGTGGTGCAAACCAGAGATCAAAATGTCCGTAACTCAAGTAAATTGAGTGAACTTACTCTGGATTTACACCATTGCAAAGCAGGAATCAAATTACCTTGTTTTAATTGTAATAGAAGCAAAACCTGTCAGCTAGCCTATAACACAGACTTGTACTACAGTCTACAGCACAGATTTCAGACATAGAATAGAATAAGCAATCTATCAAACCCCTTTTCACTAATTGTTAACTTCTACTTGAATAAATGGAGATGATCTGTATTTACTACTAATCAGTCCTTACCAGTTAGAAGAACACCCACATAACAGAGGTCTCATATCTCCTCTGAGGTGAGGTGGAGGACACTCACATAACCCGAGTATTTCCATAGTCAAACACTGAATTGAAGGCATGACAGTATATTGGGTTATTCACTCACACCCTGTCCTGTCTCATTGCTCAAGTATTCTTATAATCAGAACAGCAACTACACTGACATCACTAGGCTTAAGAAAACACCAGTCAAAATGTTTTTCTCTAAATATTTCTAAGAAAGAAATTATCAGAAACTTTTTCAAAATACAGCAACAGTAATAAGAAAAGGATGAGCACCTGACTTGCAGAATAAACTCATCTCCTAATAACAAACCATAACTGCATTTACTATCTTGTTAAGCATTTGTAATCCAAAAGTTCTTTCACATCATTGACATAGAAGCCAACAACTTTACACAAACCGGCAAACTCATCCAGCTGTTGCTCTCTGTACAAGATGAAATGCTGAAACACAGCCACTAAAGCCATCCCAATGGATTTTCCATGACTCAGGGATCTCCCTGGACACCTTCCAAACTGGGAAAACGCAATCTGCTTTCCCCTTACAATTTCCTTTAGAGAAGCTATTCTTCAAACCTAGTAAACCATTGCATAATACTGTTGTGTGCACTGCTAAGTTCATTTCAAAGTGTTTGTGTATTAGTCTGGGCAGCCTTTCCTTTCACGTGGTCAATAAATGATGGGAAACTGCAAAACGAAAAGATGCCTTTAAGTGTTTTTAATATAGACATACTTAGAATACACAGATGTTTCTTACGGCCCTTTTGCACACAGCAATGGGTCCACATGTAAAAGAATGAAGAGTCTGCCCAGAAAAGCTGAGGAGTCCTGTATGAGATTCTCCTTTAAAAAGTGAACATGTAGATAAGAACAGGGAAATATCTATGACAGGAGGCAGTAGTAGAGGCTTTTTTCCTAAGATCTTCAAATACAATATATTTTGCTAGTGGATGACTCCTATACTGCCTATGACCTACATATGCTGCATCTTTTCAGCACTTTTTCAATCTGTCTACAATTCTATACTAAAACTGGTTTAAGAAGCATTACTGTTCCCTGTTTCACACCAAGGAAACAAATTTACAAATGCACAAAATGAGTTGCACAAGCTGGCAGAGTTACCAAGGAAAAAGACATAATGCACTTCTGTTTTCCTCACAGCAAGTTTACAAACTTTCCCATTTCCAGAAAACAAGGTATCTAGCATTAAAAGCTCTTGGTCAGTAGTATCCCAGTGCCAGGTAGAAAAAAACATCTGTCTGTACTTCCTCTGGAAAAAAAATCACACCAAAGACAGAGCAGCTGGTGCTGCAAGTGACAGAAAAAGCACCTTCTGACACTCGCCTTCCATGTGCTGCTCCCACCTGGTGCTGAAGGGACGAGTAGAAGAATACTCTTCTCTTGTATTTAATGACATCAGAAGCCACCTTTTACCCAGTGCAGAGGAAGGTGTCAGGAAACTATGGACCTGAAAACCTTGCACCCTAAAAAGGTGTTACTCCATACACCGAGTCTCATCTGTGACACCTTGTGCTCCCCACGCTGGGAGCCTTGCAGACCAGGCACATGACAAGAAAGGTCATTTCTCTCCAACACTGGAAGAGACATGCCAGATTGCCTCAATAGTTTCACTGAATGATAAACAACCTTGAGCACTGTTTGAAGACACAATCCACCTATAGAAGTACATAGAGGCATGACCTTTTTTTCCTCCACTCTCCTTCAGGCTATAGGATGCTCTATCTGAGCAATAATTATATCTGATATAAATTGCTACCAGATGAGAAAATACAGTCAATTTGAGTCAACACATTAAAGAGATGATCCTTCATGATTGTTATCTATTTCTCCATGTGATTATCTTATTTTGTTAAGATTTCCTCCTAAACCCCAGCTATACTCTACCTCAACAGGGATAAATCCTATCCTGCAAAACACTTACACCCCATCCTCTTTTGCGACTTTTGCTCCTTAGTGGGAATTTTCACTGCTTCCTCACCTTCAAGTGGTTACTTTTACATTGCTATTTTTTATAAATTTTACAAGGTCTTCATCATCACAGCGATTTGTCTCCCTGTTTCTTTTCAAATCAGGCTAAACGACAAATCATTCCTCCTACAACAGCTCAGATCTGGTCCTTCTGTAATCTGCAGAAGAAACAGACATCTCTCATGCAACGTCCCTTCATCAATGTGCAAGCTTTCTCTCTAAAGTCATAGCCAAAAGATCATCTCAGCCTAGCATTCATGCCATGTCACCTCCATCTTTGCACTCTGTCTTTTCTCTCCCTTCAGAACCACTGCTACTTCATTTGTTGGGTCTTTTTCTTTAATGCTGTGGAAAACTTTGTCTCTCCTTATCGCAATCTCCTGGCCATCATGCACTTTGCATGGTATAGTACTTTCCTCTATCATTTCTCCAGATGCACCTCCAGGTGACACCTTCTCATCCCAAATGAACTTTCTGACCTGATTCCTAACAGTCTCCTACCTCTCCTCAGCAGACTAAATCTAAATTTAAATATCCTCTCTAAAAAACGAGGAAAAAGTCTTAATAGATTTTTAAGTCATCTAATACAGCTCTGAACAACATAAGAAACTGGTAAAGAGAAATTAAGAAAGGACAGAACCTGCAGAAGGGCACAAATCATATTCAGTGAAGCCATGTATAAGCAGCACAGCGACAGGACATCCCAGCACTGCTGCTGCAGGCTATTTTTCTACTGGAGAGGGCAAACTCTGTTACTCTAAGTCAGCAGGCATTAAAGTGTCAGGAACTATATGAGAATGCTGGTTCAATTCTAGGAGGTTAGGAAACTGTCTGCTCTGTATCCATCCTTATGGAGCTGAAAAAGCACCAGAAATTTGAAATAAAGACAAATTAATTTGATCTTTCCAGCTTGCAACTACTATCAATATCATCTCAGTGTTTTACGATTTCAGCAGCCTTCAGACTCAATCCACAGAGTTCTTGGCTCTTTGTTATAGTCATAATGCAACACAAAACCATTCAAATATTAATGATGTCTTACTAAGGAAAAAGGCCACAGTAGAGCTTTATGTTATTTCTTTTTACGTAATGCTGCCTAACATTTGCAGCTATGCCCAAACAAGATACTGTTATCAAATCAGCTGATAAGGTATTAGAAACACGTGGACACAAGATTTCAGAACAGTAAGCACATCCACCCTAACCACAGCTTGTGGGATAGGATATCATGACAGCTTCCAAGCATTCAGTAGAGGGACGACACAAGATTAACTTCTTCGCACATCAATTCTCTATTGGCAGGATCATTTCTCTCTCCTCTTTTTGTATCTCAAGCTACGTATCTACTGTGCTTCCAAACTCCAGTACCTCTCCTCTTATGCCCTAGACACACTATAAATTTCCTCATTCAGGAAATTAGGATTATTCTGTCAAAAAAAACATCGTCCAGTAAATAGGTCTTTCTTAGGTGTCTCATGTCTACTCTAAATAATACTCAGAACACACTCAAACATTCCCCTCAGGCATTCCCACCATGACCACAGCTTTCTCCACCTTTCAGAAAAGCAGAGAGCATGCTCTGCTTGGGATAATCAGAAGCCAATAATCACCACAGACACGGAAAATATCACCCAGGACAAATTTCAGGCAATGCAAATCATATAACTCCAATACTGTCTTCAGTGGAATTTAACTGCTTTACATCAGATAACGAACTGTCCATAAGTTTTGTAGATCTTCTTGCTTTACTAAAAAACAGTGTATCCTTGCACAGAAGCCTTATAAATACACAGGTACTTGGTAACATACTCAGCTTCCTCACACCCAAAATGTGGCATATAAACCCAGGGCTGGGTTTGCAGTTCTTTACACAACACTATTGATTCTCAGCCATGGATTGTGAGACCCGGATTCCATCTCATGCTTCTCTCACCATATCTGGGTCTCACACATTTGCAGTGTGGTGACGGCTGCTTCTTACACAGCTGGTAAGGAAGCTGGGAACTGCCATCCAGCTGCACCTACTGGAAGGCAGAATGTGCTGGTGCTGCACTCACCACTGCTACAGCCTGTTCCTATTACAGGACTCCATCTGTAGGTGAGTGTCTGAAGGGGTGAGCTGTCCTTGCACTAAGCCTAAAATGTAATCTCTCTTAGGTACTGGCACCTGAATAACTATAGATAGCTCCTTGTGGTGATATGTGCATCAAAAACAGGGACTTGAACACATGTATTGCACATGGGACACTTGTAAAGCAGACCCGACATTATGAAAAATCTCTCTTTGAAGAGCAGGAAGAAACAGAAAAAAAAGGTGTCCAGAAAATACAGACAATTAAAAATAAAAAAGGTATCCTGGGTATGTACAATCTTATACTGAAGAACTATGCTGGAAATAAAAGCACATCTGTGCATAACTAGACAGACTACGATGCCACGAAGAGTTTTTGCCTCCAAGGTCTCAGTCCCCTAATTGCTTAAAAAATCTTAACCCAACCAGCACTTTTGCCATTATTATATGATAAGTGCATCTGAGTGCATGAAAAATGATAATCTGTCAACTACAAACTAACCCAAGAGAAAGGAAAGTTTTGGTGGCCTGGTCCCCATCAGCAAGTAGAGCTGTCTGCTGCCTCAAAGCTTTGTTTTATTCTGCCTTCAGAGACAGCATCTTCTGCTCAGATGCTGATGCTAAGTCTTCCTCCTGGATTTGAGCCTCTGGTCATGAAAAATCAAGCTTAGTCTCATCATCAGTATTTTCTTACAGCCTCTACTGATGTATTCTCATTATGTGCAAGAAAGGAAGCAAAACTGGGGTAGCGGAGTCTCCACTGAGCCAAGGCCAGCAAAGCCTCCTAGTCTGCTGGAGTCAGAGCTCATCATATACAAACAAAATTGAAGGACCTCTCCAGATCTTGATTGCATTTGGCACTACACAACCTTCCTGGTTGATTAGGGAGTATCATTTACTAGAGAAAAGCACAGAGGGGATTGGCAAAGGGAATAAAAAATTTCCTCTTATGGGGGAAAACAGCATGAAGGCACTGCTAAATGATGGTTGTGGAGAAATTTGCATTGATAAACAACTGAAAGCCACAGGCCTGTCAGAGGTGTAGTCTGAAACTATGATTTACATGCAGAGCAAGTGACAAAGAAATTAAATCCCTGTATTCAAAATAATCCAGGAAGAGGATAAAATTACTCAGAAAATGGATAATTTGAAAAATAAATACTCAAATCTCAGCAACATGCCTGAACTTGAATGTGATTAAATACTATTATCAATACACACGACTGTGTTTGGGGTTTGAAGTGAGGACCTAAAATACATGTCTTTCTAAGCCACAAGCTTCCAGTGAGAAACTAAGGACTAAATAATCTCGAGACATGGAGGATATTTGTCTGGGAAGGTGGTGTTCCACATAGAGCCAAGAGACAGAATAGGCATCTCTACATATCTGTTCTCCAAAAGTATTACAAGGGAGTAGGGGAAAGAATTTCGTTGTCCAGGCCTGTCAACAAACACAGAGAAAAACAGATGATGCCCTCTTGCTCCTACATACATTGAGATATACTGTCTAGATTCACATGAAAGCCCACAGTGAGGCATTTCTTTAACCCATAAATACTCTTCCAGGTTGCAGAGACAAAGAAGGGCCTCAGGAATTCTGACACAGCTAGGACTTGGCAAGCTTAAGTGGGACTGGTGATACATGGGAGTACTTATTCATTATGGTGAAGCCTAGTTCTCATCTGAGGTTTAGGTTTTATCCACTACATTAAATGGCCTGCAATGAGAACGGAACATGTAGGAAACTTGCTACTTCCAAGTCAGCTGTTTGCAGTGGGAACCACTACTGCAATCATATAGGTTTGGATAGCATCTCCTTGGGGCTCTTGATGAAGGTGTATTTATCCAGTGTTTGCCAAATTGATGCATTGCTTAGAAATTATTTGGTTCCTCTGACAAAATAAAAAAAAATAATTCTCAGATACTTCCATGCTGCACCTTAACCTCTTTCAAAATAAAAATAAAACTTTTTTCTTTCTTGTCTCCTCAACTTTCTCTCCTCTGGGAAGAGAGACTATAATCAATAAATTTTATTATTTGTGAAGGTAGAGGAGGAACGGGTGTGGAGAGATGTCACAGAGTAAGCAGAGAACAAAGTTTTCTCAAACTTTTTACTGATCACTTCATCCAATGCTACTAGAAATGGGTCCCTAGTGACACCACTGTCCCTACCTACCTCTTTTGGCAAACAATGATGGGAACTCATGTGGAGCTGTTATTCCAATGGATGAAAAGCAGCATAAAAGGCAAGCCAAAAGAAATGATGAGTAATTCTGAAGTTTTCAAATACATAGTTAATCAGTATTTATGCTGCTCCTTGACTATAAGCAATGTAACTTAATCGGTATTTTTGGTGGCATAAATGGAAAAGCCTGGTATGATGGTAAATAGTAATATCAATGAAAAGCTTTTGTGCCTCCATGAAGTCCAGAAACCCCCTTATTTAGGGACTCTGAAGAATAAAAAAAAACAAACAACAAAACTAAAAAAGAAACAGGTTCAAACGCAATGTAAGAAACGCATGGCAGAAAAATCCCGTCAATGTCCCAACTGAGCTAAATACTAGAATGCTTTAAAGGCAACCAAGACTAAGAGGGAGTAACAGTAAGCATTTCTCAGCTCTTCCCCAATGTAGGAATCTAATGTGGTGCAGGTAACGCAGACAAGGATATAATAATTGAAGCTTGGGGGCTGTAATGATAGGAGAAATTTTGACAATGTCAAAAGACAACTCCTCTTCTTCACCATGGACCTTTCATCATAAAATAGATGATCTTGAACTCCACCTTCTCAAATACCATGACCATCTCAATACAGCCACTAACAAAAGAAACAAAAAGAGAACCAGCAAAAGCATAAGATCTTTACATTACTCTTTTCCTCTATGCTAACGTTCTTTACATTTTCCTGCTTTCCCTGAATTTCCAGCATTTAAGTTACCCTTCTTGGCTTGGTCTGAGTTCACATCTGGGATGAGGTTGCTGGTATAAGAGAGATTTAGATGGTAAAATCTTTAGTGTCAAGCAGCGCACCATGCCTAGCCAACAAGAAGAGTCCAGGACTCCAATATTTAGCAAAAGGAATCAAAATCCACTGTGACAAGAACACACCACTGTTAACAAACATGAACAAGGATGTGGAGAAGTTATTTCATAAAAAGAATTATTTCCGCTTTGCAATAATCCTTCCAGATTCATCTGCAATTCCTGTTCAGTCAATAAATCTATACAAGGAAAAATATAAGTGCTTAACACAGCCATTTGTGCCAGCAGGCACAAAACCAGCTTGGTGCCTGCTAAGTAGACCACCAACTGCAGTAGCACTTTACTACATGGAAGTACGCACAGTGCCAGAGAAGAAGAGAGACTGAGGGAAAAAGCAGAAGCCTTGATGGTCAAGTAGGGCCAGTTTTAAAATTTATGAGGTACAAGACCACTCCACAGTCTACTCTCTAGAGCTTCTCTTCCTTGCCTGTTCATTGAAGAAGAGACATTAAAGCCAGCTGTTCTGCCTTCTTTCAGTTGAGTGCATGAAAGTGGTCCTTTTAACGGAAAAGCTCGTGATCACAAGTATTGGTTTGCTTTGTCTTGTGCATCTAGACTTCTGATAAGGCCTTATTCATACTTCTACAACTGCATTTGTCCAAAGGCAGTCACTATCAGCAGACAGCCTGAGAGCTAGTACATCTTCTCCTGTCTTAGACCAAACAAAATCAGACCAAATCACCCTGAGCCATAGTCTTTATTGGGATCTATTCCCTTTACATGTTCCCAATGAAATAAAACAAGACTGAATTTGGTCCATATCAGAAGCAACGCTTTCTGGTTTAGTTTTCTAATTGAGGAGACAAGGTTGAAACACAGTATCCAGCTTCAAGCAACACAAACACCTAGGATCCATCTTAGAATTGTTTTTCTGGTTGAGTGGTATAAAAAGCAGACATTAAAGCTGAAATCATCATCACCTTGTCATTTGACAACCACTGGTCAGAGTACAGTTAGGCAGCTGCTGTTTCTCAGTTGGTTGGTCTGGGTGCACCTCCCAAACAGAGTGGCCCATACATGTATATTTTCCTTAGTTTGGAGTCCACACAAGTAAGTTTCCACAATCTGGAGAGGTCCATCAAAAATAAAGGATCCTAACACATTTGTAAATCCTCCTTTTGCAAAATGGACATCTCCAAATTCACTTTTCATTGTATTAATTTAAGGACCACAAGAACAAGAGAAGACATACTTCCAGCCCTCAAAACATCCATTTTCCTCAGAAGGGAGGTAGAAACATACAGAATATTTACTGGACTGGAAAATTCATCACAAGGGAGGCTTCCCCAGCACAGCTAGGCTTAGGTCTTCTTGTCATTAACTCTTATGTGGGAAAATGCCCCAGATTGTAACTGCAGCAAGAGCAAATTATATATAAGGCTTTTAAAAATTCAAGTAGACCAATATTTGATTATACCCTTTGCAGAACAGATGGCAAGACGAGGCTATATCCCCTGGGCCTGCTTCAGGGAGCTAACACAAATGCTTTTCTCCCTACAGATCTCAGATGATATTGATGTCATCATTTCACTTGGGGATTTGGGTCAAAAGGCTTTACACTCAAATCTGGTTTTTATATAGTACAAGTGCACCCAGACTACACCCTAACGGGTAAGTAGTGGGCAGGCAAGTACACAGCACAGAGCCCTCTCAGGCACTTCCAGGTCACTGATCTACACTGGTGCATTTACAGACTGAATCATTCTAAACATCTGAGCTGTCAATAGCTCAGTAGCCTGTTTTATTTTATGTCTCATAGAACATGCATTAATCCGGACCTGTGGACAAAGTAGCCCTTCTAGGTAAATTCTGCATTCTGTCAGCCCAGTTTCTAGCCCATGTTCTCTCACTTTGTAAGAGTCCTAAATTTAAACCCAGCTCCTAACTCTTACTGTTCTCATGTTACCTGCCTACTCAGGAACTCCTATGGACACGCATCTCCATCTGATCTGAGTATTCTACAAAAATGTGCGATATACACCATTAACCTTCTAAAAAATAGCACTTTTCTCTCCTAGTTCACATCTCATGTAATGATGGCTAGGACACTATTATTAAATATAAGAAAATGAATGTAATCTATTTTCATTTCAATGGCTTCATTTGTTTGAAATGTATATGCCAGTTACAAACTGTCAGCACATTTAATAAGTTATAGCATAGATCAACAACTCACAAACTTCTGAGGCCAAAAATTTTTACAGATCATCTATACTTGTCATTAAATTTTGCACCAAAAACATTATACATTATACCATTTAACAGACTTCCACAAAGCACCTGTGAGCTATTTTGCCACAAGCACATGGAACACTGGTATTTGCCAGGCATAAACCAAAAAGCTAAAAGCACCCTTAATACCAGCATGAACTCTCAAACTCTTCATACAAACTGTTACTTTTCTCAGTAAGCAGAAGTCCAGCAGCAACTCAAGCAGTTCTATTCATTGTGACCCGAAGGTAAAGAAGTTAAAGATTTAGCAAGCCAAGATCAGAAGCAAAGCATATCGGTTTGTGATGTGTTCAGGAAGGCTGGATAGAATGTTTCAATGGATCTTGGAATTGGAGAGAGGTGAACATTGATACAGAAATTAAAACTCTGCACGTGAAAACCAGTGCTTAAGCAACATCCAGAAACAAACTGACAGCAGGGCAGATTACACTCCTACTCATGAGAGATACTTGTAAGCAAGCAGAATTCTCTACAGTCAGCTGCATCTTCTGAAAGGTATTAAAGTAGTCTCACATAAAAAGCAAACTGACCTATACATAGACCAGGATTTTGTGAGATACCTCTGCAAGAAGAGGTTCTTCATCTTCTACTTAAGTCAGAAGCAAATAGACTCTCTTCTACTTCACACTCTACTCTTTCCAAAGCAGCTGCAAACACTTATTGACTCTTTCCCACACTTCTGCCATGAAATACTGCAAATGCTAAATAAATTGTTATGAGTGCTAGGAAAGGTGGAAACACGTAAAGGAAAAGAAATCCATACCCATTCACTGCATACACAGAAAGCAGCTTTCACTGAGGAAGTCTTTGAGCTGAAAACTTTTAGAGGGTTGGGAAGTATTCTAGAAAAGACCACCCTAGGGCCAATATTCTTCCCTAGGCATCTACTTTGATCCCATCTTAAAATAGGAGCCTGGGCGAGGTTGTCAGACCACTGTGCCTTTGTCTAGTAAGACATACTATAGTTGTCCATACGTTAATATCCACTTGCATATCCAAACGATATGGTTATTTTCATTGCTATAGCACTTTGTAGCCATAGTAAGCGACAACAACTCATAAGTGTAATGTAAAAAGCCTATTTGCAAATTCCTCTAATTCCAAGATCCAGTATTTTCAGTTCTATTCCTCATCCCAGTAGCACCACTCAGGCGTATATACACTTACCAATGCCTCACTTCACATAACCTCCGATCTTAAAATGGTAATGAGATAGTTAACCATGGGCATCACCTTTCCAACATAGACTGCAGAACAGCCCAGCCCTACGACCTCTGCCTGTGTTTTGCATGTGAGCTGAAAAGGGGGCAAAGACAGCAAAGTTGTCTGATGCCAGGCATGAATAGCAACTGCCCGATACTGGAATCCACAACATTTACCACCTAAGCAAATGACAAAGTTCATCTGATATAACTGCTTCCCTTCCTGTTTATGTCTGTTGCTACTACAGCACCATTCCATGGTTCAAAGGCAGCTGGCAGATGAAACATCATTAGCATGATCACCTGATTCTTATACCTAACCATCAGTATGTTACTGATCAACAGAACAGCATAGTCCTTATTTTATAGACTCGCAAACCCTAAGATTTTCCACTGCACTGTATTATACACCAGATTTTATCCCAAAGTTGTTGACAAGAAATTGATTGTCAGGGATTCGTTCTCTAGAGACCTTATGAGGTTCCTTCTAACATGCCCAGTCTAGCACTTGGAAACTTGCATAGTGCTATGAGAATAAATCAGCATATTTAAGCATTTTGTTGTACTTATACCCAGTGTCACTGTCATCCATTCTGTCATTGCCACCTTTCTCCCACCAAGAAATGGGTCTTAAAATAATGAAAAAGAAACAAACAAAATAAAACCACAAAAACTTGAACAGAAGTTTTTTTTTCCCCATCCCTAATAAGTCCTTCAAGTCCCTTAACTCCTCCTTTGAAAGGAGTTCATCTGCCCTCTAAAGTTTATCAATCTTCCAGCAGAAACTTACCACAAGTTCGGAGAATCTGGCATTGAGCTCTTCTGCTGGTGGGATTGGAACAGAAAACTCAAGGAACTGCAGGGGGTTATTGTCCTTGAGGTTGATTTCAGGCAGGTCGCTACCCCCAAAACAGCAAAGGAACCCCAACGCATGACGATTCCTCTTCCGGGGGGCCATGATCATGGTGTAGGTTGCTATCTTCTGATCATGTTCTGCAGGAAGGAAAAAAGAAACAAACAAAACCTTGACATTAAATGATAAACAAAGCACTGATGGATCTGTTCAGTTCTCTGCAGCTACAATGGTTATCACGGGTGTAACAGCTGGAAGACGACAGAATGATCTGAGACAGAAAAAAGGAAAATAAATACTCAAGCTAGACAACGTAGCGAAGTTTTAATATGGTACAACACATTCTTGTACGATAGCGTACAATCACTTCTCCTGAAGTTACTTAAAAGGTCTTACGACCTTAGATGTGGGATTTCCCAGCAGATAGATTTATCAGTAATACCTAGTAACCAAGGCTGAATGCCTCCATTGCATGTCAGTATCAGCCTTTCTCTCACTACTACAGTAAAGCAACAAAGTATCAGAAGCAAGAAAGCATATACTGAAGAATTTACTCAGAATAAACAGAAAATCCTCCAAAGGTATCCCATGTGGTCAAAATAAAATGAACAATGAAATAATGAAAGAGAAATCAATTTTCCACCACTTTGGAGCCAGACCTCCAAAAATTCACTTCTTCCTTTATGGCCAGACCTATTGCAGTGGACCATTTTGCCTATCACTTTTTCAAACACATGTAACTAGTTTGGGATGCTTTATGTATCCAGGGGAGGAACTGCACAGTGCTAATGCACGCTTTCAGATTTACATTTGAGTTGCCAGATCCCATCTTGACAGGACCCAGACTTGAAGGGCTTTGGTATCAGGAGTGTAAAGGGAGGCAAAGGGAGGCCTGAAGGAGGAGCTGGGAACTGACTGATTTCACCACACAACACCACTTGTGAGCAGCCCATCCAAACAGGAAGCTTCCTGCCAGCAGTTTAAAAGGAGGGATCTGTGCAGTCCACAGAAAGCCGCATATTTTGCCCTTTTAAGGGACTTGTTTGACAGCTCAGGGGCTTATTTGTGCTATATTTTTTAAGGGCTTCACTTTTTCACTTAATCTGCAGAATAAGCCATATCCTTAGAGAGTAAATAATTAAAGCCTGTTATGAAGCCCAGCTCCCTGGGCACAGGGCAAGGGAGCAGGGAGGGAGGTGGCAGGTGAACCAAACCACAGGATGCTGGATGCTGTATCAGCACCAACACAGCTGAGCTTTGTCATCAGAGCAGCTGCTGCTCTAACCTGCCCCATAAGGCTTTGGTCTGTTTGCTTGCCAGAACAAGGCTGCTTTGAGCTCTCAATAGATACTAAGCAGCTGTGCTAAGAAAAGCACCTTTAGGACAACAGTTGCATAGTGGGGCTTAATATACGGCACACTGCCAGAAGCTCTCCAGGGGCTTTGTGTGTAGATATTGGCACACTCACTTAAGAAAAAAAATAGGCAAGAAACAACCAAAATAAAAACCCGAAACCATCACCCTTGTGGCACTCTGCGCTTGGCAGGAATCACCTGCCCTACTTTGTGATGGGATTACTTTATCTGGCACCTTATTTTATGCACTGGAGAGGCATCAGCTGCAACTCTCACACAGCTGAAAGGAAAGTGAGCTGGTACCAAGCACTGTCTGCTGGCACGCTCACTTTCCTTTGCTCTCTGTACCAACTCTGCAAGGGCTGGTATTGTCTCAACAGAATACACTAAGGCAGGGCGATGCTGGCTTCAGAAGCACATTCATAAGAACATTGGATTCTCACTAGGAGACACCAAAGGTCAATTTAACAGTGGAACCAGTCTCTGACACTGATTCAGTCACCAAAACCAAAGTGCCCTCAAACGTGGCACAATGATGTGCACAGTAACTTCTGTTTCCTTTCAATGGTGGAGACTTAAAAGATTTAGTTCTTAAAAGATTTCACAAGAGAGCCTCAGAAGAAGTTGAACTTGTTCACTTCACCATGGAGTAGCCCTGAGAAGGTGGTCTAAGTCCAATGTCCTTTATGGTAATCTCATCATGGACGAGGCTAGAACCCATTAGTTTTACAAAACTTTGTTTTGGAAAGAACTCAAACCAATGAGACAAGCTTGATTTACATACAACACAACTACATGTGCATCAATTCAGTTGTGTCCAGCTTCTAGCCCGGTGACTATAGGCTTTCTCATAAACCATCAATGGACCAGCACTCACTGGGGCATGGACAATGAATCCTTTTCGGAAAAAAAGGCTGAAACATAGAAGTGATAGGACCATAACATCTTCCTTTATGAGCTCAGGTCAAGTTTTTGATAAGTACTCCTCCAAATGAGGTATCTTACCAGCAAGTGAGTACTACGTGAAAGGATACGAAAACAAACATTTTCTACAAGGCAAATACTGTCCTAGTCAGAGCACCACAGGTGGTTCTGTACTGACATTTCATTGCTCTGCTTTCTTCTTAAGCAGGATCACCCAAGAGCTGAACAGTTAATCTTCAGCCAGGGTGCTGAGGGTTATTTACTTAAGTTGCCCTGTTAATGCTATTTAAGAACTAATTAAAATTCCTTGATTTTTCTTGATGGACATAAACAAAATAAACATTTTTAATACCCTCAAATTATTAATCTTTTCATTTGCTTTCTCTCTCTTTTGCCTTTTCTTTGTCAAGAACCAAACCTGGAGAAAACATACTTCCAGAGGATGGGGTTGGGGAGGGGAGAGGAAGCAAAGAAGATTAAAAGAATATTTTTCATTTTCCTGAGTGGCAATTGATAACAAAGCTGTCATAAATATTTATGAAAATAAGAATAGGTGGGGGTTTTCTACTCCAGTAAGAGATCTATTGCCTTTCAACTTCTTGCAAGTAAAGTGATTGCAAAAATGAAATATGCGATTATCTATTTCTATATATATCTCCAGTGAGAATCAATGGTAAATCTCTCTCTGGAGAGAACCCCACTGTTACACCTAACTCCCTCCCACAGTTCTTCTCAGTTGTACGGTTTTACGCTTTCGCAAAACGCGAATTGCCATCATTTCAACAGCTAACCACACACCCACTCCTTATAGCTACCCCCTCCTGCTTCCCAGCCCCATCTGTGGTTCGTCTCAGGTCAGGAGTCACAGCCTGGAACTTTGCCCAAGGTCTAATTATAACAACGTCCTCTTTCTCTGGCAGGGTGTACGTGTTCATTTCTAAACCATTTGGCCCAGTGACCAAACATAATTAAGCTAATGCAATTTTCCCATGTCTTATCAGAAGGTTTAGCCACATGGGATGGGATCCACACTAACTGCTCACGAGGATCCTCTTTCAGTTGCAGGTTCAAAATTGTTTCTTCAGTCTCACTCTTTTCTTCATTTTCATCTCAGAAATTATAATTTTCATGCAAACATATCCTAAATAAGTAATGTTCCACAAAACAGTAAGACATCTGAAATGACTGCTATGCTAGCAGCTCTCCTGTGCAAAAGTTCTGATTATCATAGTCCATACCTCACTGTCCTGCCCCCAACCACAGTGAACAAACAGCCAGAGCACGACTATAACTAAGGCAGAGAAAATTACTTTTGTATTGTTACCTTTGGACAAACAGAAGAGAAAGAACTGTGGGTTAACTAAACACATGCAGTGCTGCAAAACCAGTCTGAAACATAAGGAAACATTAATGGAAAACACTGACGCACTCACTTCACAGACCTGAACCTCCACTTATCATCAACAGACACATAATGTCAGTGGGTATAACCACAGTAGGAAGCATGGGACCAAATGTTTAATGCGGAATCACTGTCCATGCTGGTTTATGCTAATACAAGAGGAAACAAAGTAAAACACCTCAATTTCCCCATAAAACTACAATTTTCTGTACGGCAGGGTAAAACATATAAATGTGATGTATTATCCCAAAATTACAAAGAAACCTCAATTTGGACTCATTTGGAACATAGGCCAACTCACCCTGCGCTTTCAAATTCAAGTTAAATCTCTATGTTAATAAATTATTAAATAATAAAGCACTAGAACTTTAAGTTATTATAATAGCTACCTTCATCGTCACTTACTGATGATGATATGGAACAAATAAGCACCATGCTCAAAATTGTCAAAATATATACATGGGGTAAAGCTACAGAGCTCCATACTGATCCTGTGTTCAGTTCCCTGGACTACATTGCTTCTCCAGTACCCAGAAAGCAAAACTATGAGCTTCACAGCATCATACAATTACCATGGGAATTTCCCATCACTGTCCCACGTAATATGACAGAGGTCAGATGCAATATAAGGCAATTGTGGCATGAGGGATGGGGAAGGGAGCAGTTTAGCAATCCAATTTTTGCCTCTGCAGTAGTAACACAACTCCTTTAGTTTGGATTTATCATGATGCTAAGGAGTCTCCTAGACTCCAGCACACAAAACCACAACAAAATAACCAGCTCTTTAAAATGCACAAAGTGAATACCTTTCTTTCTGGAAGAAGGGTAGCCCTCCCTGAGGAGTACGCCTGCCTACTATGACAGGAAGGTGTCAGACCCAAAATGCATCAACAAATCAAAGGAAAGAAAATCCTGGAAAACAATCAGGGCCTAGTGCAGTGATGACCACCAAGTCCCCGTGAGCCATGGCTCACACTTAACGGTTCCATCAGATGACAGAGCTCAGCTTGAAACACGCTGCGCACTCTGAAGCCAGTTCATGGGTTTTCACACTCGTGACCCATCAAAACAATGGTGCAGATCTCAGGGTGGTATAAGCATTTTGTAAGTCAATCCAGGCACTCATCTCCTGCCTATTTTTACACAGCATCCCATCAAAACTGAGATTGTTGAGAAATTTTAAAGCATTCTACAGACCTAAAGCTTGTCTCCTGCCATATACATAGTACTATATATTATTAATACCCTATTTAATTATTTTATTCATTTATTTGCCAATGAAATATGTACTGAGATAAAAGACAAGGGCTATTTGAAGACTCAGGTGTAACTATACCCATGAACTTACTTAATGCAACATGTCTTTCAATATTTATTTTTAATACTTTGAGGATGCTCAGAATGTGCTGGATGACTAATAACCACTAATGTTAGTTTGTTAATGCCCACAAATCCAATAGCTCTCACCTGATACCAGCTTATGAACACACACACAGAAGCTAAAGAAACATACAAGGCCTTTCCTTTTCAAAAGATTAATTTATAACACTTTCTCTTTCTTCACATGGGAATAAGTGAAAAGAAACCTAAAAAAACCCCAAACAAAAATTAAAAAATGAACAAAGAAAACAGAAAAAATACACCAGCAGGTTCCTCACGTTCCTCCCAATCCCTCCACCTATCCAAATTGTATTAATAGAAAAACAATTAAAAAAAACCCACAAACAGTCAAATCAAAATTCAAAATACAAAGTGGAGAGAGCAACAAAGCATTCAGAGTCAGTATCACAAATCTGGCTAGTAATCACTTGTTATTTCTTTATACCTTTTTTTCCCACTTTTCAATCAAGCACAGACCTGTACTTGACTGAGCCAACCAAACCACTCATTCATTCATTCACATTCATTCATTCTTTTACCTGCTAAGAAGTTATTTTATTTTCACAAATGTTTACTATAACTGTGACTCCACACAAAAATTTGCAGAGTCAGCTCTCCCACTCAACCCTCTATGCCAAAAGACCAGTAATACTAGTAGGGGAGATTAGTACTAAAGCTTGATCTAGGGACTTGAAATCCTTCCAATATTTCTATTGGGAAGAGTAGTGTTTAGTTAGAAGGGATGTCAATCCAGAGTTTACCAGTAGCTCTAATAACCATCATCTTCAGAAGAATGAACACACAAAACTCCGTTACTAAGAGCATCCCGGTCTTGTTTGAGTCATTGTAATTTTTCCATTCTGTCATTGCCCAATTATTTCCAGACATGATGTAACTACTTTGCCAGGGGATTTGGGAGTCAAAATGTTGCTGTTGTTGTCATCATTATCCTGGGTGCCTGAATTTTCCAGACAAAATAAGCAGCTGAGGGCATTAGAGTGCCTCTGCTGAGAGAGAAATAATCTCTAAGAACTGTTAGTGTGTTCCAACAAAAACAAACAAATGGTAAACGTCCAATTATATCTTCTCAAACTCAACTCCCGAACTTCCATGTGAAATGCTGATTTCTTACTCAGACAATTAGTAGAAGAATGTTTCATCTGGGGTCTGATGCCATCACAGCATTAGAAAACCTTGATTTCCAGTCTAACATTGGGTTCAGGGCTCCTACAGGACATTAGAGCCCAGCCTGAGTGGAAATATGCCTTGGTTATAGCCACTGGAAACTAGCTACAGATACAGGTGTACAAGTGCTGTCTTCATTATTGGCAAGCAAATCAATTACCTGGACCAGCAAAATTTCCCTGAAGTTTGCTCATTGGAAAAATCAGCTAAGTCTTTATAGCAAATGGGTACAACTGGTGAAACAGCTGAACGTGAGCCAGTAGTGTGCCCAGATGGCTAGGAGAGCCAATGGCATCTTGGTCTGTATCAGAAACAGGCCAGCAGGACCAGAGAGGTGACTGTGCCCCTGTACTCAGCACTTGTGAGGCCACACCTCGAGTACGGTGTTCAGTTTTGGGCTCCTCACTACAAGAAAGACATTGAGGTGCTGCAGCGTGTGCAAAGAAGGGCAATGAGGCTGGTGAGGGGACTGGAGAATAAGCCCCACGAGGAGAGACTGAGGGAGTTGAGGTTGTTAGAGATAGAGATCCATTTCTGTAGGTCAAGATGCATATAGGACCCAAAGAGTCACTGATTTTATATACCTATTTTTTACTCAGATTCTAACCAGAGTTGTTAATCTGGTGCCAAACATAAATTCACTCTGGAAAATCAAATTTTAAAAAAGGTCATATACAGCATTTTATTCCAGCATTTTTTATTTTTGTTCAACATTCGGACAAGGAATACTGTGGGTTCAATGTTCTGAAACTTCAACATTACGCAAGTAGGTTTGGACTCAAAGCCAGCAACTTAGTGAAATGGTTGAACTTTTAACCTAACGTGTCTTCATGAAGAATGGATATTTGGAAAGAGTGCTGCTCAAGAATTTTGGGTTGTTTTCTGTGTGTATTTTTAAGTGGCATCCAGATAAAATATATTTTCTGGCTGCTGTAGTATTTACAGGAGGAGAGTTTATACTAACACTAAAAGCTGGTTTCAGAGCCATGACTTACTGCTTTAGGTTTTGGGGCCGTTAAGTGTTTCATGGCATTAGGGTGAACAAGGTCTCATCTATATTCAGGCCAAATTCCACAGAGCTGATACTCCAAGTGATGAAGTTAGTAATCAGTTATGAGGATCTGCAAAGAAAGTGCTACCTAAAACCCAGCCACCTTTCTTTACGTGGTCAGTGGGTGCTGTTGGCCAACAGCAGTACATTGCAAAGAGTGCAGTAAAAGGAGAGAGAGTGAGAAACCCCTTAACGTACCCAAATGTGAGGATCTTCTCTATAAAGCAATGTATATCCAATCTACGTGGCCCAGAGCATACGAGGGTGAGGTGCCTGTGCCAATCTCTATCAATTCTATTTTACTGCCTTCTCTGGGTTGCCTGTAGCTAATTCTAGTCTCCTGGATTCTCATGACCAGAGGTCACATCCACGTCAAGGCCCTTTACTGTTCATGATTACGACACGTTTAAGTATTGAAGTATATCCAGGGAAGATTTCCTAAAACTGTAACTGACCAACACATTGTCATTCCCCCAAAATAGGCCATTTGCTTAAAGGTATACTCGGACCCCCGAACAGAACTGCAGAGAAGCTGCATACAGTGGATATTTGGGTAGTCATCTGCAGACTTTTAAGTACCTCCAGCAAGTCAATAGCCTGCCTGAAGATACAGCAAGTTCTTCCACCTTCTGAGGCCACACTACCTGCACCTTGTTGACAAAGATTGGAGAACACTCTACAGAAAACCAGACTGCAGTACAAAATATCGTCAACTCCCTACCACACCTGCATACTATAGGAAAAAGAAACCAATTCTGCTTCTAAATAGCCCCTTGGTTTGAGTACACAGTCTTTATACAGGAGTCAAAAAAGAAGGCCCATTGTATACAAATAGAATAGCAGTCTAATGGCTATTAGAGAAGGAACATAACTTGATCCCCTTGCAGCTGCAAACATTATTATTACAACCTGTAATGTATATCTTTGCAGAACACATACCAATATCACTGTTTGCTTTTAGTTCTGTACAGCACTGATTTGTTTGATTGATTTTACAGCGTTTTATCCAAATTATCACCTTCTGCAGTTTATTTTGTCTTGCTATTTGGAAGCATATTTAAAACCTACTTAAATCATTAATTTCCTTGCACCTTATGTCTTAAATTTACAGGTCGAATACATACAAATAAGACAGTGAGCAGTCACACATTGCCTCCTACAACAAGTTCAAATCATAACTCTGCTGCCCTGGTGAGACAGGGATATTCATAAGATAAGTACATATTATGCAAGAATATCTCCCACAGCAAGAAGGGCTGAAATTGTTGTTATCCCCATTTTCTACTTGCTGTAGAGAAGACACAGTCAGGCAGTACCAAAACCTTTCCAGTAACAAGAAGCAGCAGCAGCATTTGATCCTCCTCCTGCACAGATACCCATTTAAAAAAAGAAGCACTCAATTTTCACACAACACTTTTCTTCTACCTCTCATCAAAATAAGTGGGAACTGCAAAGTATAACAAACTCTGAAATACCAAGACAAAACTGTGTATTTGGACTAGATGGCAAATCCAAGCAGTAATATATTGCATGTAACCCAACAATTTGCATGCAAGCTGCCAGTCTATCACTAATTTTTAACTGCTGGCTGTTGGACCAGTAAATACGAAATTAAAATGGTACCAGCACTATTGAATCTCCATGGTTTACTTCCCCCCATCCCCCCTCCCATTCATATTGCAAGCAAAGGGTTCATCACACTACAGTATTGCCTGGCAATGCTTAAAACAGAAAATCATAGAGAGAAATAGCTCCATCTCCAAATCTCTGAAAAGAAGATAAACTAACAGATACAGAACACAAATACTGAGCCCACACCACTGAGACACTCTTCAGGGTGATCTCTTCCCTAGTGCTTATTCTGTCCATATCGTAACATCAGTCAAATGTAGCCTCTAAGAAGGGTGGCTACTGCCCAGGAAATGTTCTTAGTGCTGGGTTTACAGTGTAATTAGCTATAAATCACAAAAATCTCCACTGGGATAAGTCCAGAATTAAACAAATTCAGAAACACAAGTCCAGAGAGTGGAGTTGGTATGGAAAGTATTATAGTTTTAAAAAGTGTTATTCTGTTTCCAAGAAAAAAAAAAAGATAAAAACCCAGTCCTTTACACGGGATTGAGTCCACAAGGTCTTAGAACATCCTGTTCATGCTGAGATTTCAAACACAGGCAGAAATTTTCTACATTTTTAAGAGGTCATGAGTGATAAGGAAACAATTCAACTCCACCAGGGCCTACTAATACCCTCACTAACTCTTCTTAATTCCCAGAGCACGTTTCATATCAATATTGCAGGAGACATTTCCAGCATCTACTGGAATACTCCTACAGTATGAGTTTCTCTCCATTTAAACCACAATAGTACAACTATATGGTGAACAGTTCTCAATCACCAAATCCCAGTATGATGACCACCATCTCACCTGCTTCCCAGAAAGCAGCTCATAATAGAATCGCCCTTCCAAGGAAACGATTTTCAGAGCACCTCCATGAAAAAGAGGATGAAATATAACATTGCCCAAATGCTTTAGTACTGGGACTGGATCCATCTTGAGTAGCAGGGGTTATTTTTTCTCTCTATCAAATGAATTAGACAACCAACACTGACAGTACCTTGGAAATAAGATCTCACTGTCCCTTTTAACTGATGACTCTGGATCAAAGAAATCATTTCTCTAAGTTGGAAGCAGTATTTCTAAAGATGAAAACTTGAGCTTGAGTTACTAAATAACTGAATAGAGGGAAATCACAGGAAACAGAGCAAGAAGAAAGATCAGTTTTCTAGCTGGAAAGATGCTGTGCTCTGTGGGAATACTGTTGCAAGTCTCATGCTGTGTAAGGACCTTGGTGTAAAGGTAATGCCACTGGGTCAACCAGCCAATAGTTCAGTCAAGAAAACAAATTTATGTCTTTGTATTCAGTTCTTCAAATATTTAGGCTGAGGTCACTCCAGAGGAAATCTCTTTCATATCAGATACTAAGGGTTTTATATTTTGTAAAGCAAATTATTTCAGACCTTTGACAGCGAATCTCACAAAGTCAGCAGGAAAAGGAAGAAAAAAAAAATCAAAAATAGAAAAGCATTTTATCTGGCTCTTCAGAAAGATATTGGAAGGTATACTCAAAATTCTGTTTGTCTTACCAAGGCAGTAATTTCAGGGTGAACATACTATGCAAATTAGGTCGTAGAGACTTTACAAGAGCCGTTCATCCCTCAGAAGAGTGAATAACTTGTATTCCCTATGGAGTTTCCTTTCCATGGGTATAACAGACTCCTATTAATTTGGATGGAAACACGTAACTTCATAGAATAAGAGACTGACTCTTCCAAATATAACTCAGACACAGTTCATTGTGCCATGTGGGCACCTGAAATGTCCTTATTTTTTTGGTCCCCCAAAATATTTCATTCTTTCCAAAGGTCTTTTAAGCCAATTTTAGCAAAGTCAAAGTAGAGCATCCAAATCATTATTTACTGACTCTTGGGGAATATATTCCAAGTCAAATGCAAACTTCAGTACAGGCCAGTATGAATACTTCCTTTTAACTGCATTCACTCATGCAATTTCTATCATAAAAAAGGGAAAGAAAATTCAATGGTGCTAGGAGTAGAGTTGATAGAGAAACTTTCTTCTTTCAATAATTAAGATTTAAAATGAATGCTTAGATTGAAGACAAAATACCTTTTCATCTGAGCTGTAGAACTGTTTTCTTCACTCCAATAAGTGGGCAACACAGTGAGGCAGAAACCTAAAACTAAATTGGAGGTCATACCTCACACTGGAACAAGAAAGCATACATGTACTTGGCTAGTGTTGCACAGACCTCTTGCCAGCCTGGATGTACTCAAAAAAAGGTTTAGTTTTCAACCTAAATCCTAACTCTGTGAAAGTTTCAGACTACAGATACAGAAAAGCAACATATGCCATATGTCAGTAGTAGTTTTATGCTTCAGCTATATGTCTACACTTCCTCTTAAACTTTCCTTTTCCTTGCCCAGAAATACTCTTCCACGCTGCTCATAACCGCTCAAACAGCTTGCCTCTGACACCACAAAGCAGAAGCTGCTCTGAAGCTGTGCAGAAAATGAAAGCTTCCCTTTCTCCCCAGGCCCTGAGAACAGCCCCTGTACCTCTACTAGCCAGTGCCAGAGTGCAGCGTTGTGCATCATGGACTGCACTGCAACAGCCTTCAGCTCTTTCCATCCTGCACCACCATCACCACCGCCAGCAAAGGCCTAGGTGTAGTTTGCACACTGTTCCTCTTCACCCACAGATTTTCAATGAGTCACAGAACAGCAGTAGGTAAGTAGCACTTACTCTGAAGAGCATAACTAACACAAGACACGCAGAGAAAAGTGACTTCAGAAGTAGACTTTTTCCCCACCGACTGAAGAAGTTGTTGGGATACACCAGTGCTTTGCATGTTGGTTTCAGAGAAAGATTTTATGTTCTTTTCTTACTTCTATTTGCAGATTCTCTTCACCAGCTACAGCTTTGGAGCCCTTCAAACAAAATGCTTCTCATCTCCCTACCCCTTTTAGGGGCAACCTCATGGAAATAAGCTAATGCCAGCACACTGACAATCAGGAGCTGTTCAACAACCACATAAGGTGATCAGCATCAGCCATCCAAAAACAACACACGTGTGCTCATAATCCAAGGCACTGTCAGACAGTTGGTGAACAGTTAAAAAAATGTCCACCTGTTGTGGCTCGTAGAACATATAATTTAAGCTCAACTCTTGACACACGAGTCAAAATTCTAAGCCTCATTCTCTGCTTTGGTCATACATCCCCTATTTTCAGTGCAAGGTGTTTCTATGCTGTAAACGTTTCCAGGCTAACAAAACCAAACAGCCCCCCCCCTCCCCCCCCCAGCCCAATGTAGTTGTAAAAGTGAAAACCAGACAATTGTCATGTAAGTCTTCCTTCCTTCCCTATCTGAAAGCAATGAAACAGCCTCAAACCAGACTTCTGGACCCTCTTTCAAACTCCACTGATTGCCACTGTAGCGAATACTCCACCATAGTTCAAGATCTGTGCCTCCTCTAGACAAATCAAAAGTAAAAGGATTTGCAATCCATCCCAGAAATAATCTGCTATAAGAAATTCCCTGTCACCAGCTTTGTTAGTATATTGAGAGCACAAGTTTTTGCAACACCTATTTCCCACCTTCCTCCAGCCAAGGAAGTACTTCAGTAAGGAGATTTAAAGATAGAGGGCCTAAAACAAAGCTTTATTATGGTCCATATATATACATACACACCATTTCCTTGTTCTCATTTCCAACACCAGACAGACCCAAAAGCCCACAACGCTTTGATAAACACACCAAAAGTAGCTTGAGACATATGTATGAAAACTTGTGCAGTAAGTTTATTTTATGCTGGTTTGTTTTATGGCTCTCCTCCAGCATTTTGGATGCACAGCCCCACTAGGATAACAGTACTAAAATTTTCCTTAGATAAGTCTCACTTGAAGGTCCAGGCCTCTTTTCCTTTCTCCACACTACCTGTATCTCAGCACTCCTGAAAGAAAATGCAATTTATATTGTGCAAAAAAGAATAATGATGTGTATGTATACTCCCCCGTACCAAGTCCTCTCATAGCTTGGCCGTGCTACACCACAGCTTCCTTCACCAATATAGTATCCCATGCACTGGGGGGAATCTGTACGAAGCTGCAAAGGTAACTAACTGCTTCACTTCATCAGATCAAAAAGTTGGTAGGGATGCATCTAACAGTTCTGAAACAAGCTCAGAAGAATAGCTGGAGCATTTTGATCCCCTCAAATACCAAGTGGGATGAGACAAAGGTCAGGGTTCTCTCTAGCATTTCATCCCACAATGGCTTTACACACAAAATGCCCCATATCACAAGGGTCCAATGCCCCTTTTTATGCTCCATCCATATTTATCCATTAAGAAGACATGTTACATTTTGTCCATCTCTGAATGGTAGAAAAAGTTACAAGATCACATCTAATCTATATGAAATATATGCAAGAAAACGGGAAAATAAATGGTTGAAGTGAAAACAAAAAAATGAAGACATTGCCTTCAGCCTCACTGAAGAAACTTTACGTGTCTTCCTCAAGGAACAATGCTTCTTCCATGCACATATAAAAAAGTTTTCCTTCTTTGCAAATGCTGCAGTGTAAAACTGAAAACGAACAATTCTCAGATTAACAAGATGTGACAGGTTTTCTTTAAGAGATAGACCAAACAACTCTTGGAGCAGGTAGCAGTGGGGCGAGCCACAGAGCATCTTTCCTTCAAAAGTTGTTAAACAAGTTCTGTCAACTAATGGAGGGACAGAAAAAGAGAGAAGAAAAGGCAAGTGTGAAATGATGAGTCAAAATATCCCCTTTATGAAAAAGGTATAGTTTTGGTCTGCAAAGGGGATTAAATAGTACATTTAGAAGCAACATGTATTACCAGGAATTTTTTCCAGGGAGGGACCAACTTCCTGACCCCAGAAGCCACATCCTGAAAACTTTAACATAATCAAGGGCCAAAAGTCACACACCACACACCTTGTGGAGCTGAAGAAAGGGAAAGCACTAGGAAGTGGTTCACAGGCTGAATGTGACAATAAATCCTCATGAGACCTGCTGCTGCTTTTGAGATAAGGCTGGACCAGGCAGGTAGCCAGCTCTTAAGAAAATGCTACAATATTGACCTCCGCAGTTGAGGTCGGAAGGGGCCTCCCAATATCACCTAGTCCAACACCCCTGCTCAAGCAGGGTCAGCCAGAGCAAGTTGCCCAGGACTGTGTGCATTTGAGTTTTGGGCATTTCCAAGGATGAAATCACAATTTCTGTGAGCAATGTATGCCAGTGTTCAGCCATCTGCCCAGTGAAAAAGTTTCTTATGTCCAAATGAAATTCTCTGTGCTTCAATTTATGCTCATTGCCCCTTTCTGTCCCTAGGGACCACTGAAATGAGTACACCTTTCTTAAGCAGAGAGTCAAATTGCTCAAAAGTCCTCTTACCAGCAAAGCCCCTGCTCTATGTAAACATTTAGGGAACTTACTTCTGTGTACAAATCTAGATTGGTAGCATGACAAGAGAATATTGCAGAAATTCTCTCCTGAGCCAACATCTGCTAATGACAGACAAGAACAAGCTGCAGAACAAAGATCCATGCATTGAAGAGGTTATGCTAGAAATAAAAACACCAGTACACCTTCCCATAAATCAAGATCACTATAGATTCTTATACCACAGAAATTCAGACAGGGTGTCAAATCAGTCAAAAGAAAAGATTTCTCATATTTGTAGAGGGCGAGTCTTCTCTCCACTGCATTAGGCACATGCCTCATTCTTTCTCAAAACCAAATGTTAATGACAACACAATTTTATTATTAAAAGTTGTGATGCCCCAGACAATTCAATACCAATAGAAGCTGCCTTAAAGAAAAGTTCTTGACTGGTAATGCTTATTAAACTACTGGTTCCCAGTTCTAGTACCATCCACAGCATAAATATTGTCCCTGCATTAACACAGACAGTGACAAATACAATGGACTTGTACATCTACTGGTTCCCATACCAGCTAAGATAAAGATGCTCCTATTGCACTGGCTTGCTCCAAACATTTCCTAGACATGCTAATCTACAGTCTCATTACTTCACTGCTTGGGAATAAGTCTTCATAACTGGAGATGATCCAAACAAACAAACAAAAAAAAAACCTAAACCCCTTGGGTTTGGATTTGCATTCTTCATAATTTTAAGGCTTTGCAGAACTGTTCCCTTTGTATGCCTCAGCTGCTTGCACTGAAGTCACAGGATGTTTAAAGACTGATTTCTGTGGGATTTTAGGATGGGATTTTAGCCACAGCAGGACTGCTAAATAACTGCCATCTAGTATTTTCCCTTCACAAGCTTTTCAGGGCAAATGCTTAGAAAGTAGCTGAATTCAGATTTTTTAAGCAAAACCCCAGAAAAAAAAAATCCTTTCCCAGAGGTCTGGCTCTGTTCCAACAGGCCTGGGTGCAAGCTTTCTGTCAGGAATTCTCCTGAGCCTGTTGTGTGGAAGATGAGGAATTTGAATGATTTCCTGCTCAGAAGCATGTAGCTCCCCAAACATCTGACAGTTTATGGACTAGGGACTGTCTACACAGCAACCTGGCTGGAGAGACTATGATGCTGAAAATGACAGCTTTCCAGCAGCAAGCAGCTCATTTTGAGTCTGCTCACACTCTCCCTTCTGTACTACTTTCTAACTTTCTTCTCTTACCTGTGGCTCTCCCAAAGCACACCAGGTGCTGCACACCTACCCCCAACCAAGTCTGAAGGAAACAGTATTCACTGCCACACAAATGCATCAGTGCTACAGATAAAGGCACTCCCATTAGGATCCTGAAATCAAACACACTCCCCCATTCATTACAACACCGTGTGCCAAGTGAGCATACACTTGGCTCCGACTTGCCACCCTCCTGCTCTGCCTACATTATCTATCAGATGAGCCTCCAATAGAGCCCTGTGGTGATGCCTTTTTCACAGGCATTTCAAAATCAGAACAGCTTCCTCTCAAGACAGTTTGATTTTTATCTCTAAAGATGTAAAAGAAAGAGAAAAAATCTAAAGTAACCCTTACACTTCAGGTTATTCTAAAACAGGATTGCTTGCAGCCCTATGACAGAAAAACAATTTAGCCCCCAAGGACTAGGAGTCAGGTGTTTTCTTCAGGCAAATCCTTTACCATGCAGCTGCTTGGTCTCTTCAGGACACTCACCTCCTAGGCTATCACCAGGAGATGCTGTGAGTAAGATTCCTTCCAGCAAAATTGTCCAATCTCTCTTGGGTCCAGGCCTATCAACATGCAGTAGTTGAGCTTATCCAGTCATTCCAAGTCATGGAATCAATCCCTGAAGAGTAAGAAGAATTTGGTACACCACAGTTCTAATGGCCTATGTGAAATGATATCTGCAAAGACAGCTGGCCTGGCCTCTCCAAGTTGTATGTGGCCCTTCAGGGCATCCATTCAAAATAGGGATTAATTGAAGAGAATATATCAATTAGTTGATGCTTTTTCTGTTTAACTGCATGCCATAAAAGGAACATTTTATTATTTAGAGCAGATGCAGAATATCCTTTCTCTAAATGCACTAATCTTATCAGTCTGGTTTGCAGCCTAGCCTTCTTCACCACTGTCAGTTACAAGAGGAGGATTACACATATAACCTGCAAACTTCACTTGCTTTGCATATACAAGACACAACTGAATTTTAATAATTAGAATTTAATTTCAAAGAGAGTTTGGCCCTTGCTATCAAGAATAGATTTTCACTAAATTATCCAGCTTCCATTTCAGTGCAGAACAGGAGGCAGAAAAGAATGCAGCTTGTTAAACAGAGCTGGTCATAAAGAGAAAGAACTCTCTTGGAAAAAAAAAATCATTTGGAATAGAAGTGAGCTATTTCAGTGTTGGGAATTTTATAGATGTCTTATGAAATATTTTTTAAAGGAAAAGAAAAACAAAGATATTTCCCCTTTCATCAGTATTTTTCCCCTTCTACCGAACCCCCAAAAAATAAACAAAGAAAATAATTTAGATAAATTTATCACCATTGGTTGCATAGCATTCAGTAACATTAAAAAAAAGGAAGAAGAAATATTTAGAAATAAATACATATTTATGGTGTGATTTAGCACAAATTTTTAAATATCCAGCTCTCAAAAGAATGTGGAATCATTTGGGAAACTGTTTTCTTTAAAATTTGGCAATTCTGAGAACAGACCTTTTCATGGGAAAATCTTAATGGAAAAATTTGCATGAGACATACTGAGCTCTTTAGAAAGCCTAACCACCAGTGTCAGCAAGGGAGATGAACGCTTACCAAGATCTAGGCTGTATTCTCAGAATAGCCACTCAAACAGCCAAGTCATTATCCTCTCCAACTTCAACACCTGTAGGCTATTACCAGCAGTGGTCCTTCAGCAACAGCAAATGTTTAACCACTAGTTTGGTCAGGAATATGGAGTTCTACTTCACCCCTGAGCTGCCTCATCTACTCTGGACAGGTAGTAAAGCACAACAGTAGGAGAAAGAATAAACAAGACCCACTGGGCCAGTTGCCTTATGACATAAAACACAGGGGAAAAAGTAACAGCAGATCTCCATCTGACTTGCTGGACAAGTGTGTGAAGCAAAGACTCAGCAGACAGGAAACCCTTCTTTTGCTGAGCAATTTTGAATTGTACAATACTTGGGGGAGGAGGGGATTAAAAAAAGCATAGATACAAATATATATAAATGCCCTAGGTCAATAATTGCCAAAGGGACAGCAGAGCAGGAATGTCCAGCTGTGTCCACAATCTAATACACTCCCTTTTAGATCTGTTCAAACCTTCCCACTTTTCAACTCCCATATCAAAAACCAAGCAAAAATAAAAAAGAAATATCCCACTATTTTAAGGCACACGTGGAAGGTACTGTAGATTAGAACATAGCAAGCTAAGTGGCACCATGCAGTAATAAGAAGATAAAAGCAACACAAGGATATTTCTGCATTAGCTGAGCAAAAAGTGACTACAGGCTGGAAGTGTGAAGGAGGTGAAAGAAGGCAGTGGAGAACTCTGGCTTCAGGCTTGTTTGGTTTCCACTGACCTCATTGAGGCTAAAGCTCACAAATCTGATCAACAATCTTTTGAACTATAAAGCTGAAAAGGTGCCAATCAGCTAGTCTGACATCATGCACAGCAAAGGCCACAGGATTACCACAAACTAATTCCTGCCGAAAGTAGGATACAGCTTTTTAATAGGCATCTCATCTAATTTAAATATTTCTAGCAGTAGAAAATCTACCACAACCCTCAGTAAACCTGCCTCTCACTTTAGAAATTTGTGCTTCATCTGCCAAGTTTCAAATCCCAGAGCCTGGGCCCCTATTAACTTTTCCTAAATTGAAGAACACTATCACCAAATGTTGTCTGTATGGCTAATTATAAATGGTGATCAACAAATCACCGTTAAGCACCTCTATAAATAATTACAGGATAAGCTTTGAAGTCTCATCCATCAATATCCAGGATTAATCAATGTTAAATTCTGTAACCTTCCATTTACTACCTCTGCAGTAGGGGTCACTTGTAAAATGCACACTTGAAAAACAGCTGTATAGCTCTCAGATCGAAAGAGTTATTCAAGTTTAAAACAAAAGAAGTTATGTCTCATGGCAACCTGCCATGACACAAGGATATCAAAATACAGGTATGAAGAGAATGATGGTCTGCTTAAGATCATAGACCAAGTAAGCGGTAGAGACCAGAATAATGCAAGTTAATTCTGATTTTAAATCCTGGTCCTCGTACACAATGCCATCTGCCTGCACAACACAAGACAGAAGCTATTCTGAAAATAAAATAAAAAAACACATCCTGGAATCTCTACAGATTTAGTGCAAGGTTTTTGAGCTATTTGCATGGAACTGAAAGTAATATAGAAAAAAAATGGTTATTTGCATAACAGTATCCCTTCCTGATTATTTTGAGGCATAGAAGACATACCAAGCAAATGAAACTCTTAGGCCTGCAAGCCCACAGCAAGCCCACTCACAGATTCTTGTTATTTTGCAACTTCAGAGGTGCTTGGCAAGATCAGTTTCAGCAGCTCACTGAGGCTTTACTAACAATTTGATTTCTAAGAACTAAGTAGTCAACAAATTCTCTTAGTTCCAATTATAAGTCTGTCCCACAAATTCCAGTTTGCTAATGTAAACAGCATAAAAACCCCCAACTTTCAAAACAAAATACTTGAAAGTCAGCTTCCCTTCTTTACTAGCTGCCAAGATCAGAGTTCAGAGCTCTCTGCTTCTCGTCTTGATGAAATCATTAACACCTACAGCAGCATCAAGAGTGGAATTCTGCCCTCAGGACTTGGTAAGTAATAAGAAACTCGTGTCAGTTTCACCTTTAAAAACAGTTCCAAGTAATAAACTTCCAATTTCAGATCCGGATGAAAATCCAGCCCAAACAGCACAGGAGAGGCTGGCATCAACTGGCAACCATGAGAGTAAGATGCTCATGAAAACAGTCAGACGATGCCTATCATAAAATGATGCTTTGCTGCAAAATGCATCCAGCAGAGTGTGTGGGGAGTTACTACAAAAAACAGGGCATAACACTCACTGTACAGAAAATGTGATTCATTTCTCTTTAGACAGTCCTTTTCTTGGTACAGACGCCAGACCAAGACTTAAGGAGACCTTGTGTAGCAGCATCAGGCAGCAGTCAGCCAGTCTGGAAGCCAGAGAGCCAGTGTGAATTACAGGGTCTGTATGCATTTAGTAATGTCAATAAAGGACCCCCTTTATATTCATTACAACACAGTTCTGTCTTCGCTACTACAAGAGGTACTACAGAGGAGGCATTCGCAGCTGCTGCTTGGAAGAGTCAAGGCCTTCTAGTAGGATAAAAGCAGAGTGCAACAATCTTCCCAGCCCTGTGAGTCTCAAGTGCCCCCTGGCACACAGCAATAGCTTTGTCATGGCTCATCTCCCTCTTCACACACAGAGTACAGCAGGAACCCCCTACACAAGCTGCAGGTGCCCCTTTCCATACCAGGGTGGGGGAAGCCACGGCTGGAAGTTCAATACTATCCTCATGCCATTACTTTATTTATTTATTATTTATTCTTTGCCTGAGGAAGAACAGCTGGCTTCTAGTGCATCAACACACAAACCAACACTTCCCTGATATGCTACCTTCCATCCATGCCCTCTGGGCTTCAGGGCTGGCACAAAGGATGATACACAGCCCCCTCCTCCAAGTTGCTGCATATATTGATGAACTTCTTTTGACACTAGTGTTATGTTTTGCTCCTGCCATAAACATACATCAGATACCCTTCCTGAAAACATCCCCTTCGATGCGTTCACTGCTGGTACCATATGCCAATATTCCTGTAGAATTCACTTTCTTGTGTCGTACCAATAGCCCAAGCGTGCAGGATTCTCAGCCATTTCCTGCCCCTTGGATTAGCATCCAACAATGTCCTGTTTACATTTCAGGGCTGTGGTGGAAATAAACACCATAATGTCAGGACATTCCATCAGCACGATTCCAGTGCAGCCATGCTGGGCTGCAAGCAGGATGCTGAACCAAGTATGGTCTGACTTTCTATTTTATCTTCTCTCCTCTTCCTTACACTTCCATTACCTAACTGAAATACCAGGGGTCACCTTCTAGTGAGTCAGTCCATGCAAGCAGCAAACACACCAGAAGAGTCTTTACAATCGCAAATCAACTAAATAAAGGGAATTAGCAAGTAAGGAAATAAACACAACAAGCAAGAAAGGGATACTTGATCACAAAAAAGGATTTTCCTTATTTAGTAAATAGAATTTCAAAGACCATAATGATTCCTCCCATCAGGCAGATGACAAAATTAAGAAATGGACAAGACAAAGCCATTTCCTTGTTAGCTAGTCACAAGGACTAAATGCTGTTGTCCTCTATAGTAAAACCAAAGATAGGTCAAAATTAATTAATTTCAATTATTCTTAATTGTATTCCACCTATTTAAATAGCAATACTTGAATAATCAGAGGAAACATCACAAATGCATCTGCTATTAAATCTCAGCCAAGAGACACTTCTTTTTATTTAAGCAGGTTATAAAATTTCCTGACTAGAAAACAGCCTATTAACAAATAGAGTGTCCTGTAATATGATTAAAACTTCTTGTTTTTCACCCCAGTAGTGTACGAAAAAATGCTCTTTTCTCCATTTCAATCAGAATATTAAACGTAAACATTATGAAGGAGGATCTCTTTGGACACAGACTGGACAGCGACCAAGGACAGGCTGAACGGTCTGAAAGTGACACTTTCTATGATGCATTGGATCTCTCAGAATCAGAGAAAATAAAGAAGGGAAAGACATATCAAGCTTGTATACTGTATTTATCCAACTGCAGAATCACTGTGCTGGACAATATTTTGTTGACTGGTTAGTTTAATCTAGGTTTCAAGCGTTCCCATTTTATGCACAGTAGAGCTACTGTACAGGTAATGTTCTTTGAGGGAATATAACAGGAAATAAGAAGATGATTGTGCTGTTGGAATGAATGCTTGCTGTTCGAGATTGAATTGGCAGGGAAATGGCTCCCTAGCCCTTGTATAAGAGTCTCATCTCCAAGTTACAACCCATGGTACATCTGTCTTTAAGAAAGTTTTTGTACAGTGCTTTAATCCCACAGGTATCTCAGTTACTAAGAGTGATAGCCCTGAAGGCTATCTGGAAACTCCAGCAGGTGTGATGAAATTTGCCATCTACCCCTTAAATAAAGCAGTAAGACCTGTGCTCAGACTGGCAATAATCTCCTTCCCCACTTCTAGCTACCCTTCATCAAGTGGACTAGACCTGCCAGATGCCCCAATATGACATGAACAGCTTTGAGAACCTGCCCCAGGGGCCACAATGCCACACAGAACTTTCTCTGTCAGGTCTGTTCCAGAAGAAACATATGGAAGACTAACACACACCGCATTTGGACCATGATGCAAGACTCACCTCTTTGTCCAAAGAACTGTGAACTGTAGACTCAGAACCTCCTTGTGACTTTCCATGAGCTGTATTTTTCTCTCTCCCTGTCCCCGAAGTTTATAAGCACATTGTTGGAGGCAGGTAGGGAGTACTGGTGCTTTCACTTCTCCTGTTTGCAAAGCCATTGATTTAAAACATGTGCACACAGTGAAGTCTGGACAAGGAGGTTATAAATGCATGTAATGACGGCTGCTGGCAATCAATGGAAAAAAGGAGGGGGAGGAGTTAATTGCTTTTGGGGCCAGCTTCTAATGGACAAGCTTCCACATCACAAAACCAAACACTGCAGCTGCCACTAATCACATCAATCAGCCATCTCCCCAGAACAGCCAAACGATGGATGAACAGACATTGACTGATTGACCGATCTGCTCTTCCAAATGCACTTCCGCAGGACTCTGGAGTGCACTGGTGAGACAAGGTATGAGTAAATTTGATGTATATTGCCCACGCTTTGCCTGCCACTTAAATAGTACACTAACTTTAAAAATAATCAGTGGGCATAAGTTAAAAATAAAGTGCAAACTGGCTTCCATGAGAAAGCAATTGAGCCAATGCCATTTATAGTAATTCAACGTGTCACTGAATAGCATCATTTTTATAAATACACTGAGAGCCGGACATGAAATAACTGGTTAACAGCTCCCTAATCACAAGGGCTTCCTCTGCTACACATTTTTCCTATTTATCCAATGGTTTCTGTTTTATATCTAGTTTGCTAATGGAAAGAGGGTAAGGGGGAGGGGAGGTGGGGAAATTGGCCTAAACTGATTCAGCAGATGCAGAGAGCTGGGGCCTCAAACACTGGCTTCTTTTCTACAGCCACCAAAGGGCGGTGGGGGAGAGACATTTCAGCAAAATTCTTTTTCTACAGCAACTACCGCAGAAACACATTTCCCTCTATTTGGAGCCACTCAAAATAACTGCAGCTCAAATGCCAGAAGAATATTTTGCGCTTCCTGCATTCATAAAGAGAAAGAGATGGGAAAATACTGAAGAAAGTTCCTAGTATGGTGGTCTCAAAACAGCAGTAGAAAGCTTCCAAAAGAAGTGCACTCCGATAAAGAAAAAAAAATAAAAGTAGCCCAAAAATATTTGTCCTTTAATGGTCCCAAAGTGTTTTACAACTATGCATAGGAAATATATTATTTTATAAGACCACTCATCTTCTAGGCCATGCAGAGCATTCAGAATTTTAGAAGAACTCTCTATACCCGATTTCTCAGAACTGTTAGGAATCCCTTTGCAAGTGTGACTGCACACAGCACAGGCAAATATCATAATTTCTGCATGTATTAAAATAAGTAAACAGAACTTCCTCAGCTGTGTTCACTTCTGTGCCTATACTGCTTAAAAGGCAGAATGTCGAAGCACGTTGGAGCCTGTGCACTTCCACAGAGGACACTCTGGCTAGTGTCACTTAATGGAAAAGGGCAGAAGATGGGAAGAAGCTTCACACTGTTACAAGACCACGAGGTCAGGAAAAAGGCGAAGGATTCACTATCGACTCAAAACTGCATCCACCTTCACTCTGTCCACTTTTTAATCTGTTCAATAAATACTCAATGTTTTACTGTAACAAAGGTGAAGAAGGGAGGCACTGTACACACAAGCAGAATGGGACTGGGAGAATTGTCCAAATTTACGTTACTTAAGTTGGTAGCAGAGGCGTAAAGTGAACACCTGCCTTACGTTCTTTGACCACGATGCTTTAAGCTCCAGTGAACTGTTTTACCATCTCTTGTATTTCTGTACTGGAGAATTAGCTTCAGAAACAGGTACATCAACCTCCTATGCCAACGAAGCTGTAAGCATCTTCACATCAAAACTAAGGCTATGTTACTGTGTCCTTGTAGTCCACCGTCAGCATTTGAAGGGACACGGTTTTCTGTGTTCTGATAACTCAATGCACATTTCCCACTCAAAGACTGGTTTACCCAGAGGCGAAGGAAAGAGACTGCTGACAAACACATGGCCCTGAAAAAATCTTATCTCTGCACTCACTGCAGTATGGGTGGGTTCCAGTCTCTAATGTACACTTCTAACTGCTTAGTGTAGCTGGTGCCTAAAGCACCTCCAGGTCTGGGTCAAAGGCATTTCTCTTTGTGAATAGTGTGAGTGAATTTGGGAAAAAAAACTTAGGAATGCATCAGAAGAAGCTGGGTTCTGAAGACCACTTCAGACTTTAACAAAACAAACTAATAAACAAACAAACAAAAAAGGGCAAAAAAATCTTTTCACCTGGTAGCTTTGATCCACTTTATGAGGCAGGCCACTTATGGCTAAGTTTTGTATTTCCCCCTTAAGGAATCCTGTCATAATAAGAGACAACGAAACTAGACACAAATTCAGGAATGTCTGACTGCAATGCAGGGCTCTTCCCACCAGTACAGTAGGCAAAGGAGAAAGAAAAGCAAGAAGCAATATTCACTAGAACCACAAACACGTATGAGCCAGGGACGCCATGAGATCTGTTCTTTCCCTTCTTCCCCTTACACCTCTCTACCTGCTTTCACCACCTGCAGCTAGGGCACGTGTTCACATAAACAACACAGCAGTTTTTTCTGTAAGAAATAATGCATTACTTCAAAGAGTAGTTCCTGTTCTCTTGTTTGAGAGTAAGGGGACAAACAGCACCCAAAGCAGTTAGTATTGCTGGTCCAAATGCAGATGCCTTGCCCTGTGGTCAATAAAATCAGAGAAGATGATAGACCGGCAGCAAATGCCTTGATGTGCTGAGTGGGACTACAAACCAGGGCCTGCACTTTGTATGAAAAATCATCGAGCAGGCTGCCAAGACCCCTCTCTAAATACATTTCAAAGTGGGTTACTGTGAGGAGTGCGAGCACTATGATCTCAGCTGCCAACAAGTACTTCTGCGGGAAGCAGTTTGCAAGAGGGAACTCATTCTCCGAACAATCCAGGCTTTGACCCATATCCATGCTATGCAGTTAATCTAAGTGGAATTAGTGCTGGTGAAAGGGGCCATATGGACAGCCCTTCAGACAGAAATCTTATTTACCCACAGAAATTCCCCTGTGGCCAGCAGCCTTGTGAGATACATCTTACATGCATGTGCCAAAGCCACGTGCACTTCTCTCCAGCTTCCTAAACAACTAATCCCAGATTATCCAATACCAACTCCATCCAACCCCAACTCTCTGTAAGATTGCAGGGAAAGATTTTGCAGTTCCTAGATTCATGCAAAGAAAATAGAAGAGTGACTCAAAAGCATTTTTATAAAGCGCAAAGAACACCTATCAACATTTTCTGATTAGCACCATGTTTGTCTGGACCTGAACGGAAGACATGCAAGAACAGGTCTAATCAGTATTCTGGCCCAATTACAAAATAAACACATTGTGTTATAACCAAAATGTGTTTTGCCATTCTTACTGCATGCTATTTTCCTCCCTTTATTCTCATGCTACCGCTCCTCTATGGGTGCTCTGGAATTGCTTAAAAATGACAGTTAAAAACCTTCCAGTTATGATCTCCTTTAGCTATTATGAGGATGAAAGCTACGAGAGGAACAGAATGCCAGCAAGGCAGAAGTTAAGCCTGAACTGAGATCCTACTTTTCCTGGAAAGTGAAGCTTATAACATAATTCTTCTGTATCTTCACAAGGCACATGGACTGTGTCTACACAAACTTTGGAGGACTCCATGCATATTCCTTAGAAGCAAGATAGCAGCATATCACACAGCTGTCAGAGAAGCATCCCTCATTAACATTCTTCAGCTTGTTTTATGAACTGAGATTTTGCAGAGGTGAAAAGCAAATACAATAAGCTGTCCAAAACTAGGACTATATGATGATGGTACATGAGCAGAGACACAGGCAAAGATAGGTGTAACAGAGGTCTATGCAATCACAGAGTAAACCAAAATATTTTTCCTCTCAGTTAGATTACATATGCTGTAAGAGTGATCGTAGCCCAGAGCTCTTTCATCTCTGAAAATGCAACAGCAGTTGGTGTTAAGAAAACTACAGCTGGATTTATTGCTGTTCAGCAAGTGTTAGCAGAAACAACATCTGGCTCCCTTACTTGTATTTCTCTAACTTTCCAAGTAGAAATATTCTTTATTTAATTACTTTCTAGCTACCCTACACAAAGCAGATCCCCTGTGTGCTCCTCTGGTTCCTCTGGTGGATTCATCTACAGGAGTGCAGGTTGAAGTATTACAGCAGTTCATCACATTTCATATCATATGCTTTCATGCCCACCACTGAAATTCTGCACTGACCACCAACGACAAGGATTGAGACAATTCAAAAGTTCATTGTTGCAGACATCCTAAAACTACCAAGCAAGCACAGAGCAAATATACGTCACCAGCAGAACAGGTACAGCTTCAAAGGCAAGCAGAGAGCCTCACTGCTTTCCTGTATCTGTCATCCCTGACTACCATCTTTACCTGATGAGAGGATGTCTTTCAAAAGAGCACACGGAGAAAGGAGAGGCAACATTATATCTTGAGTCTATCCCTGGGTACAAATATACTTAAATTTTCATGACGTTGCCCTGTTGCACATTCCAAAGCAAAACTACTCGGGTTTCATTTTTCCTTGGCTTCTACAGCCAGAGAATCATAGAATCATAAGGTTGGAAAAGACCTCCAAGATCATCAAGCCCAGCTGTACCTGTCCCCTTCCTAAACCATATCCCTAAGAAACTCATCTACCCGTCTTTTAAACACCTCCAGGGATGGTGACTCAACCACCTCCCTGGGCAGCTGTTCCAATGCCTGACCACCCTTTCAGTGAAAAAATTTTTCCTGACGTCCAGTCTAAACCTTTCCTTTTGCAACTTGCAGCCATTTCCTCTCGTCCTATCACTTGTCACTTGTGAGAAGAGACCATCACCCACCTTGCCACAGCCTCCTTTCAGGCAGTCGTAGACAGCAATGAGGTCTCCCCTCAGCCTCCTCTTTAAGCTAAACAACCCCAGTTCCCTCAGCTGCTCCTCGTAGGACTTGTTCTCCAGCCCCCTCACCAGCATTGTTACTCTTCCCTGGACATGCTCCAACACCTCAATGCCCAGAACTGAACACAGCACTCAAGGTGTGGCCTCATCAGTATTGAGTACAGGGGCACAATCACTTCCCTGGTCCTGCTGGCCACACTGTTTTTGGTACAGGCCAAGATGCCATTGGCCCTCTTAGCCACCTGGGCACACTACTGGCTCATATTCAGCCAGTTGTCAACCAACACCCCCAGGTCCTTCTCCTCCAGGCAGCTCTCCAGCCAGTCTTGCCCAAGCCTGTAACACTGCATGGGGTTGTTGTGTCCCAAGTGCAGGACTCAGCATTTGGTCTTATTAAACCTCATCCCGTTGGTCTCAGCCCATCAATCCAGCCTCCAGATACCTCTGCAGAGCCTCCCTTCCTTCAAGCAGATCAACACTGCCACCCAGTTTAGTGTCATTTGCAAACTTGCAGATCATTGATAAAGATATTGAACAGGACTGGAGCCAGCACTGAGCCCTGGGGAACAGCACTCGTGACTGGTTTGTAAGTGGATTTAACTTCATTTACCACCACTCTTTGGGCCGTCCAGCCAGTTTTTTACCCAGCAGAGGGTGTGCCTGTCCAGGCCAATGGCAGCCTGTTTCTCAAGCAGAATACTGTGAGAAACGGTGTCAAGGGCTTTACTGAAGTCCAAGTACACCACATCCACAGCATTTCCCTTGTCCAATAAATAGGTAACCTTGTCATAGAAGGAGATCAGATTGGTCTGGCAGGACCTGCCTTTCAGAAACCCATGTTGACTGGGTCTGATCACCTGGCTGTCCTGCATGTGCTGTGTGACAGCACTCAATATGATCTGTTCCATGACCTTTCCCAGCACCGAGGTCAAGCTGACAGACCTATAATTCCCCAGATCCTCCCTCCGACCCTTCTTGTAAACAGGTGTAACATTTGCCAGTCTCCAATCAAGTGGCACTTTCCCAGTCCACCAAGGACTGCCAGTAGATGAGGGAAAGGGGTTTGGACAGGACCTCTGCCAGCTCCCTCAATACCCTCAATACCAGAGGCTTTATGTTTGAGGAGACAGGGTAGGGATTTGTTTGTGGCATGTCTGCCTTCAGCCCTGGAAAACAAGACTGGCATAAAATTCTCTCCTACCTTCCTACTGAACTTAGGGGTGAATTGCAATTCAGTATGGAACGAAATACATTTTCCCCAGGAAACTGGAAGCCAGCCAAGTGTTTACCTTGGAGCTAAACCTTCCGTTCCACCAAAGCAGCGTGTTGGAACAGTTATTCACCAGGACAGTCACTTTAGGTAGAAAGCGTTTGGGGAACTCACAATAATGCCTTGTCCGGCCTGAAATCCCATTTGAACAAGGCTCGTGAAACACCAAGGATCTCCCCCTCCAAGTGGTAAAACAGTGTTAGCATCTCTTTCATAAAAGACAAGTCCAGTCCTGCTTTTGCTTCTTAAACTAGTATTGTTCCCATAAACTCTCTTGTATCAGAGTCCCAGCTTGTTCATACTGAAAGTTTCTTGGAGCAGTGGCAGCTTCTCCTTTTGCTCCCCATTGGAGTTTAACTGTGAAGAATAATAGTCAAATCTGCATTGGCAAAATCTTCTATGGCCAGGCATCAAGCCCAGAGAAACCATCAGAAATTCTCTGACCTTAAATATATTCTCCCATGCTTGCTCTGCATTCCCAGTTACAGCCACTGTTCACGTCAGAGGGATGGGTTTGCCTTCAAACCCATTGATTATGATCATGTAGTCATAGCAATGCCTTCCCAAAACCCTGCTAATACTGGACCACCCAGAATGGTATCACACTGAAAAAGTGGATAATGGGAAGAGCCTATTCAATTCATATGAAGTCCTAGGCATCAACTTCACCAAACAAGACCAGCACTGCTACTTATTGGTTTCAATGTCTTTTCACACAAGAGTTTATGCCATGAGGCCTTCCATTCCAAGAATCTGCACAGTAATACAGATGGCAGAGAAAAGCCAGGAACATGAAAATGGTTGTACTTCCCCCTTCTACATCAGACATCCTTGCAAAAGCCCGTTCTCCCTCCTCAAGTCTAGTCTAAAGGCCCCCTGCAAGTCTATTTCTCATTAATGCTCAGGAGATGATTTGTTTCATACACTAACTCAGGTCTAAGTTTCATGCTTTATAGATAAATGCCCTGTGCACTTTCCCCAGCACCCAGCGGAAAGACACTCCTGTAAGACGAAGGCCAGAATGGACCATTACAGTCATCAAACCAAAAACCTCTTGCAGAGCACAACTGCAGAATCTCACCTAATAACTGCTCATCCACTGACTCTCACAGAGGTGAAACAGCTGCCACTGCATAGCATAATTTCTTTTTCTTTCCGACTGTCATAAACAAAAGGCCAGGAGATGTCTCTTACCAGCCAAAGACACTTCATCAAATCACATTTGATAACCACTCAAATTCTGGATCAAGTTTTCCACTTGACCCTACTTACCCAAGGACCAGTAAATGCTTTACTAGCATTTACTAGTCTTGGGTCATGGCTTAAAGAAGTTATCTTTCCCTTATTTCACAGATAAAGAAAATGAATCAGAAATCAAAAAAGTACAACTACATAGAGCAGGATCTGTAGACCAACAAACAGAACCTACTTTCAAGATCAGCACCAGTTTTGGAACAATAGTTTCCTTTAAATTAACCAGGTAATGCAGAAAATCAGTCTTTTATTTCACTGTTTTTCATAGGAGGGACCAGAAGGGACAGTAATAATCACATTCTCTGACCTCTATTATACTGAACAACAGCAAAAAATGTTTGCCCCCACAAGCGCCTCCTCACGTCCTTACCCTAAACCGGAATTTGTCCAGCTCTGAAACAGATTACAGAATTTCAGCCAGAAAACTGTATAACGGTGCGGTAGGACTGTTCAGTTATAGAGAAAGTACAAAGTCTCTTAGCATAGGTCACTACAGCATCTAAATGCGAGAGTAAAAACCAAGATCCAAGCAGTAAAGTCAGGGTTGTTTGGGGTTTTGTTTTGTTTTTTTCTTTCAGAGGCAGGGGATTAGGGTAAACCAGTGAGTCGAAGGAAAATAAATTTTAAAAAACTCCAAAAATCACCAAACAAAAATCCCCACCAGACTACAACAAATTCCATTGCACTTCAGTGCTTTTAAAATGTCTCCTGCTTTTGTGTAAATGTTAAAGAGCCTTGAATCTACAGGACACAGGCTTCACAACAAGACTTCTTTCTACACCTTAGCAAACATTCACTGGTAGACAGGGTTTACTGTTAGAATACCAAAACACAGCTGAACACGTCTAGATAGCTGTGATCTTCAAACGTTGTAAGGAAAACATTTCAGAATCCTGCTCAAATATATTTTTTCTTCCAGTCTAGTATTTCTGACTGAGGCAACCAAAAAAACCTCTACAACTCCACAACACGAAAAAGCAGCTACAAGTTTGATGCTTCTGGTCAAATACTTTTTTCAGTCACAGAAGGTGCCCTTGACCTTCAAAGGGATGCAGGATGTAAATGAGCCAAAAACTTGACTCAAATCGTCTCTAATCATTAAGACCCAACTACCAGGTACGATTCTCACTAATTGTTATGATGCCACTAATTTGTTCCCATCAACACTGCTTGAAACCATTAGCTTTTCTTTTGATTTGTTCAGGACATTCTTCTCATTTTCCAGGCTGATCATAATCCCTATTCTGAGAAAGATACAGTCTCTTCCTCTGTTTTGCTTTTGAGCAAACCTGTAACTAGCAGAAAAACCTATGAAAAACTGTACTGGTAACCTTCAAGGTGCAAAGCAACCTCTGACATGAGTTAGGAAGAATAAGTCCTCTTTACAATGGAACGAGGGAGGGGTTAAAGAAAAGTGAGAGAGAGAGGTTTTCCTTAGACTGGAATTATGCTGAATGACTCCAGGATGCAGAACCAGAAACGCTATCTCTACCAATAAGTATAAAATATGGGAATCTTAAACTGTGTGACTTGTATAGGATGAAGAGGATGTAACATGCTGAAGTTTAGCTCATCCTTTCCTCAGCATAGTGCTTTTCTATTTTCCTTGACAAAGTCATTATTTTTCAAGATGTAAGTTGCTCAGAAGTTGAAAGCAGGGACAGTTACTCTTGTAACTGGCCGGTTATGTGGGCAAGGAATGCAGCGAATTATGCACTGGCTTTCATTAGAGACGAGACTCCAGCTGAAATGACTATTTGGTCCTTCTTGGCACAACAGTTGTTTAACTGCTACATTTTGCTACTGTAACAGGACTTTCTAACCTTGCTGTTTCTGTACCAATTTAATATTGATTTCTGTTGAAGTTGCTGCCAATGCAATGTTCTGAAATAAGCGGCCCCACCACATTCAGAAGGAAAAGAAGGTACAATGAAACGAGGGAGGGGTTAAAGAAAACACAGAGAAGAACATTGCACTTGGCTGTACAAGTAACTTGTGAATATGTCTCAAGAAACGTCCTGGATTATCAACTGTAATAAAATCTCTCAATGAGGAAAACAGGGATGTCCTAGAGAACTAGGAGTTCTGGTTTTCTGTGTTCACTTCATGCAGTTTGAAAAAGATTCCCTTTATAAAATGGGGGAAAAAAAGTGCAGTCACAGAAAGCTAGTTTTTCCAGGTAGTTAGGAATAGATTTAAGCACTGTTCCTGTAAGGAGAAAGACAGCAAAATACCATTCAGGACATGGATAGGAGAGCAAGGATACAGAAATAAAGGTTTTTATTTAGTTCTGAGTCACAGTCAACTTTAAGTGCCTGATTGCTAGGATGAGGGCAGCAGCTCCTCTGTGGAAAACGTATTTGAAAAAAGGAGGATGAAGTGGAGCTGAAATAATAATCAAAGAACAAAATAATAATCAAAGAACAAACAGTGCTTTTCTGTGATATGCCTTCCTTCATAGACATTATTTTCTAGAGCATTCTAGACCATATAACGAAATAAAGGATTGGAAACGTGAATAGCTACTCTGCCTGCTCAAAGCTGCTACTAATCTAAGATTTTCAATAATAAAACCTACAAAACCTATCTTCTCCAGCTTGCCAAAGCTGTGCCACAGGATCCATATTCTTTCCCTCCAGCTTCTAACACCCTAAACTACAGAGTTATATGCTTAAGGTGGGCAGTGGGTTGTCAAGCAAGGAGACTTCAGAAGCAGCAGTAAAGATCTCAGATTCTTTCCTCTCAAAGTTGGTACAGCATGATCATCTTTATATAATCCGCTATGGAGCGGTCCTTTAGTCTGTCGTTAGCAACAACTAAAACCAACAATTGGTAATATCTGTAAGACACAGGCCATAACAGCCTCCCACACTATTACAGTACTAATTACTTCCCCCAAGTTTGAGGAAGACTGTCCAAGGTTCCACACAAACTCCCCATTTCCTAATGAAACATAATAGCTTAGCACGTGAACATTTCTCTCCCTCCAGCACCTGGATTTGTTTGAGTAGGAAGAATTAAATAGCTAAGTTAACTCCTTTATCTAAAGCAACAGAAGCTCATAATTTCCCTGTTGATATCCTAAGATCTCTGCATGCCAGAAACACAGGACAAGTACCTGCATGCATTTGTATAGAAGACTACTTGGGTTTTTTTATATTTGCTTTAGCCCCATATCGATACGGTTGAAAACTACTTCAGTCTCCAGCTCCCTACCTGTTGACGTTAGGCTGGTATGTTTGCTATTAATTTATTTAACAATAGCCAAGATTGAAAAACTAGTCTTTCTAAACAGGGGAGCCTCCCTCCTCAAAAAATCCAGGAGTCTGTTGCAAATGCTGGTTAAGGGCCTAGCTCTGCTTTAGCTCATGCACGCTTTAAAGATGCCTCAACTACGTGCAGGGACAATAAGCAATAAAAGAGTTTTGAGAAAGCAAAAAGAGCAAGCAACAAACCTTATCTTCCCATCTTCACCGTAAAAATGTAAAGCTACCCATATGGCCCACTGCAAAAGAATGCATTTCCTGAAGGCACTGTGCTGTCTCACTAATGCACACATACAAGATGTACTGTACAGATATCAACCAGAGGTCACAAAATCTCACTGCTGACCAGCAAAGAAAGAAAACCCAAAACCAAACAAAAACCCTCATATTCTAGAGTCAGAAGATTCTCACACAGCCACATTTCACAATGCAGCAGCTGAGTAAGGATTTTTAAAGACAGCAAAACCAAAGCATGCTTAAAGTCCCAGATACACGATTTTTGCTCAAAATAAAAAGTTTCTGTTCCCACTGTTTAGAAGAGGGAGTTGGATGTGGTTGTGGGTTTGCACAGTGACGTGTATGCTCAACACCATTCTTAGGAAGCCTGCAGATTTGGAACAAAGAGCGTAAGCACTGGCTCACGTATTCCAGGACAAAAGCATGTAATTGCATGCCTACTCACACACTCAGGCACACAAACGTTGATCAGGAAAAACGAAGGCAGAAACATTAGTTCACACACATGCAAGTCTCACCTCTTCTCTGTATACAAAACACAGATTTAGAGCCTGAGCGCAATAACTTGGCAGTCAGAAAAGAGTGATATTGCTCATGTAGAAAATACCACCCAAGTTGCAAAAGCCATTTTTCTTGCTGCTCTTCCATTCCATGTACATATGTGCATGTTGGCACCTCATGCCGACATGAAGTCATAGTATATTCCAGGAACAGCTCTAGCTTTTTTACTTCTAGGGTATTTTTTTATTCCTTCTTTTTTTTAAAGAAGGAAAAATGGCAAGTTTACCAAAATTGGCTTAAACCATGAAGACTGAGACCCTGAAGGATATATAGATGCTTTAATCACGGGACAACCATCTTCCAGGAGAAATCTTGGGAATTTGTGTTCCTATGAACACGAGCAGAGTCAAAACCACAGTGAGGTCATTTGATGACTGTGGAAGAAGAGAGAGGCTTCTGCAAGGCTCTTATCCAGTTCCCCTGCACTGTATTAATAACCTGGGATTTCTGACATTCATAATGTAATCCTGTCATATCTGATAAAAACTGGGGAGGATAACGTACATCTCACTGTATATAACAGCAACATCTGAGGCTCTGAAGCAACGTTGTGGGTCTTGGATGGCCTTTCTAAGCTTTTAAGCCACTAGCTGCTTCAGTTGGAACCCAAACAGTGCTTTTCTGTGATATGCCTTCCTTCATAGACATTATTTCCTAGAGCATTCTAGACCATATAACGAAATAAAGGATTGGAAACGTGAACAGCTACTCTGCCTGCTCAAAGCTGCTACTAATCTAAGATTTTCAATAATAAAACCCACAAAACCTATCTTCTCCAGTTTGCCAAAGCTGTGCCACAGGATCCATATTCTTTCCCTCCAGCTTCTAACACACCAACAGTATGACAGGGGCCTCGGGCATTAAAGCAGTGTTCAGCAGGCACAACTGGAATTCCAGCCCGAGAATTAAAAGCAGGTTTTTCTTTGTAGCGACAAGAAATTATTCCAGCTAAGAAATTTTCTGCGGGGCCGAAGAGACAATGATTTTGTCATCTCTATCAACTTGAAAAAGCAAGAAACTCCCAGCAGAAATCAAATGTTATGGAGCTCTACCACTGACAAATACTGATACGTCTTAAGCTCTGTGCTGGCATACCCTCAGGAAGCTGAGAAGAAAGAGCTCTCTGAAGCTATGACTCCTCACTGCCAAACCAACTAAGTAATTGATAAGTTATTCATCAGTCATAACTGTTTCCAGCCACACAGTTTTGGTGGGTTGGTTTTTTTGGTTGGTTTTTGGGCTTAGACTGAAAGCAAAAAGAAACACTACGCATTGCTTCAAACACTGAGAAACAAAATGCACCAAATAATACTTATGCCACTCTTGCAGGTCTGCTACTGGAAACTCCTGCTTCATTATCAGGGTTTAAAGAGCCACCAAAATGTTCAGATGAAACTGCAAACTGATAACAGATATTCTTTCCTAAATACATTAAGCCACATGCACAGAGAGGAAAAGAACACACTATCAAGGGACTGAGACTAACTCCAAATACAAGAACAGTTTTATCAGATTCCCCAACTTGCTGCATTGATCTCAATCACACAGGTGCCACTTTCATTTACTTTTGTCCTCTAAGCAAAGCTCAGTTAAAGAGTACAACTCCCTTTTATTCTGAAGCCTATGGACTGCAAGGAATCCAGACAATTTTTCAAGTTCAGATGCCACAGGAGAAGGGGAATGATCCCTGGGTCATGCTATTTTTAATGCCCGTCTTCCTGCCATGTCATCACTTCCATGCCACTTCTACAGAGGACAGCAGCTTCGGAACAGCTTCAACAGAGAAGATATTAAAACTATACTGAAAAAAGTAATTAATGTGTTCTTCCTTTGAAAAGTGTAAAGTTGCAACCTCTTCTTAAGATGTTTGCATTTAGAGTCACGATGTAAAGGTGATGATCAAAGTTTTCATTGTTAGTGGCAAGTACTGCAAGAATTGTGGACAAACAAAACATCCAAAAATTTAAAGTCCTGTATAAAGGCAACAGGTTTCAGGATCAGGGGAAGGTCTGCCAACCAGCCAGATCCAAAAGTACCTTTTTCACTGCTTAGGGAAGGGAGATGCACACTGCTGAAACTCTTTCACTTTCACTCAGTGGCGTTATATGTTCATGATCTTTGCTCTCATGTGGGAGAGAGAAAACAAGGAGCAAGAGACAGGAAGGAAAAAAATGCAGCTTCTCACCATCCAGGAGTTTGGTAAATGTTCTAGGAAGTTTTTGTCTTCTGAAGGATATCTTACCGCTGGGAGGCAAAAAGAAAAAGAAGATAAAAAGAAAATCTGCACAGGAATAAAGATACTCAGAAGAAGAAAAGAACATGGCTAGGGATCCAGTTGCAATCCCTGAAGTTTACCAGAATCAGATACTAAATACAAACAAAAGACCTGTTCATCCTGATATAAGAAAGAGGGGTTTTATGGTGAGAACCATCAGTCACTGAAACAACCTCTCCAGGTACAATGTAGTAGAGTTCCCAACACTGGAGGGTTTTAAGATGCAACTGGTCAGGGTGCTAGATAATCTCATTTAGGTTCCCTTTTCCATAAAGGGTAGGATTAGATAATTTTTTCAAGGTCCCTTCCAAGCTTGGGTGTTTCATGAGTCTATGACTACTCAACTGAGGATTTGGTTAAAATCCATTGAGGCTTAACCTTCAGCTGAGAGCATCTTAGATTCTACTTCCTGAAAAACATTTCTACAGACCAAGACTTACAAAATGGTATGCAGTTAATTTTTTTACCATTGTAAGGATCCCAGTGTTAACACTTGTCCAGCAGTAACAAGGTTACTTCACAGTGATCATAGGACCAATTGTGCATTTAAGTCTGTGCTCATGTCTGTGCTCTTTCAGCCTTATCACTTTTGGGTTTGCATTCTCTACTTGCAGGACAATAGCATTTGTATCACTACAGATTTTAATTGTGCAGCTGGAGCCAAACAAGCGGATTGGTTATTTCATCTTTTGCTTTCCAAATGCCAGTCTTTAAGTCTAGACCACTGAAATTTACACAGAATACCCCTTTCTTCTGCTGACTTCTAGTGACTTACTGCTATGTCAACAAAAAAGCTGAGACAGATGGGGTCATCAGACAAAGCCTAACTAGGCTAATGCAAAGGAATTTTGCCACAGTTGACCATAACCCTTCATGTTGTTGAAGCTTTAAGGTACAAAGAGCCTCACAGTTATAGGTACGCAAAGGAACTGAGGTACAGGAAGACGCTTCATGTAGAGTAAAAGCAAGGAAATATGAAGACAGACATATGAAATATGTTCCCCAAAAAGGACAGTAAGGTATTTTCAATCCCATTTGCTATATAAGAAACTGTGTTTATTTCTGGCTTTAATGAAAGGTCTGATTGTGGCACATGAAGCCATGGTCTTCTAACTTTAACACAGGTTTCTTGGGTAAACATGTATTGAGGGACCACAGCAGAGCATTTTGTAGAGGCACTTTCTAAGGCTGTTTAGAAGTCAGGCTACTTACACAGTGCCTAACATTCTTAAAATCAAGATACCATAGCTTTACTGCCACTGATTCCTAAGCTCTCCAGGCTAAAGTTAGCTCAGGTCTGTCTGTGTGCATCAGGGTTTTCCTAAACAGTAGCATGAAAATATTATATTGGTAAGTTGCTGCTCCTTTCCATAATTTCATTTCACCATCATCTACCATGCATACTAAAGGTAAGAGATAGAAGAAAAGGAGACTGTAAGTCTTTGCAGAGTATCAACTTCTGTTGCCTCTGTACAGTGGCAATAATATCATTTCACAGAGAAATGCCAGGTCATCAAATTAATTAGTTGTTTGTAAAGTACGTCAGGATGAAGAGTTAATAGCCAGGAGTATAATTACTGTTTATGTTACACCAATGTTTATTACAGCAAGCACCTGCTGAAATCATCAAGTTTTGTAAATTCATCCACTCAAGTGTTGCCCCCAGAAGCTCTATGTTATTCAAACTCATTCTGGGCAGGACAAAACAGTGGTATTTCTCAACTATTTTATCACAGACTGCCTTAGAATAAAGAGCTCACATTAAGACAAGGCTGTTTCACAAGGTGCCATGCAAAGGGGTATTTTATTCCTGTAGAAGAATGAACTCCTGGAAAATCCATACTATTCCTCCACACAGAAGGTTGAGATGGGAAGCCTGAATGCATAAACAGATAAGCATAAACTGGGAAAACCGTCAAATGGGAAAGAAAAGGAAGAAAGGTGATAATGGAAGACAAATCAGAGCCAAAAATTAAGGGAGGACAAATATTTCAAGAGGCTCTAATCAGCAGGTTAAATGTGGAAAAGCAAAAATCAGTAGCTATTCAAGTTCAGATGAAAGACAACTTTTGGAAAAGAACAGGCAGCTGAAAGTAGAGAATAAGACCAAAGACAAACCATAAAATAATGACAGGCACAGTCATTCAGGACCAGATAAATATGGAACTCAAGAGATAACAGTCCAGAGAAAAAAATGCATGAGACAAAGACGAATTTTAAGACTGTAAAATTCAAACAGCCTACGAGCAGTTATCAGAGAAGGCTATAGTGCTGTTCAGAGGTAAAGTTCTCAAAGAGCCTTCTCCCACAGCTTGACAGGGAATCTGACACCTGTGAAACTTCAGCAGAGAGTAGCTCTAGACAAAAATGCCATAGAGGGAAGATGACTTCTGTGACATGACAATGGAAGAATCTAGGTCAAGACTTCTGGAAGCAGCAGAGACGATGAGGAAACTCCAAACAAAATTTAAGTCCACAGAAATGGGAATATATGAAGACAACAGAGAAGTGAAAGGTCTGCCTGGGTCACTTTTACATATTCTTTGCACCAATTCCATCAACCTGACAGAAAGCTAAGAATACAGTCAGCAAGTCAGGATTCCCAAGTCCCTCTGCTGTTCTCTTGAAGAATGACTAGAGACTGCAGTAATGTATAGTTTCTTCTGCAAGTTGCATTGGAAAGGTAAGACTGGAGTATCATCTGCTACTCATCATGATCTCTGAATAAGAGACGGTGTTCATAATTCAATTATAATTATGTTTGAAGTTAAAACAAGAGAGAAGGAAGAAGAAATGCTTTGAGGTTGTTCAAAGGAACTGGGATAAGACAGACTTTTTTTTTTTTAAACATGTTGGATCTAGAGATGCCACTGAGAGATATTTATTCATTTGTAAGAAATGGTAAAGTACCACCAAGTTTCACTTCTTTGGTTACAGAACACACCCAGAACTGGACTATGTTCAAACAGGCTGGGCAGGGTATAGTTCATGTTGATAAAGAAAAGACCCAGTAAACATTTCCCAGAAAGTGGCACTGCAGTCTGCCTCAGGAAAGCTGAACTCTATTTAAAACCACTTTAAAAAGAAGCTCTCTACAAATTAAGACTTAGAAATGAGTAAAAATAAAGGTCAGAGGCAGAACTACATGCTGATCTTGAGAGAACTTAATTAAGGAAATTGTACTCATCTGCACAATGTTGTAATGGCAACATGTTCATTTCCAGAATTACCAATATTCCTATTTCACAAGAAAAATCAGAATAGTACCCAAGCTAAAGCCAGTTTCATAACCTCACAGTACTGTCCATGTATATTGTGGGTCTTAGTCTTATGTATTAAGCATATAGAGCGAGTCCAAGGTTCCTTGTAGAAATATTTTCAAGCAAAAGCAAGGTCTGAATGTCAAACTCACAAAATTGATCAAGAAGATAATCATCTTGGAGCAGCTAAACTTCAATCCTGCATAACAAATAGTCAGAACAAAGTCAGGAGCAAAGCTCTAAAGCATATCAGTAGAAGTGGATTTTTGCCAGTTTTGTTTCACTGCCAACTCTTTCCTTAGCCGCCATGAACAGAACCGGTCCATTTCCCACCTAACTGTGAAATTCAATTGTGTTCTAGAGGAATAATCTTTATATAGCACACATTAAATAAAGTCCTGCATCAGATCCACCAAGAGATTTTTCCTGCCTCCATACCTGATAATAGTTGTGACCATTCTGATTCCAGACATGGCACTGACTGCTTGCAATAAGTCAAGGGCAATCCTGCCCTTCTACATTACGAACATTGAAAACGTAGGAAGCGGGTCAGAAGTGACCAAGCAGTCAGCTGTGCACAAAGCTCCTATGAATATATCTCAAATACACAATGTGAAAGATAACAGGAAGGGTGCGGACAAAAACATTTTAGCAGAAGGTACTTATTCAGAGTGAAAATATATCCAATTAAACAGAAGGGCAAAAATCATCTGGAGAATAAATCTCAGGTTGCTAACATTAGAGCATCCCTAACCTTCCCCATCAAAAAAACCAAAACAACTCAATCTACAACCAGTGCTACTGAAAACATCATTATAACTCAAAGCCTCTTTAACAATGAAACTTTTATAATGCTCTCTTGATTATTTAACTAGCCTTTCAATTGAAAGCACTATGTGTTGACTTGGTGAATGGAGATGCTATTCTTTTAAAATAAACCATCAAGTTCTTGTTAAAGCTATGTCAAGGCTGTGTATAAAGAATTAGATGGTAAAAAAAAAAAAGCCCAAACAACAACAAAAACACAGCAACACACTACTGGGACCTCTTTAATTAAAAAGGTATTTATTTTCTGCCCCCATCAGACTACCTTTCTTCCTCTTATCATTGATTAAATCACCTATTGCATTACTTCTGAAAAGAGACTACTCCTTTCCCCAGCATTAGTGCTGCCTTGTGCCTAGGAGTTTCAGGTATATCTTTTCTTTCAGGAAGTGTTGCCCCATTGAAAAAGAATAATTTTGGTCATTTGCTTTGGCCTTTTGAATGAATGGCAACTGTGAGCTGCATTTGCAAGTGAGCCTTCCAGTACCCTGCACAGTATGCTCTGTGTATCACAAATGGAAATATTTACTCAGAAATAAAAGAAAACATAGGAGGAATGCTCAGCATCAGCCCCTCAAAGTCTGAACCTGCTAAATGTATTCAATATCACATTTGCTGGGGTGGGCGTTGTTGGGGTGGAAGGTATTAATAATAGCAAAGAATTCTGTCATTCCTACAAGCTGAATCCAGCCATTTGTTTCCTTCTATGAACATTATATTGCCTTGTAAAAGCACATTTATTTCTGGCTCTCCACAAGATTCTGGAAAGAGAAAGTACAACTAATCCTGACCAAGAAATTCAGACAAGAATCACTAGCAGAACTCGGAGAGAAACTTTGCTTGTCATGACCTTCTTTAGCTTCTGTGCCAGAAGAGAGGAGCCAAAAAGAGAAAACAGTAAGGGACTGTTTATTGTTGCTTGATTCAAATCCCCAGGAAGCTGTATTTGGGTGGGTGGTTAAACTTCAGCCTCCTAAGTCCCTCTGAGTACTGAACAAGCACCAACAGCACAGGGATCCTCCTCTTTTTTAGTGTCCCAAGAACTACTTCAGCATTTGTGGCTTGCACACAGGGCTCAGAGTCCTCACTGTGCCTTCTGGACCGAACCATGAAGCTGCACAAAACTTGCATTACCTCCATGGGATGCAAGTGCCTGGATAACACAGGTAGGCCAGTCAGTCGCCCTCTCCCAATTCCGTCACACATTTCCAATGAGAGAACAGAAGTATAGGCAATACAATTAATGTTACTTCCCTTTCATCTTGGAAGACCATCACAAAATGCAATCAGAGCATAAAGGTACAGTCCAAGCCAAAAAAATGTAAAGATTTTCAAACAGCCTATAAGTAGGGCCAATCATTACCATTCATATTTTATAAATGAACAAAGAATCATTGAGTAACTACAAGGGTTTATCAGAAAATAGAAGAGTATGCTGGACTCTGAAAATCTTCTAGGTGCAGGGCACATCAAGCTAGCCCTACTCAGTCTATGCTGGCACTCACTCAATACATACTTTACCCGGAAGCTTAGACTTTTCCTGCTGGAGATTATTTGTATGCAAGAGAAAAGAAAGAGGCTGGCTCAGCTTCTTTGCATAGAGTCCAATAAGGGCAATGTCAAATGTATTTACTTACAGTCATCAGAACACCAGCATCTCATGCAATGAACAATTAAGACGCTTTAAATGGATCTGTTGGAGGGGAGAAATGACAGTTACTGCGAATTATTCATCAGTGATCAAGTCTCAAGTATTCTTTTGCATCAGTCCTGGTCACCGTCATTCCAGGAGGATTCCAGAGCTATCCTACTTGGTGTACTCCCAGCAGAGAGGGAATATAAGCAGCACATGATGCAATAAGATACCTGTGTGTGCACACCTCTTAACCGCAGAAGCAGTGGAGACAATAAAACAGAGCACAGAGGAAAAACCTTCTTTGGTAGAGCTATACTAGCTACCGTCCTGCTGAACTTTAAAAAACATACTGCAATGCCCATTTCCTGGAATTTACCTGCTTTACTTAGAACTGGGTGAGAAAAGAAAAAAAAACAGTTTTAATTTCTTTCTTAATCAAAAATAATTCAACATGCATAGAAAAATACAGACACCAACTCCAGAAGAGCTCAGCAGCACCATATTCACTTTAAGCTGATGGATCCAAACAAAAGTCCCACAATTCTCATACCATGTGCTCTACCTACTTACCAGCTAGCATCTGCTCTAACCCAGGAGCCAGATCTTTTGTTTTGGCACTCCCACCTCCCCACCATTTGTCCTCCTCCCCCAAAATCCCACCCTAAGCCTCAAACAGTTTGACCGAGTCTGGTAGCACCCTGCAAAACATCCTGGGTTTGATACACTCTGTTTAAAAAAGCTGTCTTATAAGAGACATCCAACATAAATCATATCATTTCAAGATCAGCAGCATGGTGATAAATACAGTATAAAGTACAGTAGCATGCTGAATGGATTATAAATTTTTTTCTACCGAGTTTAAGGACATTTCAGGAATCTTGTAAATGATGCCACTGACTACTGCCCAGAGAGGGAAGCTGCATGGGAACATATCAGGGTCACAGCAAACCTTACTCAGCTCTCTCTCTCTTCCATGCCCGCCCTCAGCAGCAGCTTAGCGTGGGATCCTGACAGCAGGAGGTTCCCACTACAGGCCTTTGGCTTCATCTCTCCATCAGCCCCCGGACTCTCAGCTCTTCTCAGGGACTCTCCACACACTCCAAAGAAAAAAGATCCCAGGCATTCGTCTGGGGCTCTGGGAGCCGCTTGCCTCATTCCTTCTGAGGGAACAGCTGGAAAGTTGCCCTCAAAAACTCATTGTGAGCTGCATTCCCTCTAAAAGTTTTATCAGCTGGCTCATTTCAAACAGGTTTTTACAGAGGGATGGGAGAGCTGAACTGGATGAAAGAACTGGATCAACACCTTTGCCTATTCCAGGCACCAAATCCTCAGACCCAAGCCGTTCTTCACAAAGCTTCCAGTGAAAGGTTTTTACAGAAGAAAAAACATGCAGGCCACTTTCTCCTTCTCCCTATCTCACTTTCTTGGCCCCAGAGTTACCAGAAAGTTACACATATTTTTTGCCTATCTAGTAAAATGTGAACAGCTACCTTTTTCTGCTTCTGTCTGAGAACTGAATAGAAAGACTAAAAAGCTCTCAAAACTAAAAATCTATCAAACCAAGCTGTGATGACACTGATAATGAGGAACATTGCAAAGAGAAGCACAATTTTAGTTATCTTCCTTTCCTAGGGAAAAAAAACCAGAAAGAGAGAAAGTAAAAAATCTCTCAGATCACAGGAGAATTGTTAGAAAAGGGAAGAACTATTAAAGACCAGCATTGGCACAAAACCAAATGGGCATGAACTGGCTATGAACAAATTTAGTTTGGAAATTAGAAGCAGATTTCTAAACATCAGAGAAGTGAGATTCTTGAATGGCTTCCCAATAGGAAACAACAGGAGTAAAAGCCATTTAATTTTGAGACAGAGATTGATAAATTTATGAAGGGACTCCTGCAACATAATTTCCTGCAATTACAGAAATACTGTTCTCAGTGACTCAGGAGGCATCTTCCAGCCTCACACACCTCATCCTCTACGAAGCCAAGACAAGAATAAATAAATAAATAAAATCCAGAGATGAGGTGCAATAGAACTAGAACAACAGCAAGGCAGCTGTAGGGACATCAGGATTTTCAGGTAAAAAAATGGATCATAAGATTGAATCAGTAACAAAGTGCTATATATCTGTGAACGCTTGCAAAGAGTAGCATGGAGGTGAATGCTCCCACGTATCATACAATCACCAGACTAGACGGTGAGAAGTTATCTTCTCAGATCTGCATTCAGGGATTAAAGCTGTCAAAGGAACTCTAAAAAGGGCTAGGTAAGTGAGAAAATTAAAACAGCAAATCGTGCAGGAAGAACCAGAATTAAACAAAGAAGTTTTATAGCTGTGAAATGTGTGTATGGGTACAGAAACAACTACCTGTCTTTTTTGGACCTGATTGAAATTTTACTGGTAAGAAGTCTCTGAAACCATTAAAGAGAGTCAGGAGGGAGTAGTCTTCTTACTCTGTATTTCTATATTGAAAAATTCAGGATAATACCAGCCTATTCTACACACAGAATAGAAAGCAAAACACATGAAGCTGAAAAAGCATGAAAAATATAGCACTGTAACATAAGAAGTCATCTATGAACTCTCCCGTAGATCACCAAACATGAGGTATTCATTCTTTCCCACAAACGGAGTCACTGTTGATGTATAAGCTGCAGTTCTGTATTACACATTTCAGTTCAATGCATTTAAGCCAGACAGGGATTCCCAGGGGATTGAAAGAACCCGCTACACGGAGCTGTGGTTCTATTTCGGATCATATCACAGCACAACAAATCACAGTTTCAGACACTGGGATAAGAGGCTCAATAAACCAAGTAGCATGATAACTTCATGTATATCCCTTCCACGCACAGAGCCATGTGTAGAATCAAATTCACCTAAGGCCCTTCAAACTGTACAACTACAAAGTAATGATGACTCTCATACCCATATGTATCCATATACCATTATTTACCCAAATATATATTCTTAAATACCCACCATTTACTACATACCCTTGTATAGAAGCAGCTATTTAACTCCGTCCACTCACACACCAAGATTGTTTACCAGACCTGATCTCTCACAGTTGAAAGAGAAGAGAAAACAACAGAAGATTTTAATGCAGAAGGTACTGTAGTGCTGCAAGTTTGTTCCACTGTTTTTTCAGCTGTGCTCCATACACAGTGGTCCTCAGAAGCGTGGTCACTAGACCTGTTTGGTAACTCACCAGTTCCCTGTGACTGCTGTCCCACAAGAAATTGAGTGCTGAGAAGGATGCACTGTTCCTCTTTTGGTTCAGCACATTTTTAGAGTCAAAGTGGTTTGCAAATAAAATAATTTTTAGAAGGGGGAAAAAAAAACCAAAAAAAAAACCCAAACAAAAAAACAGCCCACAACTTAAAGGCTCGATTGGAAAACCAGCCATATTGCAAGTGCCCTGTACTGTAACTCCAGTCCTGCTGACCTTTGCTCTGGTTCCCAAAGAATGTTAAAACATGCAAGGGCACCAAAAAAAAAAAAAAGTTTCTCTTAATAAAGCATCTTACAGCACCCTACGCCAATTACCAATCTTTCTGAAACACAGAAAGATTCCTGTTAACCACTGAGTAAAGATAAAAGACACGAATTTCAGGAGAGTTCCAATATTGCTGAGATACAAGATAGTATATTTTCCTAAAGAATTTCGCACATTACATGCCTGACTATTAGTGTCACCTGGTTCTGAAGCTGAGAAACCAAAAATATTACTCTGAGCTATTTTGACTGTCTGGACCCTGGGACACGAAGGAAGACAAACTACCAGGCATGAGCCTAAGTCTCCAAACCCTGACTGTCACACTTTCTTTTTCTGTCTCTATTGTGTTCTAAGTCAAAGCTCTGCAGTAGCTGCCTTCTTTCCAGCTAATTAAGGTGTCTTGAAAAGATAAATGGAACAGGGAAAAATAACTTGGCTGAATTATATTTTCACTTTTCCATTTTCATTTCACCTACAAGTCAGCCACCTTACGCATAACACTCAATAGTTGGCAAAAGCACAACATTATTGACTAAAACCTGACCTCACCAGAATTCATTATTTGTTCTCGGGTATTTTCTTAAGTGAAAAAAATAAAAGGTTGTTCAATATAAATAAATCCCTGAAGGGCTTCCAACCCAAATGCTGTACACTATTAGACGATGAAAGAACTGTTAGCGAAGTGAACAAGAAACAGGAAGTTGGAACTACCTGGCCAAGTTTCACTCTATAACCTGAGTAATGTGTAATTAAAAAATAACCAGCACAGATTGAAAAACAGCTTCCAGTACAAATATATACTTTTACGACCAATGCTCTATACACATAAATCAAAGACTTTTTTTTCTAGAGAATATGATGAAAAGACAAGTTATTGTTTAAATCTCAGGGAAAAGAGAAGAAGACATACACACAAACGTGAAAATACAAAGTTTGCATAACATTCAAAAACAGTATCTCTTTTTTAAAATACAACATCCTGCCAAGAAGTTTAACCTGTGTTAAAGTTGTTACATATCCTTGTAGGTACTACACAACCTCCCCACCACTGTCATAAACAGTCCTTCTGTCCCACCTTCCAGTTTGAAAGAAAGCGTCTGCACTTCACAGTCTTTGACTCCTAGAAAAGATTATTGCAAAAATCCACATGCAGCTTTCCAAAGGGCCTCTGAATCAGGCAAAGAATACAGAGCCTAAAAACACAGGACTCGTGTAACGCAAGCAGAGTATAGAAAAATGCATCAGGCAATTAAACATTTCAGAGGGCTGGTAATGGAATACAGTATGCCCTTCCACTAGGGTGAATCCATTCCACATAATGAACTAAAACCATTCCCATTTGATGCTTCCTCATGTGAAATGAATTGATCAAGCCTGTCCTGACAAGTGAGCCACCATATTATTTGTCACTTGAAACAAAAAGATCACAAGGACTTCTGTTGGTGTAACCTAAACAGATTACAGAAGAAACCATTCCCAATCTAACTAGTTAGCCGTTGCTGTTAAACTGACAATGCTGGCCCAAATATGAAGTTGAACAGGAAGATGCTAAAATTAGGTTGCAGTCCCCTGACTGGACCAAAATGCACAGCTAGAGAGCAGCACTGAAGAAGCTGACTCAGCCACAGTCCAAGGCATCACTTGTTCTATGGCTGAACAAAAGGATTGTGGTCTTCCTGGGCTGTCAGTTTAACAGCTTTCACCCTTCTTAAAATGAAAATGAAAGAAATCCAACTTGCTGGTGAAACTGTCCAAGATTTTTTGAAAGATAATAATCCTTCAGCTTGCTGGGATCTGCGCTTGATAGATGTGGCCGCCAAGAGGTAGTTCAGTCTCAGCTGCCAGTGCCGCTTTCTATTCATGCAAACCCAGCTTCCTGCCTTTTAGCACACAGAAATTTGGCACATGTAATCAATTTACTGCTCATTTTACTAAAGTATCAAATTGCGAGAAAAATGTTTTGTTTGCCTTCCACAGACAAAATTCAGCCTTTAGCATGTTTTCCTCAAAAAAGACAAAACCCTCCACATTTTGATGCAAACACTGAAGCTTTTACTTTATCTGCTGCAGTAAGATACATTTAAAAAAAAAAGACACCATACACCCTACAAAACCCCAAACATCAAAATCCTCCATCCATCCCCCGCATCCTTGCATCACCAAGTTTGGTACCTGAAAGTGCATAATACCCAGCCTGCTGTCAACACAAGAGTTAAGCTATAGTGTAGGCATCCACATACACATGCACACTACCACTGTAAGGATTTGGGGTTTATTTTTTTAATTAACTGAAAATGATAACACAAGAGCTTTTCAATTGGCACGAGCCTCAGTTTCATCAGCTGCTGGAAAAGATTCTCTTGGAGAAATGAAATTACACTGTTTCTCCTTGTACTTTCCGTGGATTTCAAAATAAACGCAGCTATATGATCATGCCAGTTAATAGACAGCTGAAGGTAAAGTTACAGGTGTTGATACATCTAGAAAGTGGCTGCAGAGCTAGACACACAATCTGGCTAACACATCGTATTGGGTAAAAGACAGAATGCTCAGTTAAAAAAATGCGACATACAAGTGAAAAAAAAAGGGAAGGACATTTACAAAGGGTGCCCTTAGCCTACCTGCTGCACATGCGTATTACATGATACACCACATGACATAAAAGATAGCTCATTATTTGATGATCCTTCTGCTCTCTACATTTCTCACCATCTCAAGTTTCTCAAATAGAACAATGCATGAGAGCAGGAAACTAAAAATGATGCAGACGAAAACTTCAGGATCATTTTTGATCTGTGCTCCACTTTAAAAATCAGTAGTTGTTATTTCTCACCTCACCCCAAAAGCACAATTTATCACAAAAGTAAGCAACAGCCCAGAGTATAAAACTTATCCTTTCCAATGACAGCACTGATCAGTGCAGCCCATACTAAATAACAGCACTGCCAGCTGCTGCTTTGTCTTTTCTTCTCATATGGAAATTTTACAATCCATGGTCTCTTGAACTTATCTAATTAAAAAAAAAGGAAAGGAGGATCTCAGCAGGGCCTTTTTTGGTCCCTAAGAATTCAGAAATTCCTATGTCTTTGCCCATTTCATGCTCCAAAACACATCAACTTGATACATACTTATGCTAAGTGCTCAGAAGATTATTTCACAGGTTCCAGGGTGTAGCAAACAGAACAAAAGGGATTTCATCATTGCTTTGATTCACTGGCTGACAAGGTCAGTGTAGTAAGAAAATGTGATTATTTAATGACATATTAGGTCATCGCTGTGTTTTTGTAAGTATAATTAAATTGGTAGAGTTCTGAAAACTTTTTAAAGATTTCTTGTTCTATTTTTACATTTAAGAAATTAATTCTAATTAATGGTCTGAGATTAAAGGGAGACTGAGGGATTCCAATGAATATGATTAAGAAGAAAAGAACTTTGGAACTACAGATAAGAAAAAGGAACAGCTCAGTCATCAACTGTCTCAGACACAAGATGACAGTTGTACATATGTGAAGATCGAAATAAATCAGTTGCTTGGAGGATGCTCATGTACATAAGCATCAGCAGATCTGACATAGCCTCTCTAGAATACTCAGGACTAGCTGCATACGGGTGTCTAATCCACTGAAATTATTCTTTGGGTAACATATTCCTGCAGTAATTCCACTTCATCTCCATCTTCAGAGCTATTAAATCTTATTTACTTTTCTTCACCTTCTCTGCAAGTCAACATTTTTTGATGTTGCACAGGACAGCGACTTGAGAGGTCTCCACTTATACTGATAAGCATATCCCTTGTGTAATGGAAAATGTGGCATTCCAAATGATTGCAAAAGTAGAGACAGGCAAATAAATCAGACATAAAACCACATCTATCACTGTTAAGTGTAAAAAAATTGTCTATGAAATCCATTATCAAAGATCAAGGCAGCTTCCTATGCTATCAGCACATTAAGTCTTTGATATGAAACAGGTTTTAAGTTGGGATCCTTCTGTTATATAAAGCAAAAAGAGGCTTTACCTACAACACAGAACAAGGGGAGATTCATCTCCGTTTTGTGAGCATCAGAACACTTCATAACCTGTGGTAACCTCTTGTACTATATGAAGCCAGAAACGTTCCTAGAGAAAGGATTTTGTAGGCTTCATAAAGTAGATCCGATAAAATGCTTAAAGATGAATTAACAACAAAAACTTGAAGCTCTGATGAAAACTATTAATATTTTAAACCAAAGTGTCAGTAATTTGTTGAGTAATCTCCAGTCTTGATCTGGCTAGACTCACTCAGCAGAGTTATTGTCAGTGTAAGCATGTGGTAGACAAGCACTCCAACGGCAGGCACAGAATTTATAGCAGCACCAAGATCCTAAATATCTACTGGCAGGTAAAGAAGCAGTCTCTAATTAAAAAAAAGCTATTTGAAGAAGCTCTGTTTCTTTGATTTGGCATAAATAGAGGTGGAGGATTTCTTCACATTTCAAATATCACACACATATGTCATATTAGGTTAATGTTCTGGAGATTCTGCGGGAGTTAATTGCATGACCTCAGCATCAGAGAGAGACAGACTTACAATGTGGACTCTTAGGTACAAAGTAACTCAAAGAAAAACACACAGGACCAAAATAAAACACATACTAAAGTGAATTTCCAAACAATGCACTAAAAATAGAATCAGGCACATCAAATTGCCTCTTCCATTTCTGAAGCAAATATTTTAAATACAGGCAAGTAGGAGATTGGAACTGAAATCACTTCAACTACCATATTAAACCTGTCATGCAGACAAATGAAATGGGGAGATGCAACTGATAGGAGCCTAGCTGAATGTCAGTGATGGTGGAGATACACTTTCAGTTAAATTAGCCTCCTACCAAGACAAGCATCTGCTAGAATCAAATGTGTCTCGGGATGTCTGATAGCTCTATCATTCTCCATGAACTTGCTCCACTGCCCTGGGGTCCAGAATGTCCTGCACAACAAGCGGGAAGAGTTGAGGAATCCCATCAAGCAGTCTGCTGGAAGGAAAGTGAAAAAGATTCCTCAATAAGTTCCTGAAGCAGCACTTAGATATCTGACAAGTGCCTGCTAGTTCAGCGATGAACTGAAGAGGGAAATCTTTCCTCTGATTCAGCAAATAATTTCAAAGGTCCGTTCATACCTGGATGCCTAATGAAACATAAGGAAATGGGTATTTTTTTCCTGAAAAACTGCTAATATCCCAATGATGCACTGTCTCATGAAAAATGTTTAACTGTCTCTTGCAGGTAAGAAAGTCGACTTCTGCTTACATACTCCACTGATTCAGCAGAGATAGTAGCAGTTTAAATTTTTCAATGAGTTATAATAATTGAGAGTCTGAGTGACTGCGTTCCATATGGTCATTCAGTTTTTTTAATCCGCTTTGCCCAGCACGTCTCACATTAAGGACTCAAAACCTGCAAATCTTTCCACTCCACTGGAAGTGACTTGTAAGTAACAGGAACACAGCCAGACACAAACGTCTTGTTGTTCAAGGCACAACCAAAGCCCCAGGTCACAACAGAAGCCTCAAGTTCTAATAGAGGTTGTATTAGACAGGAACTTGACAGCTCTGATACTTCTCTACTCACAACAGAACTACACTAGTTAAAATAATACCTTCATTCATTGTAAAGTCTTTGATTCAAGGAAACCCAAACTCCTGTTCCACAAAGCAGCAGAATATTATTATACACATCAGAGTATATATAAGCAAGTATACACATACAGAGGTAAGGATAGCTTACTACTGCTCTCTCTTTGTTTTATATGGGTAGAATATGGCACAATTATCAGCCTCTTGTACCAGCAGTGATATTAGGATTTCTATGAAGAAATGTGTATTCCTTCCAGAACATGTCCCTCCCCTGTTTCCCCAAACTACTTGACAACATGCATTTCAATCACTAGGGATTACAGGTCGTATTATTCAGCTTGCAGATCTCTGCTACAGAGCCATGCTGGATACAAAGGATACACTCCCACATCAAATGTCTAACTCTGGCCTGCAGTTTTATCAACGAGTGAGAGTTCCTCATCTCCCACACCACTACTGAAGTAACATTTCTGTCAAGAGATTCCACACTTTTCCTGCCCCTCTTTATCCAGGCTGACCCCATAACACATTCCAGTAAAGATAAAAGTATCATAACCGGGCTCTAATTTCTAGAGTTGACCAAGAGAATTTATATTTTTCCTTATAATTCACGTCATCACTTAAAAAAAAAAGGCAAACAAACCCTAACCCCACAACTTAAGGGAACAAAAATTAAAAACATCGACTGCTCTAACTGGATGCTACATGTTGTAGCTTTCTATATGTGTGAACAATTTACGTTTTAAGCGTTCAAAACATCTTTTCTCTACTCGATTTTTTATGTGACTCTGTACCAGTTCCCTATTTCAGGCAGGGGTTTGCCAGATGCAGCAGCAGCGCCCTCTGTCCCACGCAGAGAGAATGGCACTGAATGCCTCTGCTCTTCCAGAGCTGCCAATGTATTTAGTAAAATTTAAACAAACATCATTAGCTCGGCAATACTTTGGCATCCGGATTTCCACTGATAACACAGTTTTTAAAAGATTGTTCTTCCTCCTGCTTACAATTTCGTTTTAAAACTGCCTAACACGAGATAGTTTTTTACTCTGGAAAAGTAAATGACAAGTCACTTCAAGCTTCTTGAAAACCTTTTTTTCAAATCTCCCTCTTCACTCAGCTCTGCGAGAAATGCCAATTACAACTCTTACCAGCTTTCCCACCACCACCACATACAAAAGCACTTGCTGGTTTTCCCTTCCCCACTCCTGCAGCAAAGCGTCAATGTGGAAAAAGGATTTCAAAACAGAAGCACAAACACTGACAAATCCTCAGTGGTTTTTTTACACTTTGATTTTGCCTCCATGTTTTCGCAGCTGCTCTGCCTAGAAGACAATATAAAACCGGCCTGCAAAAAGCATGACAAATTAAGAGACTGGAAAACTGCAGCGCAAGGAGGAGGATGTGACTTTAGTTTGACTTACCAATTTTATCCAGCTGTATATTTTCCTATTTGCTTTTTACAGCAGCTGAGCTTAGTGCTCAGGAACGTCCACCCCGTGTCAGGGAGACAGGCTGAGCGCTGATCCCCACGCTGGATGCTGCTGAGCGGGTGGAGCTGCTGCTGCTTTGCTGCTCCTGCTGCTGCTGCTGCTGCTGCTGTGTGCGCTCGCTCGGACCCAGATCGGGAACTGCTTCCCATTCCCCAGCCCCGCTCCAGAGCTGCGGGCTTCGGGAGGCAGGGCCGGCCCCTGCTACTCTGCTGCGCTTTCTTAAAGGGACAAGCTCTGGCTTGGCAGGAGCGAACCGGGAGCTACCGGGGCCGCCCAGGGTGGCGTCTGGAGCCGGCGTGGCGGGAGGGCTGGGCTCACCGCCTCCGGCCCGGGAGATGATAACCATCGCGACACGAGGTGGCTTCCTATGCACCCTGGGAACAAGAACAACGCTCTTCTTTTCATTCAAGGCTATTCAGGTGTTGCGGGTCTTTATTCCTTCGCAGCTGAATGACCTGGGGCTCTTTAAACTGGAGAAAAGGAGGCTGAGGGGTGACCTCAGTGGTCTCTGAAGCTCCTGAAAAGGAGGGTGTAGCGAGGTGGGTGCTGGTCTCTTCTCCTAAGTACCAAGGATAGGATGAGAGGAAACGGCCTTAAGTTCTGCCAGGGGAGGTTTAGGTTGGATATTAGGAAAAACGTCTTCCCTGAAAGGTTTGTCGGGCACTGGCGCAGCTGCCTAGGGACGTGGTAGAGTCCCCATCCCTGGAAGGGTTTAAAAGACGGGCAGACCAGGTGCTCAGGAATGGTTTAGTAGTGAACACGGTTGGACTCGATGATCTCGAAGGTCTTTTCCAACCAAACAATTCTATGATTCGCGCCCTCGGCGAGGTAGGCGGGAGTTACCCCACGGCTAATGAGGCAGCATCCGCTATGCCTCCGCTCCTAGCCCCGCGCTGCACGCGGCATCACCCCATCCCCTGCCCGCGGTCTGCAGCGGCATTGGGATTAGGGATATCCCCTGGCAATTCACAAAATGACACAGAATCAGGTGAGTTGGAAGGGACCCACGAGAATTATGAAGTCCTACTCCTGTCCCTGCATAGCACAACCTCAACAACTCGGAATCATTTTGACCTGAAGAGCTTTCATTCCCTGTAATGGAGAGGGTATGACTTAGCTAAAGAAAAAGCCTTCATTTCCCAGTTTTTCCCTCTTCAGTCATTCTCATCAATTGCTAGATTAACATGAGGGAGTTGTCTGCCTCTTGTGTGTTGCTGACTGTTGTGGAAGAAACCACATTCTCTGTTCAAGAGTAATGCTGAAATTCAGAGACAGTAACACCATCTGCAAAATATCTCCCTCTGTTGTTTTTCTTTTTTAACTCACAGAAATATATGGTTTGCTCTCTGTACATGTAAGTCATTTGTTTTCATTAGAATAACGGAACTCTCATGATGACACCACCAATCAACACATATCACAAGGCAAAGTCATACATACACAAATGTGTATATATTTAATGGCACAACACAGACAAAGCAAGTTACAGTGGAAAAATATCACCTTCAAACTGGCAGGCCAAGACAAACAAGATGAGGCCACGTCACCACTGTCCTGTCCAATCTGCCTTCAAATACGCAATAAGCACAGAATGGGTACAAACTGCCAGCAAGCCAATGTGATGTCTCTCTGTTTCTTTTGTCATGGGTGCAAACAAAAAGGTTATTCCTGCCATTTTGAAGCTAATAGTCCTTCACAAACAAGCTCAGTAGGTATCCACTAACTACTGGCATGTATACCTTCTACCCCGTAAGCAAAACAGTCATTTAGCCGCATTACTAAATTATAATTAGCACTGCATTAAAACACAGAGACCCATTAGTATTTATCTTGCATGAGCTGTACTAGCTCCTGCCTTTCTCTGCATAAAGCCTGGGAAAGCTTTATACGTGCAAACTATATGTGATGCACAGTAGAATAGATCTTATAATTCCATCCGTTCTCCCCTCCATTCACCTGTTCCCATTGGTCTGTTAATCCTCACTTTCCACTCACATCTGTGCCTACTATTTTTTTCATCTCATCCTCAAGTCTCTGTCCCTTTAGTCCCTATTTCCTCCTTCTGCACTCCAAGTACTTCTGCAGCTGATCTCCACCTTGCAAGCATCATATAAGTGTCTTGGTTCCCCCTTCTCCCCTCTGTCCTCTTAATTTCTCATGGAAAAGAAGAGCTCAAAGGAGAGGTGTGAATGATTAACTCACTCCTTCCTTCTCCTTCCTCCAGGCTGGATTCTGCAGTCAGAGACCTGTATCCAGCCCTAGAAACTAACCTGCAGCAGCAGGCCAAGGGACAGAGGTTAAGTAGGCTGGCATTACCAACACTATCTCCCTTCTCACCTTAGCACACTATACCATTTATTATGATACAGTGTAACCAAGATAAATGGTCCTTGTCTTGTTCATTAGTTAAAAGTTAACAAAACACTCATCTTTAAGACAAAGCTGGTTTTTGATGCCTCAGCTAAGGTTATTCTGCTATGCTCAAAACAAGCAGAGTCCATCTACAATACAATAGGGTGAGATGCTGCAGTTGATGGTGATTTGAATGGCAAAGACACCAGTGAAGGAGAGAAAACAAGAACATGCAAAACATCAGAAAATGCGAAGTGGGAAAAAGGTTGGTGCTGCTGGACCAGAACGATCTAACCACCATAAATGTTAAGAACAATGAAGAAAGAATACCTGCTGTTCCTTACATATGTTGTTCCTCACACTCCTCATATTCCCATATGAAAGCTGTTCCCCCCTCACGGCAGCGTGTGGATGTTGCATTGACAGAGCATTGTCTAACGGTTACAGCACAACTCCTGGTTTCTATTATTGACTGTAGGAGAAATGTGTGATATATTAAGTAAAATAACGGACATAAAATTCAAATCCTGCTGTATGCTTCGATATTTAGTGAGAAGTAAATGAAACTAGATAAATCACTCATTTTTTCTGTGACTCTGTTTCCGCAATAACAAAAAAGTATGTTAAACTTCGGTGTTACATAAATCAATACTTCTATTACTAACAGCCTGGGATGAAAGATGACAGAGAAGCCAGATTTTTATTATTAAAAACTGAACTGCAGATACCTCAGTCAAAACTGAAAAATGTCGTAGTTTGCAAAAAATGTTTGACTCTGCAGAGCAATCCCCTCACATGAGAGGTGACATTTAATAGTAGCTATTTTGGTATCTTAGCTTATAAGGGACAGCAAAACCAGAAGTCATCCCAAAGTTAACAAGAAAGAAGAAAGGTATGTTTCTTTTCCTGAACAGTGTATCGTATAAGGTTTACATCCTAAGACAGCACAAACATTCTTACAAAGGCAAGTCCTTCTGAATTTAGGAATAAGACCATTAAAGAAATCACCTGCCTGTTTCTATTAAGCATTTTTAGGCTCTGATGACCAAGGTCAAAATCAAAAAGCTGTAATATTATCCATGTACAAGGGCCCTTAATAGTAACGAGTGAAAAGACAAGGGGAAAGGGTCACGCAAAACCAAATAGATTATTTGCTTCTCAAAAAAAGATTTCTTACAGAATGCAGAAGCAAAAGTTTCTGTGAGATGTTGCTCTACCTCTGGAGATATAAACTGTTTGTTTGATCCCTTGTCAAAACAAAAGGACATAGGTTTATTAATCTAACAACAAAAGTGCCCATTGTGAGAGGAGACACAGTGCCAGGCTGCCTGCTCCATCTGACAATGAGATTAAACACCATGGCTCTGTGAGCCTGGCTGCATGCCTTGCCTGACACCACCACCCTGGGCAACTCTGGGGTCAAAGAATTCTGCTCACTCACAACTAGCAAGACTTTCATACCCTCCATACAGAGATTGTTTCTGCATGTCTCCCAGTCTCCAAAATACCATGCAATGTTTTAAACATATCTTGAGTGTGACATGCAGAGCAGTATTACTGCTATGCACTGACATTGGATGTAATCTGGTGATGGAACCATCACAATCCTTACTTATCAAAGAGTCACAAGAAGGTCTGTCCCTTGTTGCTAAGGGGCTGAAATGAGGCATACGTAGTCAACACAACACAGACATACATCCATGTTCTTTTAGTTAATATCATTCTCCTAAAATTCTTCTAAAATTATTTTTATCTTTGGGCTCAAACCACACCATGAGATCTGAGTGCTGGATTCCTCTCCCACTGACTTTCTGATGAATAAGGATGGAACTATGCTCCAATTCAGGGATATATGTTTCAGATTAAAGATTTCAATCTTAGCGTACATCTTTAATGTGTTAGACAGTAGTTTAAGAACATGCTTTTAACTTTAAAAATAAGGGTTATGGACAAGTCTTATCTGAAATAATGTTCATTATTAATTTAAAATTAAAAATATTAATGCCACAAGATCATTTTCCACTTGATGAATCATAATGCATATACAAACCTGTGCATGTATGTATGTATGCATTTACACATGTGCATGCATGCAGAAAGGGAAAGACTATTTCCACTTCTTATTCTGATACAGGGTCTAGGCTAGATCTTATACTCTGGTTGACTTCTGTTTAGCACAAAACAAGACTACAAAGTAATGGCAGTTTTCAGACTACACTTGTGACTCTATGGTCCATAAACCAATCAAGGTATGTTAAGACTGATGCCAACTTACAAGAGCCTTGGGTTTTGTAAATTTTAGCTGGTTACTCTTGGATCCTGAAACAGTTCCTTAGGAGAAGGAGCTCGAGCTAAACATCCTCTTCTTTGCAGTACTGGTGACAAAGCTATCACACTGCTCCTATTCTACCTAGGAAACTCACTTCCTTCAAAAGTGACTTTAAGGTTGCCAGTTCTGCACGATTCTGAGTGCTTTGTAGCATCTTAGTGGAAAAAAAAGTAGCTGCAGTAATAAGTTCTGGCTCCATCTATGGTGCTGGGCAGGGGACAACATTTGTTTACTGTGTATTCTTTGCAGAAGAGCTAGGAGGATTAGTTACGGTCGGCGTGGCTTAATAAACTCTGATTATTCATGTCTTCTGAAGTTTACATGCAAACTAATTAGCAGCACTGATCCCTTAGTAAGAAGCTGAAATCAATTACGAAGGCAGCTGTCCTTGTTATAGCAATTAATTACAAATTACATTCAGTTTTGGTACTTGATGGCCAAGCTCTTTATTCTGGCTTTTGGGGGTTTGGTGTTTTGTTGTCAGGGCTTTTTTTCTCTCCATTACACCACTGTTAACCCACCCTGATTTTTCCTGGACATCCATCACACAGAATCTGTCCTGTTTTGTGACACACATTTTCCTGGAGAATACTTGGCTTTCTTTACAGGAATTCCTGTATGCTTTTAGTCCTGGAAAAGGGACAAAGTTCCTAAGGAAAGGTGGCTCCTTACATCTAGGCAAAGGATGCTGAATTGCTCTCTTGGAAATCTACTTGACAGAGGAAGAGAAAGGTGTAAGCCAAGTTTGTTATGCTTGGCAAGATGGTTCAGTTCATTGGCAATGCAAAGCACCCATGCTGCAGTGGGGTGCTAAGTAGTACATACGCAACTACCAGAAAGACTGAGTTGCTGTGGAGATAAAAAAATACATTGCACTCTCTGTGAAGCATTTGACTGGGATATGGAGAGGGGCACACCCAGGTTCTGTGAGGTTTAATTCCATCCTGGTAGTCTGAGCCAGAAGGAGACTTGGCATATGCCAAGAGAGCAACTAGGTAGTGGCCATGATTCTATGCATGATGCTCATGGGCTCCTAAAGTTATTGTTTGCTCCTGAACCACTGCAAGTGCCAAAGAAGAAACTGATCACCTTGAGGGATTTAGCTAATCAAGAATCAGTCAGTCAGTTTTCCAGAAGACTACAAAGACGTAAAATGGTAATGTTTTACTTCCCACAATTTTAAATTTGTTCCTCTTGAATACATATTCATACACAGCTAGATGACTGGAGCTGTCAGCAAAACATTGTACTTTGTTTCTTGTAACAGAATCTGAAGTTTAACATTTGGTTGGGGTTTTTTATATATTGGCTGTCTGTGAGGTTCTAACAGCTGTGGGAACTATTTAGGATATTGACAGAGGCGAAGGATCATGCCTATGGAGACAACTACAAGAAACTGCTCAATTCAGCAGAAGTATGACTGAGCTTGAGTCCTTACAACTGATTCTGTACTGCCCTGTAGCTTAGTGGACTCATTTACATCAGTGTGAAGCACAAACCATCTTAACGCCATCGCACTTTGCATTCACATTGCACTCCTGCAAGTACTGCTGCAGTGTGGCAGTAGGGAACTGGGTCACATTGACTTCACAGCATTTCAGATCCCATAAAGTGGGAATATCATGAGAAGAAATGATTCTACACTATTTTGTCTCTGTGAGTGATTGTTGAAAGCACTACATGAGAAATAGAAAGGACACTGAAAAAATGAGACATTACGTGTAATTGAGCTTCATACAGAAATTGGAATGCATGAGCTCTTCTTAATAGTCTAAAGTCCTAAAGGATTCTAAATTGCACTAAGGAGGAAATACTTACATTAAATTTTCTAATTGGTAGCTGCTCTGCAAGAATGAAGGACAAAATTAAGAAAGGAAGAGGAAAAACAGCATAAAATCAAGAATATTATTTAAGTATCATAACCATATTTCCTAACTTACAAGCAATGTCTCCAATGTAGGCTTTAATTATAATCAAAATGGAGTTAATACGCTAGCCTCAAACTGAGTAACAGTGTGACTAACACTAATAGCACAGCCTGGATACAAGTTCTGTTCTGTCGAAATAGCAATGGGGTAAAGAGAACAGATGGTGTAGGAGGTTACAGTTTTTATGCTATGAGGAAATATGTTGCTTCTAAACACATCTCTGCCTGTAACTGGGGACAGTGAGGCCCTGTTTGCTGTAACCTTGTGCTAAAGTTGAAAAACCACCTACCTTACAATAGGTGGAAGATTCCTCTTCCTGATGAATGTAGGTAAAACTACACAAGTTTAAGAGAACAATGAAGACACCTGAAATCCTGTTACTTGGTATTCTGTTTCCCTCACATTGCCCACAAGGAAATCAGAACTAACCTGGATGATCTGTGTAGTTTCTGATTTGCACTTTTCTCTCTTTCTCTGTAGGTCTCTGCGTTCAGTTCAGATCCTCGTTGTGTAGGAAGAGCCCACTACTTTCAGATAAGTTAGTACAGCTGTTTTCACTGTAGAGATGGTCTTCTGGAGAAACAATTGCAAATAAATCGTTCCTTTTAGCTTTCTTTCAATATAAAAAGGCATCTCAAAAATTTCAATACAATAGCAGGTATTATTTGGGCATGAAAACACATACAGATTTCTTTGCTGAAGCACTCAACTGTACTCTTAATAGACTCTAGAATCAATGAGTATCTCACCATTATATCTTCAAGAGTGATTGCATCTGCATTGTAGACCAATTGTTGATTGGTCACTCTACTCATTAACTTTGAGTATAGGGATCATAAGTGATCACTGATAAAGAAACAAATTTATTTGCACAGTGTGATTAATGTATACAAAGCTGGTTTTCAGCTGATACAGTACTATTGGGTTATTTGTATCAGCTGTTCTAGGCAGATGACTTCCAGGATTTAGAAGGAAATCTGTTATCAATTATTTACTTTCATCATTCAGCTAATTTTCTTGTTGCTGGAGCTTTTTCATTAATTTTTATTAAAACCAAATGATTGTGCTCCAGGACATTCCACAAATGCTGCTGTACTGTCATTTTAGGAAATACCATTAAAGTGACCTTTTCCTTGTTTGCTTCCCATGGCATTTAAAAGAAACATCATTAAAATTGTCAGTTCCTCCATGAATGCCTTAAGATTATTCATAGAAACTTCAGTGTTTTGGGGATGAGACATACAAGGACTTGTTTTCCCTTCATTAACCCCATTTTCTACTGAAGTAATAACTTTAACACAGGTCTATCAACATTGAGTAAATTCAGGTCTCTTTTTTCTTTTATTTCTCTGTGAGTAAAAGACATCACATTAGAAACATTAGAGAGTGAAGTCAGCTACCCAGCCTCAACTTATATGTATCACAGGAAGCAATTCTACCATTCCCCGCAAATTTTCACCACAATTCCTGATTTTTGTCCTGGCATAACTTATTTGAAGGGGATGTGGGACTGCACGTCCCAATACTAAGTGCCAGATGCAATCACAGTTCTTGGAGTATTTTTACTCAGTCATGAGAAAAAAAAAAAAACAAGGTGTCACAGAGCACAGAAGAGTTGAGGTTAGAAGAGACCTCTGGCAATCACTTTGTCCAAAAGCACTGCTCAAAGGAGAGTCAACTAGAGAAGGTTGCCTGGGGCCCCATATGGTCAGGTTTTGAATATCTCTACAGATGGAGCCTCCACAACCTCTCTGAGCAACCTGTTTCCAGTGTTTGAATACATTCATACTAAAGGAAGTTTTTTCTTATGTTTCAATGAAATTTTCTGTATTTCAGTTTGTGCCCACAAACTCTTGAACTGTCACTGGGCACCACTAAGAAGCATTTGGCTCCACCTTCTTTACTCCTCCCACAGTCAGCTATAAGATCCCCTCAAGCCTTCTCTTCTCCAGAATAAACAGTCACCAATAGAAAAAAATAGCAGGATGGTCAGGCATGATTTCTTCTCATAGATCCATCCTGACTACTCCCAGTCACCTTCTCGTCCTTCATCTTTTTGGAAATGGTTTATAGGTTTGTTTGCTCTATCACATTCCCAGGGACTAAGATGAGGCTGTCCACCTTGCAGTGTTCCAGTCCCTCTTTCTTGTTCCTCATGAAGATACAAGTGACATTTGCTTTCTTCCAGTCCTCAGAAACCTCCCCCAAAGGCCATGACCTTTCAAAGCTAATCAAGAATGTCTTCACAGTGACATCAGACAGCTCCCTCAGCATTTGGGGATGTATGCCATGATGTTCCTGGGATTTACTTGTGTATTTGTTCAGATTATTTAAATATTCCCTAACCCAATCCTCATCCATCAAGGGTAAGTGTTCCTTGTATTTTGCCACTGCTCTCAGAGGCCTGGGATTTCTGAAGGTGAGTACTTCCAGTCAAAATCACATGCTTTTCTGTGTCTTTTGGCACCAAGTCCCTTAGACCATTCAGCAGTGGGTCTGCTTTTTCCCGTATCTTTCTCTTACAGCTGATCTCCTTTTAGACTTTTTTTTTTTGTTGCTGTTCATGTCCCTTAGCAGATTCATCTCCAAGTAGGCCTTGGTCTTCCTTGTCTTCCTTATCCCATCACCACATATAGAGTGTCTCTATACACCTCTCAGGGCACCTAATCCTACTCCCACCTCTTGTATACTTTCTTTATATGTTTGAGTTTAGCCAGGAGCTCCCTGTTGATCTACGCAGGTCTCCTGACTCCTTTGTTTCAGTTCCTACCCATCAGTATGAATTATTCTTGAACTTGGAGGAGGTGATTCTTGAAAATCAATTGGCTCTCTTGGACTTCTTTTCTCTCCAGGACTGTGTATTCTGCAATTCTTTCAAGCAAGTCTCTGAACAGGCCACAGTCTGCTCTCCTGAAGTCCAAGGTGGTGCTCCTGCTTGGTGTCTTGCTCCCTCCTCTCAGGATCCTAAACTCTACCATTCCATGGTCACTGCAGCCAAAGCTAACCTTAACTTTCATATCTCCAACCCATTCTTCTCTGTTTGTAAGTACAGGGTCCAGTAGAGAAACTTCTGTCTTCACTTCATCCAATATCTGTGCTGGGAAGTTGTGATCACTCCAGAAAACTCCTGGATTTCTTGTGCCTTGCTGTGTTGTCCTTCCATCAGATATTGAGGTGGTCATGAGGCTCTTCCACTTGCCTGAAGAAGGTCTCCTTTACTCGTTCTTCTGATCAGACTATCTATTACAGACATCCACCAAAGCATTGCTCTTATTGTAGTGCCCATAAGTCCTGACCCACAAGCTCTCACCTGGCTCATCGTCCATCACTGGGTAGTGTCAAGCAGAAACTATCACATACAGGAGAACTGCTTCACAGCAACATCAGGCTCCTCCTCTGCTGCAGTTTATCCTTCCTGTGCTTTCCAGGGAACAGCCACAAATTCAAATATATATTCTACTAATTGATCTAGTGAGCTGGAAAAATGCACCGATTTTCTTTTTTCTTGAGCCATTCAATCCATAATGAGACATATCATTTCAGAATGAAACTCTGTAGGAGGAGGCTAGACTTAATGCAAGGAAGAGGGAGCCTGATGCCAAGAGTCTCTATCCAGTTCTCTCCTTAACTGTTTTACGCTGCTGAAAATAATAGGAATGCATGGGAATAACTTTTCAAAGGGACAGGAAAAGTTTGTCTTGGGAAGGGTGTTGCTGTTTTTCTGTCCTCAGCTGAATTGTGTAGTGAATTTGAGAAGTTATGATTCTAGAAGTGACATTGAAATGGAAAACTTTGCAGTAAGAGAAAATAGTGAAAATAATGGTACTGTATTGCACAATGTCTTTTATCAACAGTACAGGCATTCATGTTGACTGTACTCCTTAAAAGTAAGAAAATCTAGTGCCTGGCCTTTCCACATTACAGCCTAATTCTTTCTCTTGCCTAATTTCCCAGTGAGTCAAATGGTACCAATAATGAATACTTTTGATTGCCTTCAGGTAGGCCTTGTTGTGCAAACAGGAATACACGCTATCTGCTGTGTGCATAGTAGCACTCTTGTATTACATTTTCTGTGTTTCTCCAACTTGGCTTTCCTTTCTTATCAAAATATTTGCACCAGCTTCTGCCTGTTCTTGAAGTCAGAACCCTCTGTTGTTCCTAGCACTGTAACTGCCACAGCACTACATCTTCCTCATGGCAGAGGGAGGAGGTACTGATAACATTCAGCTCGGTTTAGGTTAGGTAATAGGTACAGCGAAGTTTGTTCATAAAAGAGATGAAATAACACCTCTAATCCAGTCACAGAGATCACTCTCAGAAATGTCCAAATCTCACACATACAAGGTTCTGGAGACCTGGTATGTGAGTCCTGCATATAAGCAGCACATGATAGAAGAAGCAGTGACAGTGGATACCTTTTTAAGCTTTCAAACTTAACAATGCTCAAAAGTTTGCAAGACAGACCTATTTCACAACACTTACCTTTTGGGATTAGAAAAAAGGAAAAGAGTTCAGAAAAAGCTATTGCTATAAACTTGATCTTCTGTCCTCATTAAACCTATTTTTTCATTTAAGGGTTGCCTCTTTGAGTAGTCTTCACTAACTTCAATATTTTTCCACATACATGACCAGTCATATGAATATAGAAACCTTAAATTAAGAATGTCTTTTTTTTTCATCACATCCATATCGTTAAGCTGGTCCTCCACTTTTTTCTGCTTCAATGCCAGTAGAACCTTGTCATTATTCCCCTCCCATTTGCTACAGCAAACAGTGTTTATATGCTAAATCGACATCCCAAAGCTGTTCCAGGAATACAAGTAATATTTCAGAAATCTTCTTTCAGATGTTGCTGTTGGTATGATTACTGGAAAACAGATGTGCTGTAGACATAGATACTCTCTCTTTCACCACTTACAGACAAGCTATGGGTTTGGGTTTTTCCTAGTAAGAGAGGCAGTGCAATGAAACTCCTCACAATTCTACCCTATAGAAGTCTGTGTAAGGTGTCAAATATATCCAGTCTGTGCTTCAAGTTGTCTGATAAAGGAAAGTTCAATGCTGGAGAGAAGTATGAAGAGCATTCCTATTACTTCTGTGTCTCTGATTACTTCTGTGCAAGTTACAGTCCTAACCTCAAGTTACTGGGAAAGTGGAAAAACCCTGGCACGAAGTCCCTATCTTCCTAACACAACATGTAACAGAAATAAGATGTAACATCTGACAAGAAGCAACAGGCAAGCTTCTGTGTAGTCCTCATTCATCTCAAAGAAAATTCCTGCCTCAGCTGACACTAGGGTTTTAAGAAGCCCTGGGGCTTTAAGAAGCATTGCCTGGCACATTATCCATATGCAGTCCTAAGTGATTTTCTCAAAAGAACTGGTGGAGATGGAGCAGAGAGAGAGGTTTAATGCCAGATTTCTTTACTTGATGCAAATATCAACCCCCCTGAGTAATAATTTGACATTCCTCAGAAAATACACACTCTGCTTTTGAAATATTTACCTTTCTTTTGTTTTTTTATAACCTTAAGAAAATTTGGGAGGAATGTGAACTGTTTTGGTTTGTGCCTTCCTATGACAGCAGAGATTTATTTATAGCCAGGAACTGCCAGACAGTTCTCACGTGGCTGCTGAAAATTAAAACAGCATGTAGGTTTTTGTTTTGTTTTGCTTTTATGCCTTTGCTGCTACAATCTCTCCCTGCGTTCCCTAAACCCTTGTTATCGTAACCAGAGCCACGTTTTGCATTGCTACAATTGCAGGGTTATGTAAATTCCAAAGGCTTTAAAGGAAAGGGCCTGCAGATTCTGCTTCAGGCCATAGGGAAGTTTACACAAACAGTTATGCTCAACATCTAGGGAGAGGCAAAGGCATTCATAAATTGTCAACAGACAGGAAACCCAAGTCGAAACCTCAGCATCAACCTGAAGGTTTCTAAACCTTTTAGAACTTATGGTTTCATTTAAATTGATTGTCCTCTTGTTTTCAGTCTTTTCCTTTGCTACAGGCAGGAAAATATCCTTCAGCCACTTCTGGAAATCTTTGTATGTCCTCTCTCACTTTCCACCAATATGTACTGGTTTACCCAGAAAGCTCTACAGGTACAAACATTTTCAGACTCAAGGAGCTGGATTTTTACAGTGATCTTGAAACTGTACACATTAAAAAGCATTACTTTATCCATGAAGACTTTCCTATAAAAAGAAAATTGCACCAAAGAGAAAAACCATGATCGTGAAAGATAGCAAGAGAATAAATGATCCCTTGCAAGAAGTCTTTGCAGCAAGTACAGATGGGAAGAAGTGCAATACATGTTGCACATCTGTGTGCTTCTGAGTCACCAAGTTGTAATGCTGACTCTAGCTGTGCATTTCTGTCTGGGCATGGGCAAGCCAATTCATGTTTCTGACTCTGTACTTTCTAAAAGAGGGATAATAATGCCTGACTCAGAGTCAATGTTAGAAGGCTCTGCATAAGCTCATCTCAGTCCCTAGTGTTTAGACAACTCAGCTAAATGAGAAGAATGTTTAGGCTACTTCTCCAGCCTTGCTTCTATTTCAGCTCTATATCACCATTAGTCAAATCCTTCTTAGACCTCAAACAAAAACCTAGATTACATTATTCCTGAAGTATGTGGAGCTTTTGCACAGCATGGTGCACCCTGATCACTGGAGTGAGAACTCAGGGAAATTATTGCTTTTGGGAAAAGGTGTGGCGAGAACTCCCTAGCCAATTCAGCTGACACATAAAGAAGGATGAGGCTGTGGTGTCACTCCAACATGCTGCTTTCTACAACTGCTGAATTTTCCAGGCAACCTTAAACTTACTGCAGTGTATATGAAAAAGCAGGGCTTGCTGCATTTTTCACCCACCTCTGGAACAAAGCCGATGATTGTGGTTAAAAGTCCTCAGGAAAGAGAACAAGAATCACTGCCTCATAGTCACTTCACAACCAGGTAGGTCAGTGCCAAGCTAACATAAGAAGGAACATTCCAAGGAATTCCCAAGCTGCGATATCTTAAAAACAATGAATACAATGCAAGAGGACTTCAGTAGTGGACAACAGCTCCTACTCAGCTTGCAGATATTGTCACTGCACATGTGGTGATAAATTTATTATGAAAGTGTAGCTGTTTAAATCTTATTAAGAAAGAGAAGACCCATTTCTGGAGGTGCAGCTACATAGGATCCCTGCACAGCTCTGAAGTTTCTGCCAGTTTGTCATGCGTGTTTATTTACCTGGAGCCATGAACTGTGCTGTGGAGCTCTGATCATGACTGTCGCTGTGACCTTGGGAAAGTGACTGAATGACTTTGCACCCACCACTCATTTTAAGTCAAATGGTAACGTGGATGCTCAATAATTCTGAAAAATAAGCTGTATAGGTCAAAACCGATGTTTGCTAGAGCTGACATGTTTTGGGCCACATCATAAATTGTACAAATTTTGAAGACAAAACTAAAGCATACACAGTAAACAAATATTTTTGTAAATGTGGTCCTGTAATTGGCCCAGTGTAACACAACTCTCAGACACAGAGTGGTGGAGTCCAAAGGACAATCTATATTAACATTTTTTGGAAAAAAACAGTTAAGGGTCTGTGTAGGGTCAGAAACAAGCAGCCCAAAACCAAGGAGAAATCCAAAATCAAAACAAGCTACATTAGATTGTGTCCCATTCTTAGAACAAATAAGAAAAATATACATTTTACTGAACAAGGTAAAGCACTGACCAAAATTTTTACTTTATTCTCTAAGTTATGTTTCCTAATAGTCTAAACTCTTTATTCCTTTTCTCAAAGATGACTAGTTTAGCACTCAAAAAGTGCTAAGCAGAACACAAGCAAGAAACTCTGATATCCTGTAATATCAGATTCCTCAGATTTTGGTTTTGAATCAAAATAAAAAATGATACATGCCTCTAAATGATCAGAACTGCTTCATATAGACTTTGGTATCTTATCCAAGCCTTAAGCAGGGTGGAGGTTGCTTACCTTTTGGAACCTGTTTAAGTCTGCAGCCTGTAATTATTGGCCAAACCAGCAGCATCATTCCCATCTACAACTCATTTGTTTTCCTGAGTCAAAAAAGTCTTCCTTACCTTCCTTGCTTGCATATCCAATAGGTACTATTTGGCTCAGCACAAGTAGCAAAGCAGGCAGCACAAGGAGCCACTTAGTCAGCTCTGCGACACATTTTACAACAGAGGACGTCCAATAGCTGTCACAGTTCAAGCAACGCAAAAAAATCATAAAATATTATTAAACATAACCATACACACTTTTCAACATATGAGTCATGCCTGATGAAGTAGAAGTACAACAAAATCCTCCTCCTGATACCAAATGGTAATAAGAAAATGAAAGGCCTATGTTGGCCCAGTGGTTCAGTGTGGTGAAGTCTCGTTAGATCATATTCTCAGGACTACCATATGCCCCTGCTGGGTAAAGAAAGGAGGGTGAAAAGAAAGAACAAATGTAACCATTTGCATTGGTAAAAAAAGGCAAACCAAACAAAAAAACATACTCAGGAAGAGAAGGAGAGGAGAGGAGAGGAGAGGAGAGGAGAGGAGAGGAGAGGAGAGGAGAGGAGAGGAGAGGAGAGGAGAGGAGAGGAGAGGAGAGGAGAGGAGAGGAGAGGAGAGGAGAGGAGAGGAGAGGAGAGGAGAGGAGAGGAGAGGAGAGGAGAGGAGAGGAGAGGAGAGGAGAGGAGAGGAGAGGAGAGGAGAGGAGAGGAGAGGAGAGGAGAGGAGAGGAGAGGAGAGGAGAGGAGAGGAGAGAGGAGAGAGGGAAGAGTTGGAAGGGACATACAATGATCACTTAGTCCAACTGCCTGTGTGTTTTAATACTCTCTAATGATGCAACTCAAGTGAGCTGCAAAAGCCAGACTTGAGTTGTCCTCTTTGCCTGCTGCAATCAGCTACACCCAAAAACACTTGGAGGGAAAATGACATCTGACACAGCCATGGTAAAAATGACCCAAACTAAGAAGTGGCAACTCTGAGGGTGTGGGAAAGTCAGCAAACAAATCACTGGGTGTGTCAGATATACAGAAGCTAATATAATGTCATGATTACTGTGCTCAGTGCATATGTAAAATTTATCCCGGTGTTTTAAGAACCATGCACAATGACCCCGGAACAAATTCAAGTTTGCGTGCATTTGCCTAGGAGCAGTACAACATTCGCTGTGACCCTGTAACTTCATGGGACTCTTGGAACATAACTGAAGCCCAGAGATGCTAAACAAATCCAGCATGGCATCTGATTCTACATGGAGGCTTTTTAGACTGCTTCTAAGTATCACTGAACTAGCAAAACTGTTTTTGTGACACTCATGAGTGATTTTCTCGGGGGGTTTCACTGTGGTTACAGGGTCTGTTATTCCCTACCATATTAACATCACAACATGCATTGTGTATGAACCACATGAAATGGTAAAATCCAGCCCCAGAAACAAGCCTCCAAAACACTGGTGATAACTTCAGGTTTAAAAGTCCAAATGTGCAAATATAGGAACCTAGAGAGCTCATGGACTTAATAGTCACACAGTCTAAACAGGAAACCTAGAAAATAAAACTTATACATCTGGAAACCTAGAAAATAAAGCTTATACATCTATGCAGCCTGGGCTGTTCCATTATAAGCAAGCAAGTAAGCAAACAAACAAACAGGTAGGTAATTAGGTATGTAGATAGACAGGTAGACAGATAGCACCACACTGGAAAGCATATCCTCTGAGTCACACAAATAGTTAATGGCAGTTAATGGCAGTGGCCAGCCAGAGGAAGCAAGCCCAAGATTAAGAATGGGAGAATTTCTGATGGAAGTCAAAGAGCATTTCCCATTTCTCTGGGGATGTTGCTGCCCAGTCAGGCACCAAAGTGCCCAGCTCCCTCTATGTTCTTTGTGAATTAAGTTTATTCCTGAAAGAGCTAAAGAATCTCAAGAAACTGTGACTACTGACTGTTTAAAGGAAAAACGAAGGTTACCTATCTCTTCTCATCTCTATATAACCACTTAGTATTGAGTACTCAGAACTAAACACAGCATTCCTAGTGTTGTTTCATCATAGCTCAGAGACATATTTCCTCAGCAGGCTATTTGGATCAAAGACTTAAGGCAACATCCTTGAAAGAAAAGACAAAGCAAAACACAGAGAGACTTTTTTGCCATCTGCTTCCATTTTAATTTGCTGTCACCAGAGCTTGTAGAGTGGTCAATTGGATTCTGGGTCATGTGCATAGGACTCCAAGGTCATCATGTCCTGTTGCCTACAGTCACAGACAACTGTATAATAAACACGTAGTCCAGCAGACTCCACAGCACATTTATTCCAATACAGTCACACATTAACATAAGACTTTCCAGGGGACCAGTGGGAAACAGATTTAGATAAGTTTTTCAGTCTGAAATGAGGTAGCCATTTTCACTCTTAATCTAAAGCAGTCAACAATGACAAATTAGATATTTCATTGTACAGAGGTATAATATCATCTCCCTGACCTCTGATCTCTGATTCTAGAGATCATAATTTAGTCCACTCTTATTTGAATATTCATGCTCTGTGGATAAAAATAAATAAAGCTACAGATAATATTTTTCATGTCAAAGTGTGAAAAAATAAAATATTGATACATCTGTAATCTGAATTGCATGTTGATATACCTTATAAAATATCGAGGCCAGTAATTGAAAAGACTGATGAAGCCGCATTCTTAAACTGCTCTTTACAGGGATACTATTTGAACGTGTTAATCTATTATGTTAGGTCAACTCTAGCATGTATTTACAGTATTTTCTTAGATAAGGCTCCCGTTTCACAGTAGCTTAGCTACACTAACAGATGTATAACTTAGAAAGTGTATGGCCCTCTGGAGATGTCCCAATAGATGTGAGCATAATAAACATTACCACTGTAAGTAAGCAGGGGATGAGGCAGTGACGAGTTGGTTGCTAAATTCTGCCTCTGTTTAAACATAGAATGTGTCACGAAGGGCACAGTAGGACATTTATAGCTTAACACATGTCCCCCAGCATGTACATGAAGCTATTCTAGATAAGCCCAGACACAGCTGGAAAACAATTCATGGGTCCCCCAAGGAAAATTTCACCTATTCAAAAAATGCATCTGTTTTTCTCCCTATAACTTAGTAATGGTGAGTGCCAAAGACATCGTAACATTCACACAGACTGCCTGAATCCTGCTGATGATGAAAGGCTAAGGTCAAGCTTTGTACTTCTGTCATTGGTAACACATTTCAGGGCCTCTACAACAGAGACAGAGAGATTCACTCATTGAGATGCCTGACCCACAGGGCAGTAAAAGTATGAAACAAGCAATGAGGGCAAGTTCATATCTCAGTAGGGCACAGTTGGAAGACAGTTCATATTGGCAGGGCCCTAGCATGGTTATTACTCTGTCCCTGCATAACAGTGCAGGAGGATGCTGACAGATCAGAACACAGTCGAGAACAAAACCAACTGTCTCTCTGTGCACTCAGCTGTTAGAAACATAGTTTAATTGGTTCCCGCTGCATACACAGCTGCAAAAGTAGCAAAGGACCAAAGTCCCCTCGTGTTTGGTCAAGATCTTGCTTTCTTTCATCTGTTGTGCAGATGCTGATGGGGTCGCCTGCCTGGAGGGGGTCAGGATTCTGCCAAATGGATTTAAGCAGGGTACTCACAGTCCAGGCATCCCTGCTTAATGGTCAGTGACTCAGTGAGAAAATCAAGACTGTTTGCACTATTGGATAGCTCCATTACTGACAACGTTTGTAAGGAAGAATGATACCTTGGCAAACCCTCTCAACAGATGTATGCTGGTTAATCTAACAAATACATGCATTCCACCTAATTAGGGCAGATTTCTTATGATCATTATCAGCAGTAACTTTCATATTTCCAACTTTCATATTCTCAGTGTAGGCAAAAAAACTAAACAAAGGGTGGAGAGCAGATAGACAACCTGGAGATTATAACTTGAGGCTCTGGGAAGCCAAAACACAAAAGGGGGAGGTGGGGGGGGGCAGGGCAGAAAGGCGAAAAAAAGGGGTATATATAGGTAGGGTGATACACTTTCATCTGGAAGAAGTGTGATTTTGGTGAATATATGGCTTGTCTACCATGCAGGAGATATGCATGGTAGATAAATGCAACATAATGATAAAGATGATGTAATATTTTAGTTTAATTGCTACAGCTTTGTTTAACACTTCAGTGGATGTAAAGATAGCTAAAAAATGGGTGTACAGCATGCAGGGTTTGATCTCAAACTAGTGGAAAGTACAGAAGTTACTGTATTGTAAGCTGATGATTTATTAACTACAGGTTTTCAGAGGGACTGAACTATTCTAACATTCATGGGGGAAAAAAACAACTCCATGTTAGAGGGAAATCATGTTACACCTCTACAAGAATCCAGGAAATGTCTATGCACAGATCAGCAGAGGCAAGGATGGTTATACAGATCCACAGTAGTTTCATTTATTCTTGAAAAGGTTGCTCCCTTCAACCTGACAAGAAAAGGCAGAGAACTGGCAGGCTGATGCAGAGCAATGTGGAATTCCCATGTATTTCTGTCACAGCCTTCTGGAGATTTGAAAGAAAACAGATGACAGTGCAGGACCAAGAGCACGCAAAGAGATTAATAATTTTTCAAGACCAGCCTGAAATATCTAAAAATTGCCTAATTTTTTTTTAAGCACCGAGCCTTCCTAGAAAATGGAAGTACTCCAAATATTTGTTATTCGTGAAAATATCAGCAACAATTATAATACTGAAAAGAAAGCCTGTTTGTTTGTTTGTTTGAAATGTTCAGATCTGGAGAAATACTTAGATGCAAAAGAAAATACCAGACATTTCTCCATAACTGGAGGAGGGTCAGCAAATTAAATTCTTCCTGCAAAAAACTGTCACTGTTTTCAATCCACTTTTGAACTCGGGAACAAGGAAAGATACTGGTCACTTTTTTCACTGACAAGAAGACATAGAAAGTGCTAAAAATGAAGGTACAATTTCTTCATTGGCATTATTAACACTTAAAAAGACTCTAAAATATGAATAAGTTTCTGGAGTTTCGTGAGGTTCAGGTCAGATTCCTCAGCCAACATCTTACAGATATGATTGTTTCTCCCTTGCAGAAATAGCTGAAACATCAGAGGATCTTCATAGTGGTTTCTCTCTTGAAGACCACAGGAATACAAAAATGAGCACATAGAGTCAGATCAGAAGTCCATCTAACCCAGTAGTACCCCATCTCCAAGTAATGGTCAGCTGCAGATGGTTAGGAAAAGCATATAAAAATGCCATATATAGTACGATCCTACCCCTGCTCAATCCTTTTAGTTGTTTAGGACTTGGAAATGGGAGTACAGACAGATTATCATGTTTAATAGCTACCAGTGGACCCATTCTCCAGGACTTTTCATCTCTTCCTGCAGCTTTTTCTTGGGAGAAGGGAACCTTGCCACATGATATTAAACCCTTGAAATGTATCCTTGCGTGACTTCTTCACAATGAAATCCAACCTGGATTGTGCTCCTCAACAGAAATGCTCCTCCTCCTTTTTGCATGTGTATGTGTGTCTGTGTGTGTACTTAATTCCCAGTGTTCCCAGTGTCCTAGGAACAGATCTTCAGATCAGATCTTAAAAAGTTGATTTGGACCTGACCACTTTCTTGAAGGATGAATAGGGAACTGTGTAAATTTTTGTCTCTTAAAACTTCATGGCTCATTAATTCTATTGTTTAAGCAGCTAAAAAACATTGCCCATCCAAACAAATAACAAAATCCAAAGCCCCTCAAATCAGCCTGTTTCACTGTCTTTAATAATAAATGCTGTAACAGTAAAAATGAGTCCTTATGTCTCCTTAAAAAAAATAATATACCAAGGAGAAAGAAAAGTTGTTGGGTCTCACAAGTCAGCTTTGTCCTCAGTTCAATTAAGAGCTGGGCTGGCATGTGCGTTGCCTGAATTCCAGTCAGCTTGGGACACAGTAAAGAGTAAAATACAACAAAAACAAATGCAAACCTCAAAGCTCACAAGCAGAAATATCAACTGCAGTGATTATTATTTTGAAGCCAGCAAAATTAGGAAACGAGCAAGCACTTGTTATTCAGGGAGCCTATTCTCCTGCTGCCAAAGCTTGTCTCAGTTCCTCAAGGTTACCTCTATTTCCATTTTCACACAGTCTAAACACATCCTTCTGATCTCCAGCTCCCACTCTTTGAATTCCAGCAAGCCTTCCAATCTCCTCCCTTTCTTATCTACTTCCTTCTTTTCACCTTTAGTATCTCTAATTCCTAACTCCAGAGGAACCTTATCACTGGTATAAGCCTGCCATAGTCTCAGAATAGGTTTTCTACTAAATCCAAAAACTATGACCTTCTCCTGGTCAGATTTGTTGCTCTATGTTGTCCCAAGTCTAGAAAACTCCTACTCCTAGAAGGCATTATCTGACAGCACAGAGATCACCAAAGAAGCCAAAATCTCAAGTGTTGAAACACCATGTGGAAAACAAATTGAAAATATAAATCTAAAATGGAACATGAACTTTGGGTAACATACAAACTGGACACAAAACCTAAGGGAGGGAAAAGCCTATTTGACCATCATCAGGTACAGATTTCACACACAGCACTAATAAAGTTGAAGCTGCACTACCAATAGCACTGCTCAGCATGTGATGTTTTCATGAGCATGTGGCTATGTGGTTCTCAGCAAATCAAAGTTGGGCACAGCCTGAGCATGTCAAGAAAAAACAGAATATGACTACAGGACTGACATTTCAAAGCTCATGGGAGCTTCTGGCAACATGGAACACATTCCTCTGTGACTTCTATTGCTGTAAAGCAGCAGTAGCTCCACTGACCTTCAGAGAGTTACACTGCTGTAAAAAGTATGCGACAAGAATCAAATCCAATGCATAGATTTGTCCAAGTCAGCCAGCCAGCACTTCAAAAGTAGCTTATAATTTTCGCTGACTCTGTTTTTGAGTGTCTTGGTGCCTTAAGAAGACACTAAATATAAAGAGCCAAAATTACAGGTTACTTTGCATAATTTGGGACTCAGTTTCTCTGGACCAAATTCTGATGCTACTTGAACTTACATGTAAGTAAAGCCCAAAGTAAGTTTCTTAAACAATAACGAGCTACAAAACACTCTCACTATTACAGATGAGAGCAGACTTGCACTCTCTGTGCCTCAGGTCACTTATTACCAGTCTAAAGAGACTGGACAAAATCCTCAGCTGGATACATTTGTCATAGTTACACTGTAATCCCCCTACCTATTTGCACTGGCTGAGAATGCAGTCCAATAAATCTGATTTAGCTAATTTACGTAGCACTATGAAATGTAATACCCATGCAGAGTTTAGAAGATAACAAGCCTAATAATGACTCAGAGTACTGCCAAACAGAAGTAACTGCACTGTTAAGTGGAATTGCAGAAAGATGAAAAATTAATCAGATGTAATACATTAGCTTATGTACTAAGTTCTACTACTACCAGTTTTCTGCAAATGCCTCAGTTAAAGGAGTATGATATTAAGGAACACAACTGGTAAAACTGCAAAGCCATAAGAGACACCTGATGTCAATCATCAACAGAACAAAAAGCACAGGAAAATACATGTAAACCCTTTCATCCAATGAAAATCAGAGGACTCAGCTCTTAATTTTAGAACATGCTGTGTGTGCCTGAGGGCTGTAGGGGCAGGGAGGAGAGAAAGGGTCAGATCTCTGTAGGATTGACCCAGGTTTGAAAATTCGCAGCAATTAAAGTGCTGAAAGCCAAACTTCCCACGCATCCTTCCCCTAAGTGTCAGGAAATGGAGTCCCTTGATTGCTCAATCTCTAGGTCAGATGGCTGGCCTGGAGGGACTGGATCGGTTTCCGGGATTCCACTGGACCTTGGGGGAATTCTATGTCAACTAAAGCAGATGGAGCAAAAGCAAACTGAGAGATGCCTTCAAGATGCTATTCAACTCTTGCTGTGCCTCCTTGCCAATAAAATAGAGTCACTGCACACTACATTTGAACATGGTAAGAACTGATTTGAACATGGTAAGAACATGATTTGAACATGCGGCTGATTTAAAGATGAACAGAATGATCTTCATTAAAAATAAGGAGCACAAGTAAAATAAACAGAAGTGATAGCAGCAGACAAGTGATACAGTGTGGTAAGGCCACTAGGATATCCATAGAATTTGCTTACTCAGCTCTGTGAAACCTTGAGACTGCACTTCATAACACATAATATAACACATAGACTTTTAAAACCTCAGGGTTGCACTATGACTGTCATAAGCTCCAACAGGGAATTGTATTCTGTTCCACAAAGCAAAACTGGAAAGACATCTGCCCTGTCCATATTGTGTTTGTTTCTCTTCCTTCTAGGGTCACTGACCACCAGCAGAAGAACTATTTCCTACCTGCTACAACCTCATCTAAACTCAAGGATGCTCTGTGATGACCCATGCATTCTCACACAAAATTTATCTCCTGCCAAATCACTATCTGCTTCCCTATCTTTCCTCCAACCCTTCTACTCAGTGTGCAACTTTTGCCCTGAACCACAACTAATAGCCCACAAGGAACTTCCAGATTTGCAACCCACTGAATATAGCATTACTCACAAGTAGGATGCTGAGCTGGAGGACAGAGATAGGAATCATGAGACAGAAACAAAACAGTCATCTTAATACACCCCAAATCTTGCATTATATTCTCCTTGCTTCCTCTTCTCACCCTCTCAGCTTTCAGCAGTTGTGCATTGCGAAGTGCACTTCAGAGAGATGAACTACCGCACCAGCTAAAGGTATCTGTGGCTCCCAGGTGCTTGTTTTGGCTGTGACAGCTCTCAAGCCTTTGATGGGGCACACAGGTATCAAAGAAGTTACTACATTTCTTACCGATTTTTTTATTTCACGTTGCCAGCCAATGTGATTAGGCTGTTGCTAAGAAAATAAAGCAGTTTCTTGGAAAAGGAGCTGCTAAGCTACTGGAAACAAAATCTGGTAAGAAATAAAAGGGGAGAGGAAAAGGATTCTGATATGTCATGGTAAAGCAGCCCAGATCCCAAATCAACTCATTCCAAGTCTGGAGACTTCACTTCCAAAGTATACCCTTGCAGGATCTGTCTCTGAGAACTCCCTTACACACACAGTCAGTACGGTTGCTTTTTCTCCAGCTCAGCCTAGCTTGCTTGGCAAAGCATCCGTTAGTGGGGATGACCTTGAACATCTGCCCAGTAAAGACTACCCCTATTACATTAGCCAGTGGTTAATCAACCTGCAGTTCCCTTCAGCACAGCTAACTACCCTTGCTCAATTTCACTTTTCAGGCAAGATCCCTGCAAAACTTCCTCCTCCCCCCTCTCCTCACCTTTCCTCCTTTACTCTTTTCTCCTCCCCAGCAACCCATTCTGCCATCCTCAAGAGGAAAAGTATTTGCAGACTGATTACATTACCAAAACAACTCAGCGCAGGGAGCACTGACTCGCAATATCCTTTCTTGTGACTGCTTGTTGGCTGAAGCCAATTACTAATAGCATGGTGCATTATGTTGTGCAATTCACATAGCTCCTCATTCTCAGCCCAGCATTTTGTTTATGTTCAAGGGCGTGATCTCTCTTTCCAGCAATCACATAGACCAAGCACCCTCACACTGACAAAGAGTTTTCTAAAGTTACAAGTGCTAGCTAAGTAACTCAGTTTCACACAAGAGGCATCAAACTCTTCCACCTGCCTGGGGAAATGAGCTTTCTGTCATGGGTCTCATTAGAGAAGATGCCAAAGAGGAGGACAGCTGCCTCCACTGCTGTCTCCAGAACTGCTCCCATCTCTACACAGGGAAAAAAGAAGTGACATCCAGGTATGGAGTGGGGGAGGTAAGTTTAACTGCATGAACACAACAGTGAATATTAATTGTAAATAAATACAGCTGAGTGCCCCACTAAAAACACCACCTTCCTATGGAGGAGGCTTGGGAATCTCTGGACTGCTGAGATTTTAAAAAAAAAAAAAAAAAGAATCACTAGCTTTCCTTGTGACTTGCACCTGTGTCTGTAGCAGTACTTCTGAAGGGAGAATCTCCTTGTAGTAACTGCCTCCTGTCACAGCTAGTTTTCAGATGCAAGATAAGCCTCTTTCCTCTGCAGAAGCAGTGGGTTCTATGTATCCTTAGTATCAAGCTAGCACAGGCTCAAGGTGCTAAATTTGTCAGATTTAGCAAGTGATATCCCATACTCATGTTAGGATCTGTTATTCTCAGTAGCCTGGCAAAAAGACTGGGACAGGACTTCATTGTCAGGGAGCCAGAAAATTGTCTGTCATTATCACAAGGAAAGAGGAACTGCTTGCTGCACAATATGACAAGGGATTAAAGAGTTAAAAAAGAAATCCTGCATTGTGAAGTTGCTTAAGGAAGTTGGATTCTGCCTAGGGCTTATTTGGGATTTTGCTGTCCTGCTACCAGCACATGAAGGAGTTGAATTTCAGCTAATTTTGTAGTCTTCCAAAGATGTATCCTTCCCTTCCTCTCTCCTTCTCCAACCTCCCTCATTCCCTGTCATCCTTATCCACACACAGAAGAGGACAAAAGCCTGCACTGTCAGTCCCTCTGCATACCTTTGGGAGAAGCAATCAAGTTAAAGCTGAATCCTGCATGCTGACAATCTAGTTACAGGATATTTCAGAGGAGAAAACAAAGAAAAGAAAGACAAGCAGTACCTGCAGGGATTGTTCGAAAACAAGCAAGAAGAGAGGAAGAGTTACTGCAGCAGCTGCACTTACACTGTAGTGCCCGTGTCTCTGCGCAGTTCCTCCCTGCTCTGCAGTCCCGTAATCCACATACAGAAACGTCTGTGCTGCTCCTCTCACTGGTTGAGCTGTTGTAATGAGACTGGAACTGCTGCTGGTTTCACTTTCAGACCAGCCTCTCTCTCCAAATCCTCTGACGTCAGACAGCTGCTAAGAGATATTTATGGAATGAACTATCTAAAAGTTTCTCTAGGTAGAGCCCAGATTGCAGTTTTTTGGAATTGGTAGTTTTTACACTTTTGGATAGAAAACCCTTCCAAAGGGGGTCAAGGAGGAAATGGTGGGGAACTACAGATGTGGTTGTATAAGTCCCTGGCAAAAGACAATCCCTGTATTTTTTTGCCCACGGTATATTATATCCACACCCAGTATGTAACTATCTGTCATGCAAGTCCCCATTTGGAAAGCAGTATTTTCCAGTCTCTCAGCTGTGCCTAAAACAGTGTTTGAATCAAGCCTGGCAAAGAGGTCTCACACACAAATACTCCTAGCCCACAGCCCTCTGCTGTGTCCAGGCTTTGACTGGATTTAACTAAAACACGAGTGAAGCAGCCCTTCCAAACATCTTGTCCCCATCCTCTTTCAGTTTTGCAGTAACCCCTTCCATCTGGAATGTTTTCCAAGCCATATGGGCCAGCTTCTCTCCTAACTTCAAAATACCTTCTAGAAGTATCTTCTCTCAGATGAATACCAGCTCAGAAAATTAATTTGATCTTTGATCTCTATTATGCTCTGCCTATTTGCCTCTCTATTTCTATTATTTCTTTGGTAGTGTGCAGTATGAAGCATTTCACCTGCTGTGAAAGCCACTTACAGCATTATGTGGAGGAGATGCTAGAGCAAAAACTGAAGCAGAATTATTAGTATTAATGTTAGGCATCACTTGAAGAGTGAAATGCTCTCATAGTATTAATATAATCCTGCTGAGGTGAGTGATGATAAATTTAGACTGATAAGACCTCTTTGTTTCACATTTAGAAGCTGAGCTTGGCTATAAGCCTGTATCAGTACTCCCATCTAAGAGATGAGGAAACTGAGGTCTGAAGGTGAAGTGATATATATTGAAAGCCCTTGAGTAAGCCTTACCTGATTACAGACAGACCTTTTTAGGAAGTTCAAATCTTATTCAGCCTTTTCTGGAGGAGTTCACAAGTGTGCTGCTATTATAAGCAACTGTTATTTTTTTTTAACATCCCATCATTTCCAATTGTTATAAGAAGCAAGTGTCTTGGTACCACTTTCAGAGATGTGAGTGCTGTTTCAAAATGTAAAGCCAATGTTCCTTTCTATGCAACTCACTGGCTGAACAAATTTAACATTTGGGGCTGTGTGGATTAGTTCTTTCATATACATATGCTTTCTCTTTTCTGCTCTACCATCACCACCTCTGGGCATGAGCCAGGTCTCTTTGAAATCAATACAAATCATGTGATCAGCTTCAAAAAGCTTAAAATCAAGTTTGTTCTGATAACTCTCTAATGGCAGCTAGCCCCATACATTGCCATATCATCACCACAATCAAAAGCCTTGAGATAAATTCCAGAAGAAAACGGTGTCTCTTTGAAAAGATTTCCACTTAAAAGATGGGTCCAAGAATATGGCAGACACAGGAACAAGAAACTATCCCAGCCTCAAAGCAGTAGTCTGTTGAGAAAAAGTCAATTTTTTTCATGTATAATTACAAATAATAAAAAGAACAAGGTTTTGACAATACAATCCAAGCACTGAACAAGTGGTAGGTTTGTCCCCTCTGGCTATCAGTTTTGCCACTTGTCTGCTTAAGATCAACAAGAATAATACTAGAGTATTATCAACAAGAGTAATACTACTCTTCTTAAAGACAAAACCTGCAGTTACATTGCTACCTGTTGTCCCATAGATACCTGCAGGGAATTCTGAAGGGCAGAGCGATTCAGGACTTCTCTGTAGGATACCAATTAAAAGTTGTGCAATGTTAGAGTAAGACTTACATGGTGAGAATCTCTGCAGCACCACTGTGACTGAACTTGGAGGCTGAGGGACAGACTGAATCCCCCAAACTAAATTTAGCAATAGTCTTAACCCTGATGGACAGCACTCAAACATGGGGACAGACAGAAGGCAGCACGGGCTGAAAACACTCTGCCCACCGCTGGCCAAAGAGAAGGCAGGGAAGAGTGAGCTCTGTCCCACACAGGGAGCTGTGGCTAGGCTCTGACTCTTCTGCAGCAGTCAACTATACCAGAGAGACTTCAGTTGGCCAGACTATCTGGACAGTTCTAAACTAAAATTGTTCTGAAGATACATAATATTAGAATTTAACAACATTTTTGCAATATATCACAGACCAAACAGCTATTCCCAGAGCTAACTTTGATTCATTTTGTTTTCCACCAAAAACTATATAGCAAATTCAGGTTAACCAGGCTCCTTTGAGAGCTTTGTGGAACAACAGTTTCTTGGCTTCTCTCAAACACATACCGGATTGATGACTGTTGAAGCACAGATACTTCAAAGAAGCCAGAGATACAACTTGGGGGGAAAAAAAGTACACACACAGTAGAAAACCATGCAGACAGAAATACCACCAATGATTTACCATATTAACAGCAATCATCACTTGTTACAAACACCAGGGGAGCCTGGGATGGAAGGAGAGTTAAATTACTTGGACTGTATCAAAGTTAAGTTCCTTGACTGGCATATTGTTTTTCCTTTCTTTCCTACACATTCTCGCTTCTTGCAAAGGATTTATTTTTAAAAGACTTCAGGAAGCCACGAGAGCCTATTAGACTAGCAATTATCCTGAGTCACTTCCTACAGTGTTTTAAAACAACTTTTCAGAAAATCTCTTCTGTGGGTGTGGATGCAAGTACACCAGTGGCCTACAAAGTTGAACCAGTAAACCTGAAAGAAGTAACGATCTACAGCTAACCACATTACATTTTTAATAACGCTGGAAAAAAACAAGGTTGGAAAAGCAATGTTGGAAAATGGTAGATATGAAACATATCATATGTGTATCTTTATCCACTACCTATGTAAAAAAGCTGTGGCAGAATGTGGATGGGACCTAGCTGCCCACATTTTAGTTCAAGACATTTAGCTCAAGACAATTCTCTTTCTCCTTGCAGCTCTTGCCACATTTTATGTGAGCCTGATGCATGGGATGAAAAAGTATCTATAAAAAGTGAGCACACAGTCAGAGCTGGTGCTGTAATTTTGTCTCTTCCACACTTTGATTTACCAGTGCTTCTGCTCTTACTGTTGTTCTTTCTATAATATTTGCTAAGTAAAAAAAAAAGTACCAATTCCAAAACTTTTGCACATGTAATCCTACTGACATTACGAGATATCAGCATAATCCCTGAAGTCTCCTAAATACAAGAGTTTTACTCTACTGCTGCCACATCACCATACTTGTCTCCTCTTGTGCAGTTGCCATTTTAAGATGTAATGTAGTTTGACCATAGCATACACAAGTGTCTTCTCAGGCAAGGAAATAGCATGGTACAGTATTACGGACATAGCCGCAAAGACTTGGCATGATTATTATTGGAAGATGCATGAGTTGTAGAGACTGGTATGCTTGAGCCTCAAGTTTTACTACCAGAGCAGCCAAAAGTTACCTTGTGTATCCTTGGTTATCTCACCTGCAGAAGAAGGAAGTATAATAGCTTGCCTACAGCGTAAGAGAACAGAATCTTGACTGATAATCAAGAAGCATTTCGTAATCTTCTATAATGTAAGAAATGAAATGAGCAAGTGAACAAAACAAAACCATAACATTCAGGTATTCTGTTTCTTTTGTACTTATTAAAGTAGCAAAAATTAATAAATAATTCCCATGTGACACATACATTTACTGTGAACCTATGTTTAAGTAATGAGTAAGCTCACAGGATTAAGTGGAAAACCACTGAACTCCAGATTTTTTCTTTCCAGGTAGAATAAAATCTGCTCTTATACGTGAATGCAAGTTTGCAGATAGAAGACTCATTTGAAAAATCCAGTTTTGTATTGGACTTGGGGAAGGGTAACATATGAGAGCAGTATAATCAGGCTTTCAGTGAACGCAGGCAACAACAGCTTTAAAAACCTATGCTGAGAGCACAGTGACTCTCCAGGGTCTTAGTCACTGTTGATTTAGCCATGGTTCAAGATATTCTAATGAAACAATGAGACTCTGAACTGCTATGACTGCCCTTAGAGACAAGTGGCACTTCCATGTTATTTTCATAAACACAACACAGAATTGGGACTTAGGTTCTGTGAATATAAAATGAGTTTTGTAGTCTCTTTAAGGGAGCAGACAGCTGTGGAGAAGTATCTTGCAGGCAACTATGAATACTGAATTTGCTGGAGATGCTGAGAGTGGGAGTGCGCCAAAGGAATGGGCCCACCGAGTGGATTGATCTGAGTTTGAACTTTTTTGCCTTATTGTCTTTAAACAGCAGCAACTGCAGAGACTAGAAGTAAGCAGAGGAAGCTTGAAAGAATTTGAACTGTAAAGAAGTAACTGGGATGGGGGGAGCATAAAATTGTTCCTGGAGTACAGGGTAGGTGCAGGGTTATATGATCTAATGGGATGGCAATAGTGTTTCACACAGTAAAAACCATCCAAACCTTCACTAAAACCCAATGAGCTGAAAATTCGAAAAAATACACCAGAATAACAATTCTCATATGTCTATGATCTTCTGAATCACCAAATGTTTTCCTTAGGATCCCAAAACAGTTTGAAATAAACAAAGTTGGAATGCTCAGCATAGCCTAAGACCAAGATAAAGCATAATTGCAAATGTGCTCTAAATTAGTCCATTTAGTTCTGATATACCCATTTATAGAAGAACATTGACCATTGATGAAAATTAGCTGTAGTGAACCTGTTCAGATAAAACTTTATTAATCAGTGTCAGAAGAAAAGGCTATGTATTTGTCATTTTCTTTGATTATTTCAAGTACAGACAGAAAGGTGACAGGTTTAAACAAATAATTTTGTAACTTTTTGTGTCATTTCATAAAATTTATGTCATAAAAATTGTTACTAGAAGACTCTCGTCCTGATTAGTTACAGGAATTATCTAAAAACTAAAAGTTTTGTTCCCACACTTTTTGTTTTTCCAAATTAATTTGGCAGATTCAGGTAGGTGTAAAATTTTAATTACACTTGGATCAACTTAGTCAAGACATGAAAGTGACATATGTTTTAGTCTCTTCAACAGAATTCATTATTCTTGCCCTGTTTTTCTTCATCTGAAAAATGGGAATTACAGAATTGAGTGCCTGACATGGATGCTGTGAGGTTAAAATCATTTCTCTTTGTAAAAATCTCTGAGTTCCTCAGACTGGAAAAACAGATGAACAACAAATTTATCCAGTGCTTGAGCGTCTGATACACCAGTGTGTATGCGAAATTGAAGAACAATCTTAAGCTTCTTGCTTTATCCTTCTTTGATCTTGGAGTACCTTATTTGACAGGGTTTCAGATAATTTGTTTCATATGGGTTAAAGACAACAGTCAAGCTATTGTTTCTGATGATTATACTTGTCTTCCTGAATACTTTGATAGGAGGAAAATTCTTTCAAGTAATACAAGGAAAAGCCTAACAGTTTCCTCTGTGTGTGTCATGTCATGTTAAACTAACAGAAGTTTCATGGAATTAGCTTACAGAAGAGAGAAAATCACCGGTATCGACATAATTACACAAGTCTTTGTACACTTTCCTGATTTGGGATGCAAAAAAAATACCCCTGGGAAACTTGTCTACCCATCTTTTATACACCTCCAGGGATGGTGACTCAACAACCTCCCTGGGCAGCTGTTCCAGTGCCTGACTACCCTTTCAGTGAAGAAATTTTGCTTGTCTAATCTGAACCTCCTCTGGCGAGCTTACGGCCATTACCTCTCACCCTGTCTTCTTCAACTTGGGAGAAGAGACCAACACTCATCTCACTACAACCTCCTTTCAGGCAGTTGCAGACAGTGATGAGGTCTCTCTTCAGCCTCTTCTTCTCCAGGCTAAAGAACCCCAGTTCCCTCAGCTGCTTCTCATAGGACTTGTTCTCCAGTCCCTTCAACAGCCTCATTGCCCATCTCTGGACGCGCTCCAGCACCTCAATGTCCTCCTTGTAGAGAGGGGCCCAAAACTGAACACAGTGTTCAATTTTAGGCCTGATATTAGGAAAAATTTTTTCACTGAAAGGGTGATTCGCCAATGGAATGCGCTGCCCAGGGAGGTGGTGGAGTCATCGTCCCTGGATGTGTTTAAAAATAGATTGGATGAGGCACTTAGTGCCATGGTTTAAATGATGAGTGGGTGCTAGTGTTGGGTCATAGGTTGGACTAGATGATCTCAGAAGTCTTTTCCAACCTTGTGATACTGTGATAAGTGTGATACTGTGCGGCCTCAGCAGTGCCAAGTACAGGGGCACAATCACTTCCCTGGTCCTGCTGGCCACGCTGTTTCTGATACAGGCCAAGATGCCGTTGGCTCTCTTGGCCACCTGAGCACACTGTTGGCTCATGTTCAGCTGGCTGTCAACCAACACCCCCAGGTCCTTCTCCCCCAGGCAGCTCTCCAGCCACTCTTCCCCAAGCCTGTAACGCTGCATGGGGTTGTTGTGTCCCAAGTGCAGGACTCAGCATTTGGTCTTGTTGAACCTCATCCTGTTGGTCTCAGCCCACTGATCCAGCCTGTCCAGATCCCTCTGCAGATTCTCCCTACCCTCAAGCAGATCAGCTACCACCCAGCTTATTGTCATCTGCAAACTTGCTAAGGGTACACTCAATCCCCTCAATCAGATCATTGATAAAGATATTGAACAGGACTGGACTCAGCACTGAACCCTGGGGAACATCACTTGTGACTGGCCTCCGACGGGATTTAACTCCATTTATCACAACACTTTAGGCACGGCCATCCAGCCAATTTTTTACCCACCAGAGGGAAATTTCTGGATCTACTGGTACAAAGTCCCATGTAGATAGACAAGACGAAACCATGCAGCACAGGGTCTTCTGAAAAAAGATGACAAGGAACACTGAATTTAGTCTTGCTTCTGAAAGAAAACCACTTGTTTCCATTCTCGGAAGTATTTTTATGTCAATGCAAAGATCTTTCTGTATAAGGACTTTGCTTTCATAGTTGAAGGAGCACTGCTGGCTCAGGATTGTTTTTAACCAAAAAAAAAAAAAAGCAAATGCTTCATCACCTAACATTAATATCTTAGAATTGACAAACTGTATAGATAGATATATCTTGCTTGATGAGTATTTTAGTGAAGAATTAAGATGCTAAAATGGAAGGATGCCAGAGGCTGCGACATAAGCAGTACTATCAGTGATCAGGGACAGGCTTCAGGAAAGGACAGATATAGAAGGGCTGTAAGCGTACCACATTCAGAGTTAAGAGGATTAAGGTTAGAGATTTCATTAGCTAAAGTCAGGGACTCTGAAGTATAAATTGGAGTTGAGAGAAAGAAAGAGGTAGAGCTAGAAACAGTTCAAGCGGTAGGTAAAAAAGGGCCCTGTCTGAACAGGCAGAAAAACAATTCAGGAAGAATGTCCCGGTACACAGTTATGAAGCAAAGAGGGACTGCCTGGGTTCCCTTATATATGTAGTTGATAGGGCACTCCACAGATCAAGTTCATGTGAGAGTCTTCAGCACGTGTGAAATACAAAAGCTTCACTCTCAAAGAAATTGATTATGGCCATCTGGGCAATCAGTTGTAACTTACTTGGGCGTAAGCATGGTTTAGCACTAATCAAACAGATATATTCTCAAGAGGATTTCTTTGGGGGTGTATTTGTTTAGAGGTTTGTTCATTTTTTATGAAAACACAAGTTGACCATAAGAGACATACTCAAAGCATTTGAATACTCAGTGGTCTATGGCTGACATGAGTATATAGTCATGCAATTTAACGTTAATTACGTCATAAGGATTATAAGATTATAAAATTATAATAATATTATTATTGGAGATAAAAGGCAATTTCTAAAGCCTTAAACATATGATAAGATAAAAATAATACCAGCTGAAAGGATCTGAAAAATACATCAAGGGCTGAAAGGTAGGATAAGGCCAGCAAACCTCCAGGAAGAGGCTGGATTAACAGTGCCGGGACCGCTGAACAGCGAATCACAACTAACAACTTACCAAACAAGTTCTAGCATGGATGCCTGGGTTACTTGAAAAAATTGGATGAAGACACTTCTGCTTCCTACCCAACTCTGACATCTGATGAAAATGGCTCTGTACTGACATCCAGCCACAGTAGCCCTCTGAAGACATTCCAGAAGCACAGGACCAATGGAGTGCAAAAACACTTGTAAAGAGTAGACGAGATCACAACTTAGTGGCTTTTGAGGATAATTAATTTATCTGAGAGACTAATCATGAGCATCCACAGAAACTCAGGAATGTAAATCAATCCAAATGCAGGAGAATAATTAGGAATTAATGAATTAATTATTTAGTGAAACTTTGTGCTGGCAGAAGAGCATAAAGCAGCCAACTGGGACAAGGATATATTCTTGGCAACAAATAGCTTATTTTCTTCACACTGGTATTACAGGTCTGATTTTGTTAATATCTGTAAATCTCTTTGAGATCTTCCAATGGAAATTACTATTCACATTTTTCAAAATATTATATAAAGTGAATGTTAAAGTGCCAGAATATATACAATGAATCTATGGGAAATCATCATTCTTCCATGTTTCAAGAATTGTTTGACAAGTTTTTAAATTATTTCTCTGGGAACTGGTCTGTCTTAAATGTGTTTATCCTCTGCCTTTTGTTAGCTCATGTTTGCATTTACTGGTCATTAATAACTGATGAACACAACAGCCTAAGGTACTTAATTCTTTTATGTACTGTAGATAATTCCACATTTCAGTCATACATAACATCAACAGCATAGGGAAAAAGGGAATGTGGCCAGAAGCCCAGGAAAAGGCAAATTGAGTTGGATTGGGAATTAGCTGGAAGGATAATAATCCTACAAGCCAATATTCATTAAGTAATTTTATGTGCAGTGGAAGAAAATTATGATACACACTTGGCACCTAGAGACTGTAAAATATTATGAAAAATATTTCAGTAATGTAAAAAATGGTTAACAACAGTGATACAATCCAATTATTTTTAAGGTGCCTCAAGCCAACATTATTCAGTTTTACTCAGTGTTATTCTGAAACTCCAAAAAGTAATCTAAAGATTTGCCTATCAGACATTCTAGCTATTTTCTGAGATGTTACACAACCCTTCTACTCTTTTTTCTCTTGCAGCCATCATTTGGACTACATTTATATCACACTTATGTGGATATGTGGAATTAAGCTCCTGGAGGTGCCTTAGCTTACACTAGGGCCTTGGTGAGGCCTCTGAGGACATGCAAAAACATCACAAGTGTAAATCAACAATTTTGAATGTTCAATAACTAATGAAAAAAGCAGTTAAAAACAAGTATACTTAAACTTTTCTTCTGAATGAAATTCATGTCTGTTCTTAAACTATTTAAACTGAGTCAAAATAATACTATGTACTTCCAAGGTAAGATGGTTATTTCCCTTCATGGCAAACTATTTAAACTGGGTCAAAATAACACTATGCCCTTCCAAGGTAAGATGGTTATTTCCCTTCATGGCTCATGATTTGAACAAAACTGTATGTTTTACTTATGCAACGTTTCTGATAAATCATTCACTGGACATTGCAAATAATATGAGCTCCATTGAAAGGCAAATGTTATATTCCTAGTAACAATTTATTTTGTCAAACTACACGTCACTGACCTAGAAGGGCAGTTTCTTTCTCTTTAGATCACTCAAATCATTCTGTTAACTAAGGCATTTGATGCTACTCCATATATCTGGATTTCTGTTCATTAGTGAAAAAGATATTGCTTACCTGAAAGTAGGAAATAGACAGGAATTTGGCTTTGTTTCTTCTCTTTTTCAAGTAGCATTTCTTGTTCATGCATCTCAGCGGATCAGACTTGACCTCTGTAAACATAAAAACTTTTGTAGGGAGTCCTCACACATCTTACTAGATTTATAAAGTTGGAAAAGTATTTCCTAATTAGTTCACAAAATTATCACTTCTTCAATGACAGTAACTGATAACTGCTAACAATATTTTTGCGTTAAAAGCAAGTATGTATGTGCTAGTCAATTGTAAGAAAAAATATGTTTTGAAGAAAATCTCAAAAATTAACTTATGTAGTGCTGAAACTTGTTATTCATGGAGGGAATCTGAATACATATTGACCTATGTTTTCAAATGTCATATTTAGTACGTGATGCTTATTAACTCTGTAAAAATCTGACTGGAGTGTGTACAAAGCACTGCCCTCTCCTGGGGGTCACAGAACAATGCAAATTTGAGCAATACCAACAGAGCTCCTGATTATGTTACAGTATTTCCAGTAAAAGATATACTAATAGAGTAGTATTAATTTAACATAAATAAATGGTGCTGGTATTCATTTTTCTGTCAAATTATCTCCAAGATCTTTGAGAAGGTCACTTTCTGAAACAAGGATCCACAACGTACAGAGTGTTGTCGAATTTATAACTCACTATCTTGGTTATAAACTACATGTGAAAGATCAAAATTCTTTTCTCGACAGTGCTTCCAATAAGACTTTGATTCATTAAAGAAATAATGGAGATAAATAAGAGAGAGAGAGAAAGAGAGAAGGAAAGAAAGAGGGAGGGAAGGAGAGCGGGGAGGAGAGGAGGAGAGGAGGAAGGGAGAAAAGAAGGAAGGAGGGAGGGGTTCTTTATCAGGGAGTGAAGTAACAGGATGAGGGTAACAGTTTTAGTCTGAAAGAGGGGAGGTTAAGATCAGATACTAGGAAGAAATTTTGTACAGTGAGGGTGGTGAGGCACTGGAACAGATTGCCCAGAGAAGTCATTGCTACCCCGTCCCTCAGGTGTTTAAGGCCAAGTTGGATGAGGCTTTGACCAACCTGATCTAGTAGACATATTCTAGTAGACATATGCCTGCCTATGGCAGAGAGTTGAAACTAAATCATCTTTAAGGTTCCTTCTGATACAAACCATTCTATGATTCTATGATAATAAGATGTAGGATGTTGATTTGGACTTTTTTCGAGATAACACATTGCAATTTCATCCTATTCCTTGGTTTTTTTTCTGTTCACATTCTATGTTTCTATGAGATAAAGTGCAGTGTAGTACAGACACTAACTTAGAAAAGTATGTTTATTCTATGTTCAACTTTGGCCAATTAACTTTACCTCTGTGTTCTTCAGTCATACATGAAAAACAGGTAAAACACATATTGTTGCTTATGCTTGTTATCTTAGAGTCCTAGATGCAGTCTTAATTTGAAGAGGATTTAATTCCAAATGCAAGAAAACTGAAACTCACTAATTTGTTACATGCTGGGCGATTCTCAAATGAAAGATGTTAAGAAAGTCTAAACAACGACAAAATACATAATGCATGCCAAGACAGGGATATAACATAAACACTGGACAAATGAACATTTTGTATTTTAATATAGTGACTTAGACAGGAAGTCTGCCCCTTCACATTGGCAAAACAATAATGTTGGAATCCCTGGACACAAATCCTTATCGATTTATAAGATTTCTCAAGTGTAGATGCACAACATCAGCATGTGACAAAGTCACCCAGTCTTAAATGCATCTTGCGTTTGAGATTTGAATGAGCAATAACTCTCCCTTCTTTATTACATCACTTTGTTTGTCTTTAAGGTTCTTGTCCATTCTGTAATATCTTATTCATGACCAAGTTGCAGAATGGTTTCTGTCTATGATCAATCCATAGTATCAGCTCCATGTTACACTTCTAAACAAATCTTTCCCTGCCTTCTGCTATGCAAGTTTTCATTCGCATAGAGTCCTTCACAAAAAACTGTAAAATTATATAACTGTCTTTTTTCAAATCCTTTTATACAGTTATGTCTTTACAACAGATTTATAAGAGAATCCTAGTCTGTGACTATTCTTCTAATGTTACCCATGTTATTTACTTTTATTTTCCTCTTTTCCTGCATTGCTTCTACAACTTCGATTTCTAAGATTTATTATAAAGCAATGATTAATAACTATGTTTCAGAATGTTCTATTGAAGCTGATGTAATTCTCTTCAAACAAGAGCATATACAAACTAGTTATACAATGACTATAAAATGAATTATTTTTTGAGAAGAACTGAACACAAGAATCTAAATTTCTCACCAGCTTCCAAATCAAAAAAACAAAGCCCCATGGTCTTTTCTATTAATTTTATCTGTCCCTTGATCAGAGACAAATCAATAATGGGCTTTGGATGGTTTAATGACAAAATAACAAATAATAAAAACTATGATGTTAACATATCTTTCACATTCCTTAAAGATAAATGTGGGAGGGAGACAGAGAAAATTGTGCAGAGCATTGGAAGTATGTTAATCTCTCCTGCTAACACTTCTTACATTGTGGTTCGCAACAAAGGATGCAGTATTTAAAAGATAAAAAAAAAACCACAGAGAAAAACAACTCTGAAAAAAGATAAAAGATGTATTGCCTGTTGCAGTGAGAGTCCTAAGTATCCCTACATTTCTTTATGGAATTTTGATTTACTCTAAAACAAACAAACAAGTACATAGATGTATACATGTATGCATGTACATAAGTCCGAAGGAGGATATTTTAAGATTTTCTGTCTTGTCTGTGTCTACCAAAACATATGGTTTTAGAAAACATATAAATGTGTCTGGTAAGAATGCCAGAACAGCAGTGAAATTTTAAGGTATTTTCCAAACATGACTCTACCATATATGAAGGTGTAGCACTGTTTTCTAAGAAACAGATTGTAACAGTGGCCCAAAAGATAGAAACATTCCTGGTCTCCTCACAGGACTGGACTGTTAAAAGCCAAACAAGACAGTTTGCATCACTACATTTTAATACTGAACACGTAAGCAGAAAAAAAAGGTTATAGAGTTTGAGATGATACCTGAAATATTAAAAAATACTGCCACAATTATTTCACTTGCCATTCAAATATAGAAACATAAGTTTCTATATTACCACATCTTTTAGGAATAAAGGTTGTGCTCTTTCTGGTGGAATTCATAGAACAATACTCAAAAGATATTATACATAAATTTAGGCCAAGTTTCAGATCTTAACTTCTGGTCATTTAAGAAGGGTTTCTGGTCATGTAGAAGATACACAGTTGGCACTAACGTTTCCAGGAGCTGGATGATTAGACAAACTCAGACTTTGGCAGAAGTTTTGGCCCTTCATCCTGTCCAGTCGATCTATGGAAAGATTTTAATGTTCTGACTTCTAATCATTATCTCAGCCAAATGGCATGATCATTGCCAAGAATAAGTAAAATCTATGAATAGTAAAACTTTGGAAAAAAAAAAAGAAAGAACTTGAAAGTCTTGGCTATAATAAAACTTACAAGGCTGTTTACTTGGAAGCTTATTAAGTTGCTAGGTGACATAATGGAACACAAGTCCTTGAACCGCCAGCACTGGTATATAATACAACCCCTAAAAATTTTTTCATAAGAAGAAACCTACAACGGTAGAGGCAGACGATTAGTTGTGATGTTGTAACTATTAATTTGGAATGCAATGGCTGAGATTTTTAAAACATGCAATTGCCAGATCCTGTAACTCATACAACCACATAACTGTTTCAAGCCTATAGGTTGCTCGTGTTCTGTGCTGCATTTTCTCAGACACTGAAGCAGAAGAAAGTTTAACACTTACAACTCTGTGGTTTAGCATAAATACAAATGCTGAAAATTCTTCAAGAATACGGTGATTTCCCAAGGAAGACAAAAAGATGACCTTAAATACTGTAAATTCAAAGTAAACCAAAACCTTTCAGGCCTCTATAAGATGAGATCTCTCGACCAGTGCATTATCATAGAATCACAGAATCATAGACAAATAGAATCAGAATGGTTTGGGCTGGAAAGGACCTTAAAGATCATCCAGTTCCAATCCTCCTCCCACTAGACCAGGCTGCTCAAGACCCCATCCAACCTTCCCCATGAACACTTCCAAGGATGAGACATCCACAGCTTCCCTGGGCAACCTGTTCCAGTGCCTCACCACCCTCATTGTGAAGAATTTCTTCCTAACGTCTCATCTAAATCTTCCCCCTTCCAATTTAAAGCCATTCCCCCTCATCCTATGAGTACTTACCCTTGTAAAAAGTCTCTTCTCAGCTTTCTTTTAGCCCCCTTCAGGTTGGAAGGCTGCTATGAAGTCACCCCAGAGCTTTTTCTTCTCAAGGCTGAACAGCCCCAGCTCTCTCACCCTGTCCTCATAGCAGAGGTGCTCCAGCCCTTTGATCCTCTTTGTAGCCCTCCTCTGGACCCTTTCAAACAGTTCCATATTCTTCTTATGTTGGGGATTCCACAACTGGACACAATACTCCAGATGGAGTTTCACAAGAGCAGAGAAAACGGGAGAGAGAATCACCTCCCTTGACCTGCTGGCAATGCTTCTTTTGATGCAGCCCAGGGCACAGCTGACCTTCTGGGCTGAGAGTGCACCTTTCCAGCTCATGTCAAGCTTCTCATGAACCAGCACCCCAAGTCCTTCTCCATAGGGCTGCTCTCAATCATGCCGTTCCCCCTCCTGTACAGATAATGAGGGTTGCCCCAATCCAGGTGTAGAACCTCGCACTTGGCCTTGTTGAACCTCATGAGATTCACACAGTCCCATTTCAGCTTGTGTAGGTCCCTCTGGATGACATCTTGTCCTTCTGGTATGACCACTGCCCCTCTCAGCTTGGTGTCATCTGCAAACTTGCCGAGCATGCACTCGATCTTGCTGTCTGTATCATCAATGAAAATACTAAACAGCACTGGTCGCAGTATGGACCCCTGAGGGACACCACTTGTCATGGTTCGCCATCTGGACAGCGAGCCATTGACTACTACTCTCCAAATGCGACCATCCAACCAATTCCTTATCTACTGAACAGTCCACCCATCAAATCCATATCTCTCCAATTTATAGAGAAGGACATTGTGGGGGACAGCGTCAAAGGCTTTACGAAGTCCAGAGAGATTACATCCATTGCTTTTCCCGTGACCACTGATGCAGTCACTCCTTCATAGAAAGCTACAAGGTTGGTTAGGCAGGACTTGCCTAACAACCCTGTTGGCTGTCTCAAATCACCTCCCTGTGTTCCATGTGCTTTAGCATTGCTTCTAGAAGGATCTGTTCCATGATCTTCCCAGGCACAGAGGTGAGGCTAACAGGTCAGTAGTTCCCAGGGTCATCTTTTCTACCCTTTTAAAATATAGGCACAATGTTGCCATTCTTCCTGTCACCAAGGACTTCCCTGACGGCCATCACTTTTCAAATATTATGGAGAGTGGCTTGGCAATCACATCAGCCAATTTCCTCAGGACTCTGGGATGCATCTCATCAGGTCCCATAGACTTGTATATGTTCGGGTTACTCAGGTGGGCACAAACCTGATCTTCCCCTAGAGTGGGAGGGGTTACACCCTCTGGTCCCCATCATGTTGTTCATTGACCCAGGAGGGGTGAGGAAAGGGGTTGTCAGTGAAGACTGAGGCAAAAAAGTTGTTGAGAATCTCAGTCTTCTCCTCACCTGTCCATAGGGGGTCACCATTTTTGTTCATCAGTGGGGGTATGTTTTCTCTAACCTTCCTTTTCTGGTTGATGTACCTATAGAAGCCCTTCTTGTCATTCTTTGCTTCTCTTGCCAAGTTCAGCTCCAGCTGCACCTTTGTCTTCCTGACCCCATTCCTACACAACCAGGCAGCATTATCTGGAATGGTTAGCTGTCACTCTCAGGCTCCATTTTCCAGGACTTTCTTCAAAGCTATAGGAAATACAAATGCTGAAATGCTGTTTTGTTTAGTAATAACAGAAAGATGTCCTACAATTCCTGCATCTTTGTAATCAGCTCTTTACCTCTAATAACAGCCCCCTCTTCTAGATGTTAGTAAAATTTTGAAGGCCAAGTTAGTTCTTTAGCTAGGCTTCAAGAGAAGGTATCTGTTAACCAACAACTCTGTGGTTTAACTCTTAAATGTTGGAATTTGCTATTCCTTTTCTTTTTCTTTTTTTTCTTTTTTTAAAGCATGAACTATGATCCTTGCTTCTAGTAAGCACTGCAAATGGTGTACAGATGCATCAAACTGCAGATTCTAATCAAATGCCTGTTCATATGAAAATTAAGCTATATCAGGGAGTAGTGAAGAGATTGAGGAAGGAGTCGTAATCTCTCAGCTAATGAAAGTTATTATTTGGGTTTTTTTGTTATTGTGTTGCTTGTAGTATTTTTATAGCTTCAAATAAAGGTTACAAATACATCAAACAGTTTAATTAATCCTTTAATTATGCCTTAAATGTACAGAATAGTTTCTGTCCTTATATATACCTGTATGTACTATTTTGATCATTTATACAACTTTTCTGGAAAAAGAACTCTGGTTTAGAGAAAATTTCCCTGGGACTAAGGCCTATGAAAATGTACTAGGATACAGTAAGTATTATTATAAGATATTAGGTATTTTAATGTCTCCGTAAGTCTTCATTCTATAATGCATATTTCTCAACAGCTGCAAAAACAGGAGCCTGCTGCACTTTTATCTTCCACAATGGCACAATTTTTCCTTTATTTGACACTTTTCAAGCCCTGTACAAAAATGTTCACATCTGAGCTAGTTATAACTCAAGGATACATAAAAAACGTAGGTTATCTAGCTTGAGATGATTAATATCTTTAAAGCTATGAAACTTGGCCTTTTGTATAACACACAACATAAATTTTGTCCATTAAATCCTAAAACAAATCCATAATTTCTTATTTGGGTAGAATCTCAAGGACAAATCTTCTGAAACGTCTTTGAATCTCATACAGTATTTATCAGTATTCTTTTGCCTAAGCACAGGAGAAGTTTCATTTGACAAACTAACATAAGCACAGACGCCTGATTTGTTCTTAAGTTGCTGAAATGATTAAACCAAGTGAGGAAAAGTGTTGTCTTCTCTTTTCTTTCTTGACCATACTTGACTGTATGCATTTGCCCTAAAAGGATGACTAAATGCTCTACCAGCTCTTAACCTCCAAGCATCTCCACTTTCTGGTGAGCCACAGTGCTACTGTACAACTTTGATGCCACTGCTGGATCATTTTGAACTCTGCATTTAAATACCTCAGGAGTACTACATGAAAGTGAAAACCATACTGATGAGATTTAGAAGAACCATTTTCAGTTTCTTACTATCTTCTCTATTGGACAAACTGAAGTAGACAAATACCTTAGATACTAGAAAAACGACAGTCAGTAAAATGAGAATGGCTGATTTCCTACACATGAAAAAAAGACCTAAAGATGAACAATAAGAGAAATAAGCTGTATAAGTTCATTGTCTTGGAGATATTTATTTTATATTTTCTGGGAAATGTGCAACTGTTGATTGGTCTAACTAGGAGCAATGTAATCCTTGTAGTTTTTCAAATTATGAAGTTGACTGAGGGGTACCCTACAGCGTATAAATTCCAAGTGAGAGAATGGGTTTTTTTAACAAATGCCACATTATCCATTTACAGTGGCTTTGTACAGAAGATAGATGTAAATTACACCCAGGCATGGAGATAAAAGCATGGTTAAGATAACAAAATACCTTGAAGTTGAGTTTCATAAAGTGGCTTGGGTTGGTCTAACATTGGACTCAAAGATCTTAAAGGTATTTTCAAATCCAAATAATTCTGTGATTGGCATAAGAGAAAGTACTCACATTGTCTTTGCATTCTCATTCCTAATATGTTTCTAGAAAGATGTTTCAATGTTCTTAAAAAAAAGACTTTTTGGAATAGATGTTTTGAATTTCACCCTCTGAGTCAAGCCCATGCTATCATAATAGGCATCATCTTAACACTCCTTCTATCATCATAGGCACTTAACGCCTTCTTTGCTTCAGTCTTTAATAGGAAGGTAAGATGTTTTCTGAGCTCCAAGCCTCCTGAGTCAGAAGACTGTGAAGGTGAACCCTCAATGTTCCAAGAAGGCTTGGTTAAAGACCTGCTCAGCCAATTAGATGTCCACAAGTCTATGGGGCCGGATGGGATACACCCAAGGATATTAAGGGAGCTGGCAGAGGCCCTTGACAAATCCCCTTCCTTCATCTATCAACAGTCCTGGCTGACTGGGGAAGTGCCAGGAGACTGGAGACTGGCAAATGTAATTCCCAGTTACAAGAAGGGTCGGAAGGACGATCCGGGGAATTACAGGCCTGTCAGCTTGACCTCGGTACCAGGGAAGGTCATGAAGCAGATCATATTGAGTGCTATCACACAGCACATGCAGGACAGCCAGGTGATCAGACCCAGTCAGTATGGGTTTATGAAAGGCAGGTCCTGCCAGACCAACCTGATCTCCTTCTATGACAAGGTTACCTAGTTCATAGATGAGGGGAAGGCTGTGGATGTGGTGTACCTGGACTTTTGTAAAGCCTTCAACACCGTTTCTCCCAGTATTCTGCTTGAGAAATCGGCTACCATTGGTCGGGATGGGCACATTCGATGCTGAGTTACAAACTGGCTGGATGGCCTGGCCCAGAGGGTGGTGGCAAATGGAGTTAAATCCAGTTGGAGGCCGGTCACAAGTGATGTTCCCCAGGGTTCAGTGCTGGGTCCAGTCATGTTCAATTAATGATCTGGACAAAAGGATTGAGTGCACTCTTAGCAAGTTTGCAGATGACACTAAGCTGGGTGGCAGTGTTGGTCTGTTTGACGGAAGGGAGGCTCTGCAAAGAGATCTGGACAGGCTGGATCAACGGGCTGAGACCAGAGGGATGAGGATTAACAAGACCAAATGCCGAGTTCTGCACTTGGGACACAACAACCCCCTGCAGTGTTACAGGCTTGGGGTAGAGTGGCTGAAGAGCTGCCTGAAGGAAAAGGACCTGGGGGTGCTGGTTGACAACTGCCTGAATATGAGCCAGCAGTGTGCCCAGGTGGCTAAGAAGGCCAACGGCATCTTGGCCTGTATCAAAACCAGTGTGGCCAGCAGGACAAGGGAGGTTATTGTACCCCTGTACTCGGCACTGGTGAGACCGCACCTCGAGCACTGTGTTCAGTTCTGGGCCCCTCACTACAAGAAGGACATTGGGGTGTTGAAGTGCATCCAGATAAGGGCGACAAGGCTGGTGAAGAGGCTGGAGAACAAGTTCTATGAGGAACGGCTGAGGGAACTGGGGTTGTTTAGCTTGGAGAAGAGGAGGCTGAGGGGAGAGAGACCTCATCGCTGTCTGCGGCTACCTGAAGGGAGGCTGTGGCAGAGTGAGTGAGTGAGTGTTGATCTCTTCTTACAAGTGACAGGTGATAAGACAAGAGGAAATGGCCATAAGTTGTGCCAGCAGAGGTACAGACTAGATATTAGGAAGAATTTCTTTACTGAAAGGGTGGTCAGGCCCTGGAACAGTTGCCCAGGGAGGTGGTTGTGTCACCACCCCTGAAGGGGTTTAAAAAACGGGCAGATGAGTTTTTGAGGGCCATGTTTTAGCTGATGATGTGTGCAGTTGGACTTGATGATCTCAAAGGTCTTTTCCAATCGGAAGATTCTATGATTCTACAAGTGATCATGTAGTACTTTTTCAGAACTTTATCATATTAATAAACACACAGAGTAAGTATGCTGAAGGTCTCATCAGGCCCCTGTACAATAATCCGAATGCTTTGTTTCCTTTGTAGGATGCATTCCCAATTCATTAAAGAAACACAGCTGTCTTTTTTTTCATTGGCAGCTGTCATCTGGTCTTCCACAACTAGCAAATCTTCTGAAAATCTTCTGTCTGAATGGATTCCAGATTGTAGCAGAATGTGTTCTCATTAGTCCTCAGTACTACATGCCCATCTGATTTTGCAACTTGTACTACATTTAATGGTTATCCATATCTATTACTCCAATCCTCATAGTCATTCATCTTCTAGATATCTTGATCCTCTTCAGCACACGACTCTCAGCCACATCATCAGAGTTAAATTAATACACACTCCTTTTTTGACAGAACGTTATTAATTTAAATATTACATAAGTTCTGCCTCCTCACAAAAGTCTACTAACAATTTCCTTACTGTCCAAGAACATGTTTTTTCTTAACAAAAATAACAGATCACCTCTAACTAGCTTCTCATCTATCTTATAATTCTTCCAGTGATCACCAATCTTCTGCAATCAACACACCCCATACTCCACTCAAGAAGATAAAATGGATAATTTTGATGGACAAATTAATGACGTAGCTTTTGTTCTGCAGAAGGACCGGTAAGCCCAGAGAGTGCTAATTCTGAGCTGGGCTAACAAGACATTCTTAAGGCAACATATTGTGGAACACAACACAGAAGCTCTCTAGCATTTCTACAAGGTCAGCTGTGTAACAAAAGGAGTATTTCAGGGGATAATTGTGAATAATTTCTGTTAATTTTCGCTGCTCAAGGAAGCATTCTACAAGCAGCCCAGGATTCCGTCTCCCATTCAGAAATTCAGACTATGATTTTATGCCGGAAGCAAGTTGAGTCTGAGATGGCTGTCTTAGTTTAAAGGAAAAACTAAGATGTCTGTCGGGGTTGTATCTCCCACAAGAAAATCACCACAGCCCTTTGCAATTAATAAGACTTTAATCAAGAGGAGAAGATGAAATTGTATAGGAAAAGATAACAGTTCTCAACTGCAAAATATATACGTAACCAAACACAGAACCGAACAGACAGCAACGCTGTAACCCAACAGTTCAAAATCCAACACCTCAAACAAGTTAACTAAATCCTCCGTAGTCCAGCTGGGCAGTCGCAAGGTGAGTTGGAAATCCACTCCTAGGAGGCACCACACGGCGGTGGGGTGGAAGAAAGAAATGGGAAAGAAGTCCAGAAAGTCCGCAGTGGAATCCAGCTGGTGCTGACCACACTCCTCCTCTCTCTCTCTCTCTCTCTCTTTCAAGAAAACCAGCACAGCCCCCGAGGAGCGGGGCTGATGATCCCAAATGCCACTCTATCCCGGCCACTGCACATGAGCCGCAGCTTTCTCCTTCCCCCACCAAAAAGTGTGGCGGCAATTCCTATGCCAGCAGCCACTCCCTCTTCCCAGAATGTCTCCAGTAATGCTGCCCCCCCGGAAACTCACAGTCCCAGCGTCCCAATGGACTAACTGGTCCCTCACTGGGCTGGCCAGACCCCGCCCCCACCCCCACCAGTCCCCGTGTGGCTGAAAAACCTGAAACTACAACATTATTCACCCCAAATATTTTTCTTCCATGCCAACACCTCCATCAAACTTAAACTTTTAACTAAATACACGTTTCCAGTTACATACACACTTACAGATATGTACGTATAGGTACATTAGTATGGGTGGCTTACCCAAAGAGAAGGTCTCCTTGAGGTATGCATTTTGTTTCTCCATTCTTTTGCATTACCCACCAGGTGCAACAGATCCTTGAGCAAAGACAATCACATGAATGGGTTTGCCTTTGCTTAAAGCAGGGTTAATCCAAATCTTTTCCCATAACATACCTCTCAGGCATACTACAGGGACTTTACCACCATCTACCGTGTGAAGAGATTCTGACTGGGCAGGGCCGGCTTGATTGACGGAGCCCCTTGTGTTGACTAATCAGGTGGCCTTTGATAGATGCTGATCCCACTGTTTAAAAGTTCCTCCCCTCAATGCCTTCAAAGTCGTTTTCAACAGTGCGTTACATCGTTCAGCCTTCCCGGCAGCTGAGCATGGTAGGGAATATGATACACCCACTCAATGCCGTGCTCTTTCGCCCAGGTGGTAACTAAGTTGTTCTTGAAATGAGTTCCATTTTCTGCCTCAATTCACTCTGGGGTGCCATGTTGCCACAGAACTGGTTTTCCAGGCCTAGGATGGTGTTTCAGGCAGTGGCGTGTGGCACCGGGTGCGTCTCCAGTCATCCGGTGGTTGCGTCCACCATGGTGAGCACATAGCGTTTACCTTGGTGGGTCTGCAGCAATGTGATATAGTCAACCTGACAGGCCTCTCCATACCTATACTTACCCCAGTGTCCACCATACCATAGGGGCTTCACTCTCTTCACCTGCTTAATGGCAGCACATATCTCACAGTCATGGATAACCTGAGACATAATGTCCATGGTTAAATCCACCCTTCGGTCCCATGCCCATCTATAGGTGGCATCTCTGCCCTGATGGCCTGAGGCATCATGGGCCCATCGGGCCAGGTACAGTTCTCCTTTATGCTGCCAGTCTAAGTCTGTTTGTGACACTTCGACACGTGCCGCTTGGTCTGCCTGCTCATTGTTATGATGTTTCTTGTTAGCTCTTAGGCACATGTGTGTCCACATGGCGGACCCTCACAGTCAACTTCTCCACTCGAGTGGTGATGTCCCACCACACATGCGCAGCCCAGATTGGTTTCCCTCTATGTTCCCAAGTGGCCTTCTTCCATCAGTCTAACCATCCCCACAGTGCGTTTGCTACCATCCATGATTCACTGTAGAGGTAAAGCCTCAGCCACTTCTCTCGTTCAGCAATGTCCAGGTCCAACTGGACAGCTTTAAGCACCTTCTCCTTCAGTAGCTTCTGCAACTTGTCATGTGGAACTCCATACGGCTTCCTTCCACTTTCGGTTTGTCCCTACGATGCAACAGGAATCATCAGTGAAAAGGGCATAGCGTATCTCCTCTTTTGGCAGTTGATCTTATAGTGGAACTTCCTATGCATGTGCCACCTGCTCTTTTCCTTCCTCATCTGCCAAACCAAAGTTCTCACCTTCAGGCAGTTCCAATGAGGGCGTGCTGTGTGATCAAAGAAACCCACTTGCTCTCCATCATCTTTCAGCAGTCCTGGCTCACTGGAGAGGTCCTGGAAGACTGGAAGTTGGCCAATGTGACGTCTATCCACAAGAAGGGCCGTAAGGATGATCCAGGTAATTACAGACCTGTCAGCCTGACCTCGGTCCCAGGTAAAATCATGGAGCAGATAATCCTGGGTGAAATCATGCGGCACCTGCAGAACGGTCAAGAGATCAGGTCCAGCCAGCATGGGTTTAGGAGGGGTAGGTCCTGCCTGACCAACCTGATCTCCTTTTATGACCATGTGACTCGCCTGGTGGATGAGAGGAAGGCTGTGGATGTGGTGTACCTGGACTTTAGCAAGGCCTTTGACACTGTCCCCCACAGTAGACTCCTAGGGAAGCTGTCAGCCCGTGGCTTAGATGGGAGCACTCTGTGCTGGGTTAGGAATTGGCTGGATGGCCGAGCCCAAAGAGTGGTGGTGAATGGTGTCTCATCCAGTTGGCGGCCGGTCACCAGTGGTGTCCCCCAGGGATCGGTGTTGGGTCCGTCCCTGTTTAATATCTTTATTGATGATCTGGATGAGGGGATTGAGTCCATCATCAGCAAGTTTGCAGATGATACTAAGCTTGGAAGAAGGGTTGATCTGTTAGAGGGTAGGATGGCCCTACAGAGGGACCTGGACAGATTAGAGAGATGGGCTGATTCTAATGGGATGATGTTTAATAAGTCCAAATGTCAGGTACATCATTTTGGACACAACAATCCCACGCAGAGCTACAGACTGGGGACAGAGTGCTGGAGAGTAGTCAGGCAGAAAAGGACCTGGGAGCGTCCAGAATCTCTCTCTCTGTCAGGGTGTATTTAGCTTCAGACCCCAACTAGCTTTGCTCCAGAATCCAAGTGGTCTACCTTGAGTCTCACCACGCCCCTTCTGCCAAAAGCTCCAGGAAAGACCATTATTCCCGGCTGCAGAGTAGAGCACGTTCTTCGCGTCTGGTCCTGTCCCGACTGGCCCAAGAGCTACAGCATGAGCAATCTCCCGCTTGATCTGTTCAAAGGCCTGCTGCTGTTCAGGGCCCCAGTGGAAATCATTCCTCTTACGGGTTACCATGTAGAGAGGGCTTACAATCTGGCTGTATTCTGGGATATGCATCCTCCAGAAACCTATACCACCCAGGAAGGCTTGTGTTTCCTTCTTGCTGGTTGGTGAAGACATTGCCGTGATCTTGTCGATGACTTCTATCAGAATCTGACAACATCCATCTTGCCACTTCACTCCCAGGAACTGAATCTCAGGCAGGTCCCTTAACCTTACTCTGTTTGATAGCAAAATCGGCTCCCAGGAGCATCTGGATGATCTTCTTCCCTTTCTCAAAGACCTCCTTTGCTGTGTCCCTCCCATACGATGATGTTGTCAACGTACTGCAGATGTTCTTGAGCCTCACCTTTCTCTATTGCTACTTGAATCAGTCAATGACAGATGGTGGGACTGTGTTTCCACCCCTGGGACAGTCGGTTCCAAGCGTACTGCATGCTCCTCTAGGTGAAAGAGAACTGTGGCCTACACTCTGCTGCTATGGGAATGGAGAAGAAAGCATTAACAATGTCAATAGTGGCACACCACTTCGCTGCCTTGGATTCCAACTCATACTGATGTTCCAATATATCTGGCACAGTGACACTCAGTGGTGGAGTAACCTCTTTCAAGCCATGATAGTCCACAGTCAATCTCCATTCTCCATCAGACTTACGCAAGGGTCAAATGGGGCTCTTGAAGGGTCAGTGGGTCTTACTGACCACCCCTTGGCTCTCCAGTTCATGGATGGGAATCACAGTGTCACAATTTGTTTGGTATTGCCAACGATCCACTATTGTCGTGGCAATTGGCACCTGCTGTTCCTCAGCCTTCAGCAGTCCAATAGCAGAAGGACTCTCTGAGAGACCTGGCAATGAATTCAACTCTTCGATCCCTTCTGTCTGTACAGCGGCTATTCCAAAAGCCCATCTATAGCCCTTTGGGTCCTTGAAATACCCGTCCCTGAGGTAGTCAATGCCCAGAATACATGGGGCGGCTGGACCAGTCACAATAGGGTGGTTCTGCCAGTCTGTCCTGGTCAAGGTCACTTCAGCTTCCAGCACAGTCAACTCTTGAGACCCCCCTGTCACCCCAAAACTAGAGATAGTTTCCGGGCCCACATATCCTGATGGCATTAACGTGCATTGAGCGCCAGTATCAACCAAAGCCTTGTATTCTTGTGGATCTGACGTACCAGACCATTGGATCCATGCAGTCCAATAGATATGGTTGTCCCTTGCCTCTACCTGGTTAAAGGCAGGGCCCCTCTAATGCTGGTTTTGGTTACGGTGATCAGAACTCCTTCAGATGGATGCATTTGGGAGGTGCCCTCTGCCAGGTCAGATCCCTGCCCATAGGAAACTGGCACTGTGCTTACTCTCACTGATCTTCTTCTGCTCCCCTTCAGCTCTTGCACTCGGGCTTTTGGGGCATGGGTAGGTTTCCGGTCCCATCGTCTCATGTCTTCTCCATGGTTGTTGAGGAAATATCACAGCTCGGTTCATGAGGCCTGTTCCCTTTCTCTAGCTGGGGGGGGGGGGGGGGGGGGCGCCCGGGCTCCGACCTCAGAGGCTCTGACCCGCTCTGGTGCCACTTTACGACCTTTCTTAATCTCCTCTCTAAGTTTCCTCTGCTCATCCCTGAGACTCTCAACCAATGTCTCTACAGTAGAGATATGGGCCTGTATCGGGCCATAGACCATTCCCTCATATATCCTGAGTTTACGTATTACAAAGCCTGCTGTCTCTTGGTTTCCTCCTGAATACACGGATGCCAGGAAACTGAAGTATACAGCTGGCCCCTGGCGTGAGATGTTCCACCACAAATGTGATGTGCACCTGACCTTGTCTGGGTCGCTACTGGGTTGCCCATCCCTTCCAAAAAGTACTTTTAACAGTGCCATTTATCTCAGATATAGGATCCCTTCTTCCCTAGTCTTCCAAGTTGTCTTATGATGATGTTCCTGCAGTCTCTGTAAACAAATGATGTTCCTGCAGGATGTCTCTGTAAACATACTTCTCTCTTACAGCTGCTATAAGTTGTGCCCAGCGTGAAAGGGGGTTTGGTTCCCTCACAAAAACCTGCTCAATACCCACATCCTGGGCCAGAGACCCCAAAAACCTGGCTTCAGCACCATCAAGTTGTAGGTTTTCACGCCTAAGATCCCAAACTCAGATTAACCAAGTCAGGATGGGCTCACCCGGCTGTCGAATGTCCTTCCATAGACTATGGAGATTGTCACATGACAGAGATTCAGTAATAATCACTGTTTCTGGGTCTGCTACCTGTGAAGATGCCACTTCTCCCTCATTATCCACTGGGTGAACTGATGTGGTCTTATATTACCTTTTCTGGATAGGGGCAACTTCCATGGGCTTGGACTGTACTCTCGGTTCAGCCATGTCCTGGCGCCATGATGTCAGGCATTTTATTCTCTTTCTTCTCTCCCTGGGTGTGCTTCTGGGTGCATTCTTGAGGGACGCTGGTCCTAACTACATATACAAGATAGGCCATAATGACACAGGCCATATGGCACAAAATTGCAGGCAAACTACAAAAGGAAAGGTATCTCTGGCATCTAAGGAGAGTTTGAACTTCCCAAAAGCTATTGTAGCACTACTGAAAATACTAACCTGTGTTCCACCCCAAGGATGGGTATCATTATCATTGAACCCCCAGAGGTAACAGCTCAAACTAGGGCAGGAATACAACCTTGAAAACACATTCCCAATGAGCCTCACAGGAATTGAGTTCACAACACTACAAATTCAAAATAAGAACTCGATAGCAATCACAGTTGCCTGACTTCTTTCAGTCAACATGCCAAGATGAATTAAGCCCACCGGGCCTTTCAGTATGATTCGATAACAGCAAAACCCAAACACATAGTACAGTATGGTCCGTATGGACCCTAAACACAACACACACATGATGGTACACGAACTGTTATCTAGTCTCTGCTCTTTGCCAGATGTCTGGCGCAAATTAAATGTCTTAGTTTAAAGGAAAAAATAAGATGTCTGCTGGGGTTGTATCTCCCACAAGAAAATCACCACAGCCCTTTGCAATTAATAAGACTTTAATCAAGAGGAGAAGATGAAATTGTATAGGAAAAGATAACAGTTCTCAACTGCAAAATACATATGTAGCCAGACACAAAACCGAACAGACAGCAATGCTGTAACCCAACAGTCCAAAACCCAACATCTCAAACAAGTTAACTAAGTCCTCCGTAGTCCAGCTGGGCAGTCACAAGGAGGGTTGGTAAATCCACTCCTAGGAGGCACCACAAGGGGGGGGGGAGGGGAAGGGCTCCACAGGAAAAACACGTGACGCTGATCACTGCGTTTAGGCAGTTCAGCGCTGCTCTGAATGTGGGAGGGGAACGTTGAAGTCCCAGTATTTAGCTGTGCTTGTAAGGGATAATAAAGATAATAATAGCGTTCCTCAGAAATCGTGCATTTTGGTCTCTTCACTGCCTTGTCATTTTAAACCGCTCTACTTATTCTGTCATAGTCTTTCCTAATATGTTCTTCCAGGATTTTTGGAGGTGGTTGCAACAGGGGCTGTGCTTTGTTTTTTTTTATGACAACTCAGGTATTAAAGTGGTTTAGTGAGCAAATTGTGCCAAAGAGGCTGCATCTGTGTTTCCAATCTTATCATAGTGTGTACATGGTAAGAAACAGGATAGTGTTAGTATGTGCTTGTTTTGTTGTGTAAGGGCTGAAGAAGGATCTGCTCATGTACGAAGAGCTTTTGAAGTCAACAGAACTATTCTGGTTTGCTATGTTGTTCTGACATATTCATTAGCAATGATACACAAGGAAATTTATGCCAAGATTTTCCTCAGGCAGTTACAGGTGCAAAGCTGACATAAGCGTTAGACCTAAAGGCTATGTTGCTCCATTGGTAAAATTATTTTCTTAATTCATATCCACGCTTATTAGATTTATTCAATCGGTGAAGATGAGAGATCTCTATCCAGTCTGGAGATCGTCATACCACATGATGTAGCAGATGGGTTCATCAATAACAAACAAGAGAGCTACAAATTCAAGTAAGTAAACGCCTTATCTTTATAAATTCTGCTTTTAGTGATGGATATTTCTGTGTAGTGATACAGATCTACAGAACCTGGAAAAGCCTATTCTTAAAATCAAGTTTTGATATAGTTTTGGTTTTATACAACTCTGTTAACAAGAGGAATACCCTGTCCCTGCCTCTTAACGAGTTTGATAGCATTTAAGTTGTGGGGATTTTATCTGTCCCTTGCAAGTCATTATAGAGTTCTAGGTCTCACGTCAAAGATTACATCTTCATTTTTCAGTTCTTCCATTTTTACAGCGTCTTTTGAATTTGCATATGAAAATTAAATGCAGGACTATGTGTTCTCTTGGGATCTAAAGAGTTGGCATAGGCTGGCTAAAGATGTCTTGATGTAAAACACTCTGTTTAGACACTGTTTCAGATGTAACCAAGACACAGTGAAGAAAACCAGATATGGTTGAAAGAAACAAAACTATGACTGTAGAATGTAAATAGTTTTTAGAAACTAAAAATAAGTACCAGCAATATCAATCAGATATTTGTATCTTCTCAGTAGAAAACCTAGAGGCAACATTTTAGAATTCTAATGATGAAGAAAGCTAGATCTATAGCCACCTCTAATGACTCGTTTGTCTTTTTCCAAGTTGAATAATCTTTATTTTTTATAATAGTGAGTCAAGTCAATTTGTTCCTCTATGCTATTAAAAAAAGAGAGCCCCAGAGAGACATCTGTGTCTCTGACTGATGTCATTTTACGTCACTTAAAGGAATCTGTTCTGCTTGCGAAGAGATGAGGTGCCCTGTCCAACTGGATCAATATTCAAAACGGGCTTAGGTCACAGGTGCCCAAGCCAGCTGTAAAGAATGCTGATACTTTTTTCTGATCTTATCATTTATTAAAAAGTCTGTAGAGATGAATTTTGAGAAACACTATGCCTTATTATTCTTAAGACAATGCAAAAATAATGCTATGGAGCAAGCATTTCTTTTTCCTCCATAAAACTCTTACTTTCCTGCAGTCTGTCTATCCTGGTCAACTCAGTTTTTATTCTCCTTTGTTCTTACTCTCTTATATGGGAATCGAACACAATTATTTGAATCACACGACTGATTAAGTGTTAGCGGGATAGAATACAAGGTCCAACACAGAAAAAGTAAGACTGTGCCTGTGACCACTTTTATTTTAACAAATTAAGAAAGTCACCTACTGTCACCTTCAAAATAGTTCCCTTTGGAGTCAACACTCAGCAGCATACAATACTGCCAACATTCAAAGCAATTCCGCAGACCATTTTTTGACAAGCTGTTGAGAATCTCCATTGTCTTTCATTTCACGTCTTCTTCTGACAAAAACTGGGCTCCTTTGAGCACCGACTTGATCTTTAGGAAGAGGTAGAAATCTCAGGGAGCCCAGTCTGACAAGTACTGTGGGTGCTCAAGCACAGTGATGTTGTTAGATTAAAACTGTTTCACAGCCATCAACATGGCTTTGAACTTTGAATGACTCTTGTGCTTTTTTTGGTCTTGGAGATGTTCCTGACTTCTGCTGCACTGATTGTCACTTGGTTTCTAGATCATACGTAAATATCCAAGTGTTATCAGAAGAAATTACTGAATTCAACATATCTGGCTCATCCTCAGTGTGCTGCAAAATGTCCAAACACAATTCCTTGCAACGTTCTTTTTTCTTCATCTGTCAGCATTTTTGGAAACATTCTTGCACAAGCCTTTTTTGTGTTCAGTTCTTCTATTAGAATGTGTTGAAAATTTTCCATATCCAAATGACCTTTCTCCGCTACTGCTTGAATACCCAGTCTTCTGTCTTTTGAATCTCATCTCACTGTTTCTCACTGTTGTGACTGCTGTGCACGGGGAACCATGTATATCATCAGTTTTTATGCTTTCTCTGCCTTCTGAAAATCATTTATGCCATTTAAAAATGCATGCACAAGACATGCACTCTTAACCATAAGCTTCAGTCAATAATTGAAAAGTTTTCATCACGGATTTCTTCAGTTTCACAAGAAACTTGATGTTAATGTGCTGTTCACTCTTGCACACTGACATTTTCTGACCAATGGTAAGAAAACATCTGTGTTTGAACACACGTTCACTGATAGTCAGTGAAGCGATCAAGTTGAGCCTTGTCTCACTGTGACGAAGAGAAATCTCATGAAGTTCAACAAAGTAAACTGCCAAGCCTTGCCCCTGGTGAGAAATAATCAAGAAAGGCTCTGGGTTGACTGAGCATAGATTAGCAAGAGGGACCTGGAGCCCTGGTAGACAAAATGGTGAATATGAGTCAGCAATACACCATTTGCAGCAAAGAAGGCCAACAGCCTCTCGGCTATGTTAAGTACAGTGTCACCAGCAGGTAAAGGGAGTTGATCTTCCCTCCTAGTCACCACCAGTGAGATCACATCTGGAGTCCGGTATCTAGTTCTGGGCTCCAGTAAATGGATACAAAGATGATTAAGGAACTGGACTATCCAACATGGGAGGAGAGGCTGAGTGAACTGGAACTGGTTATCCTGTGGAAGGGAAGTCTCAAGGGGATCTTATCAATGTGTATAAACACCTACCTGGCGGGGAAAGAGGGAATAAAGAACACGGAGTCAGATGCTTCTCAGTGGTGCCTAGTGACAGGATAAGAGTTAATGGGCAAAAAATTGAAATATATTAAATATAAAAAGGATTTGTTACTGTGGAGTGATGAAGTGGTGGAACAGGTTGCTTGGAGAGGTTGTGGAGCCTCCATGCATGGGGATACTTAAAACCTGACTGTACCTGACTCCTGCTTTAACTGTCCCTCTTTTGAGCTGGGGGGGGGGGGGGATGGGGGATGGGGGATGTGGGGTGGAACAGATGGTTCCTTCCATTCTGAAGTGTTTTTTTATTCTGTAGGAAAAATGCAGTTACTTTATATAGGAAGCGCCAAAACTTAGATTTAATTAAATATGTCCTTGTGTCTTACAGTCACTGTGCAGCAGAATGAAGTAAGTAGTTAGGAAAAATGGGGAGCCTGACTATACTGGTGGGGTGCTGTATTTGGTTATAGCGTAATCTATTTATCCATGTTTCAGTGTGGTGCCAGTTACAAACACTGATTCTCTTGACAGATTTAAAATACGGTTTATATTTTTTCTAAGCCACATCATTTTATCAGAGGATTTTATTGTACAGGTCTTGTCAAAGCAGCTCTGTGTAAAGCCTATTTATGTAAAATAGCACAACAGCATGCTGTAGTTAAGACTACAGGGAAAACATTGTACTAAGTTATGTAAGCCTAATGATGTAGACATTGACTACTACAAACACAAACAAAAATGTATGAATCAAGTAGTGTTTTAAGATTCTGAGCAATTATTATTCGCTTAAATTTTCAGATTTCAGAAAATTTTCGATCAAGAAGCAAAACAAGATGAGATTTTTGAGAACATTGCCAAACCAGTAGCAGAATGGTACGGTGTTGATCTTGTGAACAATCGGGGTAACACAGGGTCAAAAATAGCTGTCATTGTATTACTTGGAGGGGATCTAGCAAGTGTTTGTCTTACTGTTGTAAAAGTGGATTGATGTTTTAATCTTTTAAATACTAACGTATCTGAACCTAGGAGGTTTGCAACAATCCCGTGAATGTTGTGTACGGTGAGATTCCATTATTAACTTCTAAAATAGCACTACTGCTGTTTCCCCTTCTGTTGCATAGACATAGAAATCCATGTCTAGTTAAGGTTTTTGTCTATGATATAAGCTTACTTCATTGGATTAGAAATGTATTCCCTATATGGCTCTATGAAGGGGTAAACCTAACGGAAATCTTATCCCCCATCTAGTTTTCAGTGAGCCAGGGACACTCATGAATTAATACCTGTGGGTATATTCTCAAGTTTTGCCCTCACCATTTTTGTCCTAATATGTAGAGCAGTGATCTTGGCATTATTTTTCTTTTTCTCCCCTATTATACAATAATCTCCTATATTATACAATAATCAGTGCTCATCTTTCACACTTTGCAAAGGCAAACGTTTAAGACTGATGTAGAAGCCCTCTTCGTTCATTGTGTGGATTGAATGTCACTCTGAACCAGGCGGATTTTCAAAAGTGCCTTTTTCTTTGCTCGATGTATGTCCACCTGATGAAGTTAGTATTGGTTTTAGTGGGGGAAAAATCCCATAGTGGAGGAAGCAGAATTCCTCCATGTTTGTTTATTTATCAAAATAACTGCTCAGAATCAAAACTTGTAGTAAGTTGGGATGTATTACTTTAAATACCAACATTGCTCATTCATTGTCTGACCTACCGTTGGTTTTAGCTATGATTCTGCAAGTTATTCATCAGCGTATTGCACTGCCTCATGTTTCACCCTGTACAACAGCTGTTCTCAGTAGGGCACTGAGTCTTTCTCAAAATGTTAATTGGAAGTGCTATAAAAGTATGCAAAAGTCTTTACAATTTCATTTTCTTGATTTTTTCCTCTATTATTTTTTTAAAAATCCCCCATAAAGAAGAAGGGTGATTGCAGAAGGTGAAATGAAGAGCCAGTGAATTTGAAACGTCACTAGAATAACTTTAATGTGTTTTAAAATTTTTTGCTGTGTTCTCCTTTCAACCAAAAGGGATTTCTTTTCTTGTCTGGCTCTATAACATACAGCTTCAGGTGAATTCATTTACTTAACGTTAAATATTTCTGAATTTAATGGTGACTGCAGACAGAACCTTCTGTATGTCTGAAAAAGAAGGGTTAAAACTCTTGTTGTTGCATGCTATGGGTTGAATTATACTCAACAAAACCTCAGAGTATCAAAGCTAACAAGCAACAGGCTGACTGATTTTTTTCCTTTGGAATCCTTTGCTAGAAAATGGAATGGTTTTCCAGTTGAATAATTCACCTATACAGTGCTTGAATAAACAAGAAGCGGTATTGTTTTCCTTTGTTTTAGTGTTGGCTGATACAAGATTTTGATACATCTGTTTGCTCCATTATGTAGAGTTCAGATATTTAGAGATTTTTAAGTATTTAAGTGCTAGTTAAATCGGTGGTGTTTAGGCACACCGTTATGTTCAAATGCTAAAATTGATTTATAAAATCATTCTTAACGGGAATCAAGATTATTTTCACTCTGAGTGTTTTAATGAGTTAAGGCTTCTAATTGATGTTTTTATTTTTACTGATAATATTGGTTTTGTTAATGGATAATATTGGTTGTGTTCTTATAGCAGTGTAGGCAATAGCTGAGGTACATTCTTGTTTCTCATCCTCTTCCTTCATTTTTGCCAAAAACAGGTATTTCAATATGTCAGCGTTCTGTTGCAGGGAAAATCAGTACTTATGTGAGGGAAGGGTGGTTGCAAGGTGGGTTGGAAATATGCTCCTAGGAGGCGTCGGGGTGGGGAGGGTGGGGAAGAAACGGGAAGGAAATCCAGGGAGTCCGCATTGGAATCCAGCTGGTGTTGACCATACTCCTCCTCCTCTCTCCCCGAAGGAAACCGGCATAGTCCCCGTGGAGCAGGGCTGATGATCCCGAACGCCGCTCTCTTCCAGCCATTGAACGTGAGCCGCGGCTTTCGGCATCCACCCCCTCTTCCCGGGTAATGCTGCCCCCCCCCCCCCCCCCCCCCCCCCGCCGGAAAGTCACGGTCCCAGCGTCCCAGCGGACTGATCGGTTCCCCGCCGGGCCCCGCCCCCACCAGTCCCCGTGTCGGCAAGGAGAGAAAAACCATTTTCTTAAAAACCTGAAACTACAACAATGACTCATTGGCTTCTCTATGCAGGCAGCATCACGCTAAGATTAGCCCTATGCAAACCCAGTTCACTGTGCCATTGGTTCAGAGTTTACAGCTTCAACTTTGTGTTGAAGAAGGACACCTAAACCCTTTGCGATCAGGCTGTGTCCCAAAAGCAATAGTCTCATTCAGCCAATTCCATATTCCAGCTACTGAATACCAGTACACTAAAAATGGATTTCCACACAGCTAACTGCAGTATCCACTGCCAAATGAATTTACAATCCAGCCAAGATGCTAAATAACACCGTTTATTATTACATCTGCAGTTTTCCAAGAACACTGTACTCTCCTGCAGCTGTTTCAATATAAAACGCCTGGGGCTCAATGATCACGAGATGACAGAATTCTCAGTTCTTGGAGGAGTAAGGAAGGGGGTCAGCAGAAATGTCACCTTGGACTTCCGGAGGGCAGACTTCAAATTGTTTAGAAGGCTGCTTGATAAACTCCAGTGGGAGACAGTTCTAAATGACAAAGGAGCCCATGAGGTCTGGATGCTTCTCAAGAAGGAAATTCTGGCAGCGCAAGAGTAGACCATCCCCGTGTGCCGTAAAATGAGTCGGCGTGGAAGAAGGCCAGCTTGGCTTAACAGAGAGCTCTGTGTTGGTCTCAGGAAAAAGAGGAAAACATATGAGCTTTGGAAGAGGAGGCAGGCATCTCAGGAGGACTACAAGGAGCAGGTGAGATCATATAGGCAAAAAACTAGAAGGGCTAAAGCCCAACTGGAACTTCAACTGGCCAGTTTGGTGAAAGACAATAAGAAATGTTTCTTCAAGTATATTAACAACAGGAGGACCAAGGAGAATCTCCCTCCTTTACTGGATGCAGGGGGACTGATAGTAATAAAGGATGAAGACAAGGCAGATGTAATTAACACCTTCTTTGCCTTGGTCTTTAATAGGAAGGTAAAGATGTTCTTTGGGCTCCAAGCCTCCTGAGTCAGAAGACTGTGAAGGTGAACCCTCAATGTTCCAAGAAGGCTTGGTTAAAGACCTGCTCAGCCAATTAGATGTCCACAAGTCTATGGGGCCGGATGGGATACACCCAAGGATATTAAGGGAACTGGCAGAGGCCCTTGACAAATCCCCTTCCTTCATCTATCAACAGTCCTGGCTGACTGGGGAAGTGCCTCTCGACTGGAGACTGGCAAATGTAACTCCCATTTACAAGAAGGGTCGGAAGGATGATCCGGGGAATTACAGGCTTGTCAGCTTGACCTCGGTACCAGGGAAGGTCATGAAGCAGATCATATTGAGTGCTATCACACAACACATGCAGGACAGCCAGGTGATCAGACCCAGTCAGTATGGGTTTATGAAAGGCAGGTCCTGCCAGACCAACCTGATCTCCTTCTATGACAAGGTTACCTAGTTCATAGATGAGGGGAAGGCTGTGGATGTGGTGTACCTGGACTTTTGTAAAGCCTTCAACACCGTTTCTCCCAGTATTCTGCTTGAGAAATCGGCTACCATTGGTCTGGATGGGCACACTCGATGCTGAGTTACAAACTGGCTGGATGGCCTGGCCCAGAGGGTGGTGGCAAATGGAGTTAAATCCAGTTAGAGGCCAGTCATGAGTGGTGTTCCTCAGGGTTCAGCCCTGTTCAATATCTTTATTAATGATCTCGACGAAGGGATCGAGTGCACCCTTAGCAAGTTTGCAGATGACACCAAGCTGGATGGCAGTGTTGATCTGCTTGAAGGAAGAGAGGCTCTGCAGAAGGATCTGGACAGGCTGGATCAATGGGCTGAGACCAACGGGATGAGGATTAACAAGACCAAATGCACTTGGGACACAACAACCCCCTGCAGTGTTACAGGCTTGGGGTAGAGTGGCTGAAAAGCTGCCTGGAGGAGAAGGACCTGGGGGTGTTGGTTGACAACCAGCTGAATATGAGCCAGTAGTGTGCCCAGGTGGCTAAGAAGGCCAACGGCATCTTGGCCTGTACCAAAAACAGTGCGGCCAGCAGGACCAGGGAAGTGATTGTTCCCCTGTACTTGGCACTGGTGAGGCCACACCTTAAATACTGTGTTCAGTTCTGGGCCTCTCACTACAAGAAGGACATTGAGGTGTTGGAGTGCGTCCAGAGAATGGCGACAAGGCTGGTGAAGGGGCTGGAGAACAAGTTCTACGAGGAACGGATGAGCAAACTGCAGTTGTTTAGCTTGGAGAAGAGGAGGCTGAGGAGAGAGACCTCATCGCTGTCTATGACTGCCTGAAAGGAGGCTGTGGCAGAGTGAGTGTTGATCTCTTCTTACAAGTGACAGATGATAGGACAAGAGGAAATGGCCATAAGTTTTTCCAGTGGAGGTACAGACTACATATTAGGAAGAATTTCTTTACTGAAAGGGTGGTCAGGCCCTGGAACAGCTGCCCAGGGAAGTGGTTGAGTCACCATCCCTGGAGGTGTTTAAAAAACAGGTAGATGAGTTTTTGAGGGATACGGTTTAGTGGATGATGGGTGTGGTTGGACTTGATGATCTCAAAGGTCTTTTCCAACCAGAAGATTCTACAATTCTATGACTACCAAACCCAAGCAGCAAGATAAAAATCACACACAGTTCCTGTACCTTCAATTAAACGTCCCAGTTCTTTCAGAATTGTGGGACTGAAATTATGAACACTTCCCTCCCAATTCCTCGTCTCCCAGTCTAAATTCATTGAACTTGTTGTGTTCTGCTTCCTTCTTGGCTGCAGTTATTTCCCTCTCACTTCCTTCCTGTTAGTCACCACTGTCTCTAATATCGCCTTCAGCATCCCCATTTTTTTGTAGTTCTGGAGCAATGCTGAGAAGATACTCTCTATTTATTCCATTACGCCATTCCAATGTCCTGTTTTTCATTCACTCTCTATTTAATCACAAAGTAATATTTTCCATTTGTTTTTGGTTTTACCCTTTTGAGTTTTGTGCTCAACTTCAGTTGCCTATCAGTCCTCTTCCATTTAACTCTCTCACTCACTACTTATGCCTCATAAGCTTTCCGAGACAGTTATGTGTTCAGTTGGGACAGAAAACCTTTCCCCTACTGTTTTTGTTATTTGGAATACAAGTTCAATACACTTTCAGCATAACTGAGTTAAAGACATTTCTATCCTCCTCTGTAATCAAATCCCTGATTTTCCATTTGATTTAAATTAGTGGACTTGTAATCACTGTGATGTGATTTTTACCAGCATGTCTGACCAAAACTAAGGCCAAAATAGTCATTTTTGGTAATGACTTCAAGAGAATAATGGGGTCCTGCTATTACTTCTCTAGAAGTTCAGCGCTATAGCAAAACAACAACCTCTGCTTCATGGAATCATAGAATCACTGAGGTTGTAAAAGACCTCTAAGATCATCAAGTCCAATCGTCAGACCAACATCACCATGCCTAGACCATGTCCCAAAGTGCCACATCTACACCCTTGTTGAATACCTCCAGGTGCTGCTGACCTTCTTGGCCACCTGAGCACACTGCTGTCTCATGTTCAGTCAACTAATGCCTCCAGGTCCTTTTCCACCTGGCAGCTTTCCACCCACTCTTACCCAAACCTGTAGCATTGCATGAGGTTGCTGTGTCTCTTTTACCAGTTTTCTCAGAAACTTTACTGCAACACTTTTTATATTAGGATTTTAAAATTTCATGTATTCATTGCATGTAATCTAGGTATTTTCCATCAGTTCAGCTTCCAGATCTTTCAACTGGTTAGCAACAAAACCTACTCTTGACATAAGAGAAACCCACACCTCTCGGCTGGGCAGTGTTTATGAGCTCCCTTTTCTCGCACCCATCACACCTTGCCCTCAAGCTGGTGAGGCATTTCCATGAGTGGCCATGCTGGCAGCCACCCACCTGTGGCAGAGGTGGCTGCCAGTCCTCACAGATGAACCTGACTTCTCCCTCCCTCCTCCTCTTCCAAACTCCACCAGGGACCAAACAAGCACCCCACAAATGCTTCCTAAAGGCGTGAAGCCACCTGACTCATAAGAACATAAGCAGGATATGGAACTGTTGGAATGGGTCCAGAGGAGGGCTAAGAAGATGTTCAGAAGGCTGGATGCTCCTCTGCCATGAGGACAGGCTGAGAGAGTTGGGGTTGTTCAGCCTGGAGAAGGCTCTAGGGAGACCTCACAGTGGCCTTCCAGTCCCTACAAGAAAGCTGGGGAAGGATTTTTTACAAGAGTAAGTAGTGATGGCTTTAAATTGGAACAGGGAAGATTTAGATGAGACATTAGGAAGAAATTCTTCATGCTGAGGGTGGTGAGGCACTGGAACAGGTTGCCCAGGAACTTGTGGAAGCCCCCTCCCTTGAAGGGTTCAAGGCCAGGTTGGATGGGGACTTGGAGCAGCCTAGTCTGGTGGGAGGTGTTCCTGCCCATCGTAGCGGGGTTGGAACTGTATGGGCTTTAAGGTCCCTTTCAACCCAAACCATTCTCTGATTCTGTAACTCGGAGACAACCTAACCCGCGTGCCGAGGGCAACTGCCGCTTCTCTCCGGCCGCGGTGCACTCTGGGTGCGTGCGCTAGTTACCGTTACCGGCCGGGCAGCGTTGCCGGCTGCCACGGCCGCGGCGGCAGCGATGGTGCAGAAAACCATTGAGGTGTACGCGCGGCTGAAGCCGCTGGGCAGGCGGCAGAAGGCGGGGGTAGGAGGGGGACCCGGCTGCTGCGCTGCGGGGTGGGTGGAGTGGGGCGAGCCAGAGGGCGTCCCGTGGGCGTGCGAGCGGCTGGGTCGCCTGGAGGAGTCGGAAGCGGCCGCCATCGTGAACTCCTCTGCAAGAGCTGTGTCGGTTTCTGAGAACCGAAGTGTTCGATCGTGGCATGAAACCCATAGCCCTGTGCTGCTGTGCACAGCCTTAAAAGTTAATAAACCCAGGAAGTACAGGAGCTTAGACTGACAGGAATGGCAGGAAGATGTGCCAAGGGAGGTTTAGGGTTTAGGTCGGACTTCAGGAAAAAGTTCTTCACCCAGCGGGTGGCGGAGCACTGTAAGAGCTCCCCGGGGAAGTAGTCCTGGCACCGAGTCTGACACTGTTCCAGAAGCATTTGGACAATGCCCTCAGAAACACTCTGTGAGTGTTGGGGTTGTCCTGTGCAGGGACAAGAGCTGGGCTCGATGATCCTTGAGGGTCCCTTCGAACTCGGCTTATTCGGTGATTCTGCCAGTACTGGCGGAAGGGGCAGGGAACTTCTTTCCTGCCTAGTTGTTAAGGAAAGGCTCCACAGGAAAAACACGTGACGCTGATCACTGCGTTTATGCAGTTCAGCGCTGCTCTGAATGTGGGAGGGGAACGTGTAAATCCCAGTATTTTGACAAGCTGTTGAGAATCTCCATTGTCTTTCATTTCACGTCTTCTTCTGACAAAAACTGGGCTCCTTTGAGCACCGACTTGATCTTTAGGAAGAGGTAGAAATCTCAGGGAGCCCTGTCTGACAAGTACTGTGGGTGCTCAAGCACAGTGATGTTGTTAGATTAAAACTGTTTCACAGCCATCAACATGGCTTTGAACTTTGAATGACTCTTGTGCTTTTTTTGGTCTTGGAGATGTTCCTGACTTCTGCTGCACTGATTGTCACTTGGTTTCTAGATCATACGTAAATATCCAAGTGTTATCAGAAGAAATTACTGAATTCAACATATCTGGCTCATCCTCAGTGTGCTGCAAAATGTCCAAACACAATTCCTTGCAACGTTCTTTTTTCTTCATCTGTCAGCATTTTTGGAAACATTCTTGCACAAGCCTTTTTTGTGTTCAGTTCTTCTATTAGAATGTGTTGAAAATTTTCCATATCCAAATGACCTTTCTCCGCTACTGCTTGAATACCCAGTCTTCTGTCTTTTGAATCTCATCTCACTGTTTCTCACTGTTGTGACTGCTGTGCACGGGGAACCATGTATATCATCAGTTTTTATGCTTTCTCTGCCTTCTGAAAATCATTTATGCCATTTAAAAATGCATGCACAAGACATGCACTCTTAACCATAAGCTTCAGTCAATAATTGAAAAGTTTTCATCACGGATTTCTTCAGTTTCACAAGAAACTTGATGTTAATGTGCTGTTCACTCTTGCACACTGACATTTTCTGACCAATGGTAAGAAAACATCTGTGTTTGAACACACGTTCACTGATAGTCAGTGAAGCGATCAAGTTGAGCCTTGTCTCACTGTGACGAAGAGAAATCTCATGAAGTTCAACAAAGTAAACTGCCAAGCCTTGCCCCTGGTGAGAAATAATCAAGAAAGGCTCTGGGTTGACTGAGCATAGATTAGCAAGAGGGACCTGGAGCCCTGGTAGACAAAATGGTGAATATGAGTCAGCAATACACCATTTGCAGCAAAGAAGGCCAACAGCCTCTCGGCTATGTTAAGTACAGTGTCACCAGCAGGTAAAGGGAGTTGATCTTCCCTCCTAGTCACCACCAGTGAGATCACATCTGGAGTCCGGTATCTAGTTCTGGGCTCCAGTAAATGGATACAAAGATGATTAAGGAACTGGACTATCCAACATGGGAGGAGAGGCTGAGTGAACTGGAACTGGTTATCCTGTGGAAGGGAAGTCTCAAGGGGATCTTATCAATGTGTATAAACACCTACCTGGCGGGGAAAGAGGGAATAAAGAACACGGAGTCAGATGCTTCTCAGTGGTGCCTAGTGACAGGATAAGAGTTAATGGGCAAAAAATTGAAATATATTAAATATAAAAAGGATTTGTTACTGTGGAGTGATGAAGTGGTGGAACAGGTTGCTTGGAGAGGTTGTGGAGCCTCCATGCATGGGGATACTTAAAACCTGACTGTACCTGACTCCTGCTTTAACTGTCCCTCTTTTGAGCTGGGGGGGGGGGGGATGGGGGATGGGGGATGTGGGGTGGAACAGATGGTTCCTTCCATTCTGAAGTGTTTTTTTATTCTGTAGGAAAAATGCAGTTACTTTATATAGGAAGCGCCAAAACTTAGATTTAATTAAATATGTCCTTGTGTCTTACAGTCACTGTGCAGCAGAATGAAGTAAGTAGTTAGGAAAAATGGGGAGCCTGACTATACTGGTGGGGTGCTGTATTTGGTTATAGCGTAATCTATTTATCCATGTTTCAGTGTGGTGCCAGTTACAAACACTGATTCTCTTGACAGATTTAAAATACGGTTTATATTTTTTCTAAGCCACATCATTTTATCAGAGGATTTTATTGTACAGGTCTTGTCAAAGCAGCTCTGTGTAAAGCCTATTTATGTAAAATAGCACAACAGCATGCTGTAGTTAAGACTACAGGGAAAACATTGTACTAAGTTATGTAAGCCTAATGATGTAGACATTGACTACTACAAACACAAACAAAAATGTATGAATCAAGTAGTGTTTTAAGATTCTGAGCAATTATTATTTGCTTAAATTTTCAGATTTCAGAAAATTTTCGATCAAGAAGCAAAACAAGATGAGATTTTTGAGAACATTGCCAAACCAGTAGCAGAATGGTACGGTGTTGATCTTGTGAACAATCGGGGTAACACAGGGTCAAAAATAGCTGTCATTGTATTACTTGGAGGGGATCTAGCAAGTGTTTGTCTTACTGTTGTAAAAGTGGATTGATGTTTTAATCTTTTAAATACTAACGTATCTGAACCTAGGAGGTTTGCAACAATCCCGTGAATGTTGTGTACGGTGAGATTCCATTATTAACTTCTAAAATAGCACTACTGCTGTTTCCCCTTCTGTTGCATAGACATAGAAATCCATGTCTAGTTAAGGTTTTTGTCTATGATATAAGCTTACTTCATTGGATTAGAAATGTATTCCCTATATGGCTCTATGAAGGGGTAAACCTAACGGAAATCTTATCCCCCATCTAGTTTTCAGTGAGCCAGGGACACTCATGAATTAATACCTGTGGGTATATTCTCAAGTTTTGCCCTCACCATTTTTGTCCTAATATGTAGAGCAGTGATCTTGGCATTATTTTTCTTTTTCTCCCCTATTATACAATAATCTCCTATATTATACAATAATCAGTGCTCATCTTTCACACTTTGCAAAGGCAAACGTTTAAGACTGATGTAGAAGCCCTCTTCGTTCATTGTGTGGATTGAATGTCACTCTGAACCAGGCGGATTTTCAAAAGTGCCTTTTTCTTTGCTCGATGTATGTCCACCTGATGAAGTTAGTATTGGTTTTAGTGGGGGAAAAATCCCATAGTGGAGGAAGCAGAATTCCTCCATGTTTGTTTATTTATCAAAATAACTGCTCAGAATCAAAACTTGTAGTAAGTTGGGATGTATTACTTTAAATACCAACATTGCTCATTCATTGTCTGACCTACCGTTGGTTTTAGCTATGATTCTGCAAGTTATTCATCAGCGTATTGCACTGCCTCATGTTTCACCCTGTACAACAGCTGTTCTCAGTAGGGCACTGAGTCTTTCTCAAAATGTTAATTGGAAGTGCTATAAAAGTATGCAAAAGTCTTTACAATTTCATTTTCTTGATTTTTTCCTCTATTATTTTTTTAAAAATCCCCCATAAAGAAGAAGGGTGATTGCAGAAGGTGAAATGAAGAGCCAGTGAATTTGAAACGTCACTAGAATAACTTTAATGTGTTTTAAAATTTTTTGCTGTGTTCTCCTTTCAACCAAAAGGGATTTCTTTTCTTGTCTGGCTCTATAACATACAGCTTCAGGTGAATTCATTTACTTAACGTTAAATATTTCTGAATTTAATGGTGACTGCAGACAGAACCTTCTGTATGTCTGAAAAAGAAGGGTTAAAACTCTTGTTGTTGCATGCTATGGGTTGAATTATACTCAACAAAACCTCAGAGTATCAAAGCTAACAAGCAACAGGCTGACTGATTTTTTTCCTTTGGAATCCTTTGCTAGAAAATGGAATGGTTTTCCAGTTGAATAATTCACCTATACAGTGCTTGAATAAACAAGAAGCGGTATTGTTTTCCTTTGTTTTAGTGTTGGCTGATACAAGATTTTGATACATCTGTTTGCTCCATTATGTAGAGTTCAGATATTTAGAGATTTTTAAGTATTTAAGTGCTAGTTAAATCGGTGGTGTTTAGGCACACCGTTATGTTCAAATGCTAAAATTGATTTATAAAATCATTCTTAACGGGAATCGAGATTATTTTCACTCTGAGTGTTTTAATGAGTTAAGGCTTCTAATTGATGTTTTTATTTTTACTGATAATATTGGTTTTGTTAATGGATAATATTGGTTGTGTTCTTATAGCAGTGTAGGCAATAGCTGAGGTACATTCTTGTTTCTCATCCTCTTCCTTCATTTTTGCCAAAAACAGGTATTTCAATATGTCAGCGTTCTGTTGCAGGGAAAATCAGTACTTATGTGAGGGAAGGGTGGTTGCAAGGTGGGTTGGAAATATGCTCCTAGGAGGCGTCGGGGTGGGGAGGGTGGGGAAGAAACGGGAAGGAAATCCAGGGAGTCCGCATTGGAATCCAGCTGGTGTTGACCATACTCCTCCTCCTCTCTCCCCGAAGGAAACCGGCATAGTCCCCGTGGAGCAGGGCTGATGATCCCGAACGCCGCTCTCTTCCAGCCATTGAACGTGAGCCGCGGCTTTCGGCATCCACCCCCTCTTCCCGGGTAATGCTGCCCCCCCCCCCCCCCCCCCGCCGGAAAGTCACGGTCCCAGCGTCCCAGCGGACTGATCGGTTCCCCGCCGGGCCCCGCCCCCACCAGTCCCCGTGTCGGCAAGGAGAGAAAAACCATTTTCTTAAAAACCTGAAACTACAACAATGACTCATTGGCTTCTCTATGCAGGCAGCATCACGCTAAGATTAGCCCTATGCAAACCCAGTTCACTGTGCCATTGGTTCAGAGTTTACAGCTTCAACTTTGTGTTGAAGAAGGACACCTAAACCCTTTGCGATCAGGCTGTGTCCCAAAAGCAATAGTCTCATTCAGCCAATTCCATATTCCAGCTACTGAATACCAGTACACTAAAAATGGATTTCCACACAGCTAACTGCAGTATCCACTGCCAAATGAATTTACAATCCAGCCAAGATGCTAAATAACACCGTTTATTATTACATCTGCAGTTTTCCAAGAACACTGTACTCTCCTGCAGCTGTTTCAATATAAAACGCCTGGGGCTCAATGATCACGAGATGACAGAATTCTCAGTTCTTGGAGGAGTAAGGAAGGGGGTCAGCAGAAATGTCACCTTGGACTTCCGGAGGGCAGACTTCAAATTGTTTAGAAGGCTGCTTGATAAACTCCAGTGGGAGACAGTTCTAAATGACAAAGGAGCCCATGAGGTCTGGATGCTTCTCAAGAAGGAAATTCTGGCAGCGCAAGAGTAGACCATCCCCGTGTGCCGTAAAATGAGTCGGCGTGGAAGAAGGCCAGCTTGGCTTAACAGAGAGCTCTGTGTTGGTCTCAGGAAAAAGAGGAAAACATATGAGCTTTGGAAGAGGAGGCAGGCATCTCAGGAGGACTACAAGGAGCAGGTGAGATCATATAGGCAAAAAACTAGAAGGGCTAAAGCCCAACTGGAACTTCAACTGGCCAGTTTGGTGAAAGACAATAAGAAATGTTTCTTCAAGTATATTAACAACAGGAGGACCAAGGAGAATCTCCCTCCTTTACTGGATGCAGGGGGACTGATAGTAATAAAGGATGAAGACAAGGCAGATGTAATTAACACCTTCTTTGCCTTGGTCTTTAATAGGAAGGTAAAGATGTTCTTTGGGCTCCAAGCCTCCTGAGTCAGAAGACTGTGAAGGTGAACCCTCAATGTTCCAAGAAGGCTTGGTTAAAGACCTGCTCAGCCAATTAGATGTCCACAAGTCTATGGGGCCGGATGGGATACACCCAAGGATATTAAGGGAACTGGCAGAGGCCCTTGACAAATCCCCTTCCTTCATCTATCAACAGTCCTGGCTGACTGGGGAAGTGCCTCTCGACTGGAGACTGGCAAATGTAACTCCCATTTACAAGAAGGGTCGGAAGGATGATCCGGGGAATTACAGGCCTGTCAGCTTGACCTCGGTACCAGGGAAGGTCATGAAGCAGATCATATTGAGTGCTATCACACAACACATGCAGGACAGCCAGGTGATCAGACCCAGTCAGTATGGGTTTATGAAAGGCAGGTCCTGCCAGACCAACCTGATCTCCTTCTATGACAAGGTTACCTAGTTCATAGATGAGGGGAAGGCTGTGGATGTGGTGTACCTGGACTTTTGTAAAGCCTTCAACACCGTTTCTCCCAGTATTCTGCTTGAGAAATCGGCTACCATTGGTCTGGATGGGCACACTCGATGCTGAGTTACAAACTGGCTGGATGGCCTGGCCCAGAGGGTGGTGGCAAATGGAGTTAAATCCAGTTAGAGGCCAGTCATGAGTGGTGTTCCTCAGGGTTCAGCCCTGTTCAATATCTTTATTAATGATCTCGACGAAGGGATCGAGTGCACCCTTAGCAAGTTTGCAGATGACACCAAGCTGGATGGCAGTGTTGATCTGCTTGAAGGAAGAGAGGCTCTGCAGAAGGATCTGGACAGGCTGGATCAATGGGCTGAGACCAACGGGATGAGGATTAACAAGACCAAATGCACTTGGGACACAACAACCCCCTGCAGTGTTACAGGCTTGGGGTAGAGTGGCTGAAAAGCTGCCTGGAGGAGAAGGACCTGGGGGTGTTGGTTGACAACCAGCTGAATATGAGCCAGTAGTGTGCCCAGGTGGCTAAGAAGGCCAACGGCATCTTGGCCTGTACCAAAAACAGTGCGGCCAGCAGGACCAGGGAAGTGATTGTTCCCCTGTACTTGGCACTGGTGAGGCCACACCTTAAATACTGTGTTCAGTTCTGGGCCTCTCACTACAAGAAGGACATTGAGGTGTTGGAGTGCGTCCAGAGAATGGCGACAAGGCTGGTGAAGGGGCTGGAGAACAAGTTCTACGAGGAACGGATGAGCAAACTGCAGTTGTTTAGCTTGGAGAAGAGGAGGCTGAGGAGAGAGACCTCATCGCTGTCTATGACTGCCTGAAAGGAGGCTGTGGCAGAGTGAGTGTTGATCTCTTCTTACAAGTGACAGATGATAGGACAAGAGGAAATGGCCATAAGTTTTTCCAGTGGAGGTACAGACTACATATTAGGAAGAATTTCTTTACTGAAAGGGTGGTCAGGCCCTGGAACAGCTGCCCAGGGAAGTGGTTGAGTCACCATCCCTGGAGGTGTTTAAAAAACAGGTAGATGAGTTTTTGAGGGATACGGTTTAGTGGATGATGGGTGTGGTTGGACTTGATGATCTCAAAGGTCTTTTCCAACCAGAAGATTCTACAATTCTATGACTACCAAACCCAAGCAGCAAGATAAAAATCACACACAGTTCCTGTACCTTCAATTAAACGTCCCAGTTCTTTCAGAATTGTGGGACTGAAATTATGAACACTTCCCTCCCAATTCCTCGTCTCCCAGTCTAAATTCATTGAACTTGTTGTGTTCTGCTTCCTTCTTGGCTGCAGTTATTTCCCTCTCACTTCCTTCCTGTTAGTCACCACTGTCTCTAATATCGCCTTCAGCATCCCCATTTTTTTGTAGTTCTGGAGCAATGCTGAGAAGATACTCTCTATTTATTCCATTACGCCATTCCAATGTCCTGTTTTTCATTCACTCTCTATTTAATCACAAAGTAATATTTTCCATTTGTTTTTGGTTTTACCCTTTTGAGTTTTGTGCTCAACTTCAGTTGCCTATCAGTCCTCTTCCATTTAACTCTCTCACTCACTACTTATGCCTCATAAGCTTTCCGAGACAGTTATGTGTTCAGTTGGGACAGAAAACCTTTCCCCTACTGTTTTTGTTATTTGGAATACAAGTTCAATACACTTTCAGCATAACTGAGTTAAAGACATTTCTATCCTCCTCTGTAATCAAATCCCTGATTTTCCATTTGATTTAAATTAGTGGACTTGTAATCACTGTGATGTGATTTTTACCAGCATGTCTGACCAAAACTAAGGCCAAAATAGTCATTTTTGGTAATGACTTCAAGAGAATAATGGGGTCCTGCTATTACTTCTCTAGAAGTTCAGCGCTATAGCAAAACAACAACCTCTGCTTCATGGAATCATAGAATCACTGAGGTTGTAAAAGACCTCTAAGATCATCAAGTCCAATCGTCAGACCAACATCACCATGCCTAGACCATGTCCCAAAGTGCCACATCTACACCCTTGTTGAATACCTCCAGGTGCTGCTGACCTTCTTGGCCACCTGAGCACACTGCTGTCTCATGTTCAGTCAACTAATGCCTCCAGGTCCTTTTCCACCTGGCAGCTTTCCACCCACTCTTACCCAAACCTGTAGCATTGCATGAGGTTGCTGTGTCTCTTTTACCAGTTTTCTCAGAAACTTTACTGCAACACTTTTTATATTAGGATTTTAAAATTTCATGTATTCATTGCATGTAATCTAGGTATTTTCCATCAGTTCAGCTTCCAGATCTTTCAACTGGTTAGCAACAAAACCTACTCTTGACATAAGAGAAACCCACACCTCTCGGCTGGGCAGTGTTTATGAGCTCCCTTTTCTCGCACCCATCACACCTTGCCCTCAAGCTGGTGAGGCATTTCCATGAGTGGCCATGCTGGCAGCCACCCACCTGTGGCAGAGGTGGCTGCCAGTCCTCACAGATGAACCTGACTTCTCCCTCCCTCCTCCTCTTCCAAACTCCACCAGGGACCAAACAAGCACCCCACAAATGCTTCCTAAAGGCGTGAAGCCACCTGACTCATAAGAACATAAGCAGGATATGGAACTGTTGGAATGGGTCCAGAGGAGGGCTAAGAAGATGTTCAGAAGGCTGGATGCTCCTCTGCCATGAGGACAGGCTGAGAGAGTTGGGGTTGTTCAGCCTGGAGAAGGCTCTAGGGAGACCTCACAGTGGCCTTCCAGTCCCTACAAGAAAGCTGGGGAAGGATTTTTTACAAGAGTAAGTAGTGATGGCTTTAAATTGGAACAGGGAAGATTTAGATGAGACATTAGGAAGAAATTCTTCATGCTGAGGGTGGTGAGGCACTGGAACAGGTTGCCCAGGAACTTGTGGAAGCCCCCTCCCTTGAAGGGTTCAAGGCCAGGTTGGATGGGGACTTGGAGCAGCCTAGTCTGGTGGGAGGTGTTCCTGCCCATCGTAGCGGGGTTGGAACTGTATGGGCTTTAAGGTCCCTTTCAACCCAAACCATTCTCTGATTCTGTAACTCGGAGACAACCTAACCCGCGTGCCGAGGGCAACTGCCGCTTCTCTCCGGCCGCGGTGCACTCTGGGTGCGTGCGCTAGTTACCGTTACCGGCCGGGCAGCGTTGCCGGCTGCCACGGCCGCGGCGGCAGCGATGGTGCAGAAAACCATTGAGGTGTACGCGCGGCTGAAGCCGCTGGGCAGGCGGCAGAAGGCGGGGGTAGGAGGGGGACCCGGCTGCTGCGCTGCGGGGTGGGTGGAGTGGGGCGAGCCAGAGGGCGTCCCGTGGGCGTGCGAGCGGCTGGGTCGCCTGGAGGAGTCGGAAGCGGCCGCCATCGTGAACTCCTCTGCAAGAGCTGTGTCGGTTTCTGAGAACCGAAGTGTTCGATCGTGGCATGAAACCCATAGCCCTGTGCTGCTGTGCACAGCCTTAAAAGTTAATAAACCCAGGAAGTACAGGAGCTTAGACTGACAGGAATGGCAGGAAGATGTGCCAAGGGAGGTTTAGGGTTTAGGTCGGACTTCAGGAAAAAGTTCTTCACCCAGCGGGTGGCGGAGCACTGTAAGAGCTCCCCGGGGAAGTAGTCCTGGCACCGAGTCTGACACTGTTCCAGAAGCATTTGGACAATGCCCTCAGAAACACTCTGTGAGTGTTGGGGTTGTCCTGTGCAGGGACAAGAGCTGGGCTCGATGATCCTTGAGGGTCCCTTCGAACTCGGCTTATTCGGTGATTCTGCCAGTACTGGCGGAAGGGGCAGGGAACTTCTTTCCTGCCTAGTTGTTAAGGAAAGGCTCCACAGGAAAAACACGTGACGCTGATCACTGCGTTTATGCAGTTCAGCGCTGCTCTGAATGTGGGAGGGGAACGTGTAAATCCCAGTATTTAGCTGTGCTTGTAAGGGATAATAAAGATAATAATAGCGTTCCTCAGAAATCATGCATTTTGGTCTCTTCACTGCCTTGTCATTTTAAACCGCTCTACTTATTCTGTCATAGTCTTTCCTAATATGTTCTTCCAGGATTTTTGGAGGTGGTTGCAACAGGGGCTGTGCTTTGTTTTTTTTTATGACAACTCAGGTATTAAAGTGGTTTAGTGAGCAAATTGTGCCAAAGAGGCTGCATCTGTGTTTCCAATCTTATCATAGTGTGTACATGGTAAGAAACAGGATAGTGTTAGTATGTGCTTGTTTTGTTGTGTAAGGGCTGAAGAAGGATCTGCTCATGTACGAAGAGCTTTTGAAGTCAACAGAACTATTCTGGTTTGCTATGTTGTTCTGACATATTCATTAGCAATGATACACAAGGAAATTTATGCCAAGATTTTCCTCAGGCAGTTACAGGTGCAAAGCTGACATAAGCGTTAGACCTAAAGGCTATGTTGCTCCATTGGTAAAATTATTTTCTTAATTCATATCCACGCTTATTAGATTTATTCAATCGGTGAAGATGAGAGATCTCTATCCAGTCTGGAGATCGTCATACCACATGATGTAGCAGATGGGTTCATCAATAACAAACAAGAGAGCTACAAATTCAAGTAAGTAAACGCCTTATCTTTATAAATTCTGCTTTTAGTGATGGATATTTCTGTGTAGTGATACAGATCTACAGAACCTGGAAAAGCCTATTCTTAAAATCAAGTTTTGATATAGTTTTGGTTTTATACAACTCTGTTAACAAGAGGAATACCCTGTCCCTGCCTCTTAACGAGTTTGATAGCATTTAAGTTGTGGGGATTTTATCTGTCCCTTGCAAGTCATTATAGAGTTCTAGGTCTCACGTCAAAGATTACATCTTCATTTTTCAGTTCTTCCATTTTTACAGCGTCTTTTGAATTTGCATATGAAAATTAAATGCAGGACTATGTGTTCTCTTGGGATCTAAAGAGTTGGCATAGGCTGGCTAAAGATGTCTTGATGTAAAACACTCTGTTTAGACACTGTTTCAGATGTAACCAAGACACAGTGAAGAAAACCAGATATGGTTGAAAGAAACAAAACTATGACTGTAGAATGTAAATAGTTTTTAGAAACTAAAAATAAGTACCAGCAATATCAATCAGATATTTGTATCTTCTCAGTAGAAAACCTAGAGGCAACATTTTAGAATTCTAATGATGAAGAAAGCTAGATCTATAGCCACCTCTAATGACTCGTTTGTCTTTTTCCAAGTTGAATAATCTTTATTTTTTATAATAGTGAGTCAAGTCAATTTGTTCCTCTATGCTATTAAAAAAAGAGAGCCCCAGAGAGACATCTGTGTCTCTGACTGATGTCATTTTACGTCACTTAAAGGAATCTGTTCTGCTTGCGAAGAGATGAGGTGCCCTGTCCAACTGGATCAATATTCAAAACGGGCTTAGGTCACAGGTGCCCAAGCCAGCTGTAAAGAATGCTGATACTTTTTTCTGATCTTATCATTTATTAAAAAGTCTGTAGAGATGAATTTTGAGAAACACTATGCCTTATTATTCTTAAGACAATGCAAAAATAATGCTATGGAGCAAGCATTTCTTTTTCCTCCATAAAACTCTTACTTTCCTGCAGTCTGTCTATCCTGGTCAACTCAGTTTTTATTCTCCTTTGTTCTTACTCTCTTATATGGGAATCGAACACAATTATTTGAATCACACGACTGATTAAGTGTTAGCGGGATAGAATACAAGGTCCAACACAGAAAAAGTAAGACTGTGCCTGTGACCACTTTTATTTTAACAAATTAAGAAAGTCACCTACTGTCACCTTCAAAATAGTTCCCTTTGGAGTCGACACTCAGCTGCATACAATACTGCCAACATTCAAAGCATTCCGCAGACCATTTTTTGACAAACTGTTGAGAATCTCCATTGTCTTTCATTTCACGTCTTCTTCTGACAAAAACTGGGCTCCTTTGAGCACCGACTTGATCTTTAGGAAGAGGTAGAAATCTCAGGGAGCCCTGTCTGACAAGTACTGTGGGTGCTCAAGCACAGTGATGTTGTTAGATTAAAACTGTTTCACAGCCATCAACATGGCTTTGAACTTTGAATGACTCTTGTGCTTTTTTTGGTCTTGGAGATGTTCCTGACTTCTGCTGCACTGATTGTCACTTGGTTTCTAGATCATACGTAAATATCCAAGTGTTATCAGAAGAAATTACTGAATTCAACATATCTGGCTCATCCTCAGTGTGCTGCAAAATGTCCAAACACAATTCCTTGCAACGTTCTTTTTTCTTCATCTGTCAGCATTTTTGGAAACATTCTTGCACAAGCCTTTTTTGTGTTCAGTTCTTCTATTAGAATGTGTTGAAAATTTTCCATATCCAAATGACCTTTCTCCGCTACTGCTTGAATACCCAGTCTTCTGTCTTTTGAATCTCATCTCACTGTTTCTCACTGTTGTGACTGCTGTGCACGGGGAACCATGTATATCATCAGTTTTTATGCTTTCTCTGCCTTCTGAAAATCATTTATGCCATTTAAAAATGCATGCACAAGACATGCACTCTTAACCATAAGCTTCAGTCAATAATTGAAAAGTTTTCATCACGGATTTCTTCAGTTTCACAAGAAACTTGATGTTAATGTGCTGTTCACTCTTGCACACTGACATTTTCTGACCAATGGTAAGAAAACATCTGTGTTTGAACACACGTTCACTGATAGTCAGTGAAGCGATCAAGTTGAGCCTTGTCTCACTGTGACGAAGAGAAATCTCATGAAGTTCAACAAAGTAAACTGCCAAGCCTTGCCCCTGGTGAGAAATAATCAAGAAAGGCTCTGGGTTGACTGAGCATAGATTAGCAAGAGGGACCTGGAGCCCTGGTAGACAAAATGGTGAATATGAGTCAGCAATACACCATTTGCAGCAAAGAAGGCCAACAGCCTCTCGGCTATGTTAAGTACAGTGTCACCAGCAGGTAAAGGGAGTTGATCTTCCCTCCTAGTCACCACCAGTGAGATCACATCTGGAGTCCGGTATCTAGTTCTGGGCTCCAGTAAATGGATACAAAGATGATTAAGGAACTGGACTATCCAACATGGGAGGAGAGGCTGAGTGAACTGGAACTGGTTATCCTGTGGAAGGGAAGTCTCAAGGGGATCTTATCAATGTGTATAAACACCTACCTGGCGGGGAAAGAGGGAATAAAGAACACGGAGTCAGATGCTTCTCAGTGGTGCCTAGTGACAGGATAAGAGTTAATGGGCAAAAAATTGAAATATATTAAATATAAAAAGGATTTGTTACTGTGGAGTGATGAAGTGGTGGAACAGGTTGCTTGGAGAGGTTGTGGAGCCTCCATGCATGGGGATACTTAAAACCTGACTGTACCTGACTCCTGCTTTAACTGTCCCTCTTTTGAGCTGGGGGGGGGGGGGATGGGGGATGGGGGATGTGGGGTGGAACAGATGGTTCCTTCCATTCTGAAGTGTTTTTTTATTCTGTAGGAAAAATGCAGTTACTTTATATAGGAAGCGCCAAAACTTAGATTTAATTAAATATGTCCTTGTGTCTTACAGTCACTGTGCAGCAGAATGAAGTAAGTAGTTAGGAAAAATGGGGAGCCTGACTATACTGGTGGGGTGCTGTATTTGGTTATAGCGTAATCTATTTATCCATGTTTCAGTGTGGTGCCAGTTACAAACACTGATTCTCTTGACAGATTTAAAATACGGTTTATATTTTTTCTAAGCCACATCATTTTATCAGAGGATTTTATTGTACAGGTCTTGTCAAAGCAGCTCTGTGTAAAGCCTATTTATGTAAAATAGCACAACAGCATGCTGTAGTTAAGACTACAGGGAAAACATTGTACTAAGTTATGTAAGCCTAATGATGTAGACATTGACTACTACAAACACAAACAAAAATGTATGAATCAAGTAGTGTTTTAAGATTCTGAGCAATTATTATTTGCTTAAATTTTCAGATTTCAGAAAATTTTCGATCAAGAAGCAAAACAAGATGAGATTTTTGAGAACATTGCCAAACCAGTAGCAGAATGGTACGGTGTTGATCTTGTGAACAATCGGGGTAACACAGGGTCAAAAATAGCTGTCATTGTATTACTTGGAGGGGATCTAGCAAGTGTTTGTCTTACTGTTGTAAAAGTGGATTGATGTTTTAATCTTTTAAATACTAACGTATCTGAACCTAGGAGGTTTGCAACAATCCCGTGAATGTTGTGTACGGTGAGATTCCATTATTAACTTCTAAAATAGCACTACTGCTGTTTCCCCTTCTGTTGCATAGACATAGAAATCCATGTCTAGTTAAGGTTTTTGTCTATGATATAAGCTTACTTCATTGGATTAGAAATGTATTCCCTATATGGCTCTATGAAGGGGTAAACCTAACGGAAATCTTATCCCCCATCTAGTTTTCAGTGAGCCAGGGACACTCATGAATTAATACCTGTGGGTATATTCTCAAGTTTTGCCCTCACCATTTTTGTCCTAATATGTAGAGCAGTGATCTTGGCATTATTTTTCTTTTTCTCCCCTATTATACAATAATCTCCTATATTATACAATAATCAGTGCTCATCTTTCACACTTTGCAAAGGCAAACGTTTAAGACTGATGTAGAAGCCCTCTTCGTTCATTGTGTGGATTGAATGTCACTCTGAACCAGGCGGATTTTCAAAAGTGCCTTTTTCTTTGCTCGATGTATGTCCACCTGATGAAGTTAGTATTGGTTTTAGTGGGGGAAAAATCCCATAGTGGAGGAAGCAGAATTCCTCCATGTTTGTTTATTTATCAAAATAACTGCTCAGAATCAAAACTTGTAGTAAGTTGGGATGTATTACTTTAAATACCAACATTGCTCATTCATTGTCTGACCTACCGTTGGTTTTAGCTATGATTCTGCAAGTTATTCATCAGCGTATTGCACTGCCTCATGTTTCACCCTGTACAACAGCTGTTCTCAGTAGGGCACTGAGTCTTTCTCAAAATGTTAATTGGAAGTGCTATAAAAGTATGCAAAAGTCTTTACAATTTCATTTTCTTGATTTTTTCCTCTATTATTTTTTTAAAAATCCCCCATAAAGAAGAAGGGTGATTGCAGAAGGTGAAATGAAGAGCCAGTGAATTTGAAACGTCACTAGAATAACTTTAATGTGTTTTAAAATTTTTTGCTGTGTTCTCCTTTCAACCAAAAGGGATTTCTTTTCTTGTCTGGCTCTATAACATACAGCTTCAGGTGAATTCATTTACTTAACGTTAAATATTTCTGAATTTAATGGTGACTGCAGACAGAACCTTCTGTATGTCTGAAAAAGAAGGGTTAAAACTCTTGTTGTTGCATGCTATGGGTTGAATTATACTCAACAAAACCTCAGAGTATCAAAGCTAACAAGCAACAGGCTGACTGATTTTTTTCCTTTGGAATCCTTTGCTAGAAAATGGAATGGTTTTCCAGTTGAATAATTCACCTATACAGTGCTTGAATAAACAAGAAGCGGTATTGTTTTCCTTTGTTTTAGTGTTGGCTGATACAAGATTTTGATACATCTGTTTGCTCCATTATGTAGAGTTCAGATATTTAGAGATTTTTAAGTATTTAAGTGCTAGTTAAATCGGTGGTGTTTAGGCACACCGTTATGTTCAAATGCTAAAATTGATTTATAAAATCATTCTTAACGGGAATCGAGATTATTTTCACTCTGAGTGTTTTAATGAGTTAAGGCTTCTAATTGATGTTTTTATTTCTACTGATAATATTGGTTTTGTTAATGGATAATATTGGTTGTGTTCTTATAGCAGTGTAGGCAATAGCTGAGGTACATTCTTGTTTCTCATCCTCTTCCTTCATTTTTGCCAAAAACAGGTATTTCAGTATGTCAGCGTTCTGTTGCAGGGAAAAGCTGTTGAAAATGCACTCATTACTACTGTTGGAGTTACTTTATTAAGAATAGGTTTTTGTCTGTACATTGCAAGGGAAAAGAAAGTAGCAGGAAAGTTTCAATGAAATAGTTCAGTGACATTTTGAGGCTTTTTGCCGTGCATACACAGTCATGAGAAAATTCAGTTAAGACTTGAATGCTCAGAAAAAACCCGTGATCATTATTTAAACTAAAATCAGCAAATCAGTGTTCAGGATTATAAAATTTTTGTTTGTTCTTGGATGGATGGAAATTGGATGCAACCTTTTTTTTTTTCTTTTCAAGTATGTTTTCTTTGACGTTGGGCCACTAATTTTCTCTAAGCCCAGTTTCATTGTCATCTTGCCTGTGGTTTCAGAGGCACCAGACATTAGTTCATTTCATTTGCTTCTTCAGTCAAGAGTGGCAGCCTCTGTAAACCATTATAAGCATGTGATTTGCTTGATTTTATAATATTATTTTGTTGATCTTTGAGTCATCTCTTACTTGGTTTCTTTTTATACTTTACTCTTTTAGTTTTTAATATAAATTACATTCTTGACTTTCTTTGTGCAAAGCCAACTTGATCTTTAAGAAGCAGCAGCATTAACTCTATTACTCTATCAAAAAACTGAGAAAATTAATAATATCCTTTTTTACATTTTGGTAACAATTGAGCATTGCTTTAGTCTTACAACAGAACAAAGTTACAATGCTTAAAATATTAGTATTATGATGATGAATGCAACTAGAAATTAATTAGAAAATCTTAGTGCTTTGGAATTAATTTTGTTTTCAGCTCTAATATGGCCAATGTTTTGTCTTGATTTATTATAAAATAACATTGAAAATGTTTTCTTGTCAGATGTATCAGCTGTTTATAAACCTGATGGCAATACCCTATGTTTCTTTGAAAGATACGATAGCCTTTGTGATAATACTCCCATTGCTGCAGATTTTAGTTTCTTCTTGTGTGCTGTGTTATGTTAAGAATTAGCATCTGTAATATACAAACTACTTCTCTTTACTCTTTTCTGTTTTCTTCTGCTGCTTAATCTTACAGAAAATGTAGTCAAAATATTTTGCAGAACAGCATTATTGTAATCTTGATTATATTTTGTAATGTCCCCCTTTCCAGTTTTAGGAGATATTTTACCAGTAATTGAAAATATTTGGAAAACATATTTACATCATTAGACTGCCTTGTAATACAAAGCCACAGGACGTAGACTAAACATCCTAATAGGATATTTCTAGCTTTACTGAATATGCTCAGAGAAATCTAGTGACTATGATTTGCTTTTCTGCTATTTTTTTCATCTTCCTATTAAATTTTGTGAATAAAGTGATACAGTAAAAGTGTTTCGACCTGTTATTTTGTGGTTTGTTTGTGATTGTTTACTTCTGTCATTAACAGCTCAGGAATTTGTGTTTTGCTGTGTATTCAAAGAAAATAAATATGTGCCCATTTCTTCAAACTAAGGAAATTTCAGTAGTTTGTGTAAGGACTCTAATTTTCTCTGAAATTGTGCTCTCCTTTTAACTATCTAAAGTAGACTAATGCTGGATATTCTTTACTTTGACAGGATTGTGGATTACTAATCTCACTGAATTTTAAACCAATACATAAGAAATTGCTTGAAGCATGGAATCTGACTTAGTTTACAAGGTTTTGTAATAAATAAATTAGTCATATGTTTACAACTTTTTACAGCAAAAAAAAAAAGAGCTTCTTTTTTATTTTGTTGGAAACCCTTATTGCGTACAATACCTTAGTATAAATTTCTCCTAAGAAGAAGAATGTGGAATTAGTCGGACTATTTCTTTGATAGTGCTTAATCTGATGACATTGTCATGCTTTGAAATATGATGCAATTTAGTGTTTTCCTTGTGATATGTACCTTAAATTGTGAAAAATAAAAAGAAAAATAGCGTCTGCATATATGAAATCTTACAATAATTTGATTTTACATAGGGAAATATATAGTTCTTTTAGCTTTGTCATGGCTCTTTCAGAGCCTACTTAATTTCAGCTCTTGTATGAAGTTATTACACAAACTTTGACATCATACAGGCTTTGGGAGAAAAGATCATTATTGTGCAACTGGAATTCCAGATTATTTTTTTACAGTAGCACAGTATCACAAGGTTGGAAAAGACCTCTGAGATCATCTAGTCCTACCTATGACCCAACACTAGCACCCACTCGTCATATAAACCATGGCACTAAACACCTCATCCAATCTGTTTTTATACACCTCCAGGGACGATAGGTCTCAGGGGCTGGAGTTTTTGAGTATTTAGCAGTATAATTATACATATGCAACATGTAAGATGTTTAAAATAGTTTAATAACATTGGTTGGAAGAATACAAACTGTCTTAAGGAAGATTTTAACCTATAATAGCAGGAAATGTGTGTGACGGGAGAACAGAAAAGTGAGTCATGATTATTTATTCATTACATAATAGCCAGAACCCACCATTAAATCAGTTATTCGTTGATTTTAATCTCAAATAAACTTATTCAAAGTCATTTTCCACTCTAAAGATATTATACCTCAAGAGAAGTATATAGAACTCTTCCTTTTGATGGGTCAAATAAAACAGCTTTTTTTAATGAGGAGACCTGAAACAGATATAGGTTCTTTACCTCTATCTCTCTGCTTCAGTGATGAAATAATCTGAATCAACTTCCTTAGAAGATGCCCTAAACTGTCATTCTTATTTGGATTCACTTCACCTGGGCGTTCCAAAGATCTTGCTTATCTCTGTGTATCTTCCTATAGATGTGTCATGTGTAAGATGTTTCTCTACCCTTTTATCCACATTCCCTTCACCTCCACCCCTCCTTTTTAGGCTTGTTTAGCAGAACTGTGGCATGTTGCCTCTGTGTTTGTAGATACTTCTGGCTGGTACAGCAGGTTGCTGCGTGTCCTGTTAGGAAAGACCGTTTCCAACGCAGTGAGTTCAATGAAAACTTGTACAGTTTTTGTATTGTGATGTCGATATCTGTATCAACTCAGTCAAATTGTAATACAAAAGGATTGAGTGAGTAAAATGTTGTAAGACCCTTGTGATGGAAGTCACTTCCTTGCTTTTTATTGTTCTGGCTCCGTGACTATCAAGTCAGGTTAAAATCTCTTGGTATCATTGGCATGATACAATACTTTGCTACTGTGATCAAAGCTGGCCTTTCTAAAAATACTCCTTAAATCTTCATGCTGATAAGATTAAAATGAAGAATGCCTAGTAGAATAACTATGCTCTAGTAGTGGAGGCTATACAGATGCTTGTATAGCTTTTTCTCCTCTGGGTTGATAGAAAACAGCCCAGTTGGCGTCCCTTTGTGTGTCAGGTACTCCAGGCTGAGTGAACTTGGTTCTGTCAGACTCACTTGAGTTTCTTTATTGCATCCTTCTTCTACTGGCAGTTCCAAAACTAGACACAGAACTCAAGGGGGAGAGTTTGTTTTATTTTTTTGCAAATTTTGATGGTAACTGTTGCGTTTGATTTAGCAAAACCATTGTAACTGCGGAGCTGTCAGAGTTTTTCATTATACTTAGGCCCAAGCCTGCCTGCAGTCTCATTAACAAGGAGCACAGAAACAAATGAAAACTTCTGTGTCCATAAACTTTAAATAGAACAAATGATCTTCACTGGAAATTAAAACAAAATGTAGTCAGAAAATCCAACCACAATAAAACAACCTCAGTCTGCTTTCAAATTCTGTCTACTGTCACTGGACTTTATACCACTATTTATATTGTCTCGACATTCAAGGAAAAAATAACTACTTAGAAATTGTCTAGGTCTCACTTGAGGATTTTCTCACTTGAGGAATGTTAAGCACTTGTAAACATACCGTGTCTATCAGTTTAAGTGGAATTGCTTGCATGAGTTACACTTCTATACCATACCTTTTATTTAGGAGTTAGACATCTTTCAGGAGTGAGGGAAGTCAGTTGGGTGACTGAAAATGCCAGTATACAACTCTGTAACAGACATTTATTTAAATACGGATCTAAAATGAATTTTTAAATGAAAGTGTGCATTTTTTTAAATCACCACTAATTATGAGTAAATTAGAAATTGCAAGTTGAGAAAATTTGAGGGGAAAAAAACATGTATTCTTGTTCTCCTTTAGCTACATTCATATGAATCTACCAGAAAGAATTGTTCTATGACTTGGTAGTTAATAGAAAGTTGTACTGACAGCTTTTGCTTAGCAAGATTGTAAGGGAAGAGGCAGTGTCTATCTAACATAACCAGAAAAATAATAATCCACTAAAACCTTGAACCCAGTTTTGTTTTACCCCAGTTATATTAGTGATTCTAGTAAAAGATGCTTCCTCTTTCTGAACACCCATTTTTCTTCTACTTTAAGTGAAAGCATTTTATAATTCCTTTTTACATAAAGCCAAAGTTATTTTCTTTTGTATAACAGTACTTGTGTTATGAGGCAGTTTTAAGGTTGTTACGAAAGTGAGATAATTAAGGACTATTTACTTCAGTTTGCTGCTTTTTTAAAATTATGTCTCTTCTCCAAAATAACGGAAGTATTAAATTTGAAAGTATTCCAACTTAATTGGAAAAGATAATTTGTATAATGTCTTTTGGGAGTTGTTAAAGTCGTAGAAGTACTTTTGATACATGCAGATATGTTTAGATACCGTAATGTGCATTTACACCAGCAAAAAATCTGCATTAAATTTTCCCATACTTTGGGTCCCACCTTAAATTGATTGAGATTATTGGAAAGTTGGGCATTGACTTGAATAACATTTGGATCATAGTCTTTCTTAATGATATTTTGCAGGTGGGGAACTTTTTCTCAGCGTGTTTTCTAAACCTTTGCTGGTTATTTTAGTATACTGGTTAGAAAAAATACTGAAAGTGTTGTTATTTCAGTCTCAAAGATTGTCATTGTGGGAAGCTTCTTGGTAGTCTATGTCACAGTTTGGAGGTAAAACTTGAAAATTTTTGTCGCATCACATCATGGTAAATTATGTTGCTGTCATAGTACACGGTTAGGTTTACAATAGCAAATTGATCTGCTTAGTGAGCTGTGTGCACAAGGCATCTCTTGCTTGGAAAAGCTGTGGTTTCAGTTGTATGCAATATGGAGGACATATTCAATACTTTCTATTTGTTTAAAGTACATTGCTGATTATTTTTGTAAGGTCAAACACAAGCTGTTGTGTTTCCAAAAAAAACCAGAAATATTTTTTCAGTGCTTAACGAGAAAAGAAGCATTCAGTTTTTTGCATAAAATGTAAAGAACAGATCTTCCCTTTTTCTATGTTAAAATCATCTTGAAGTGGACATATAATTAGATTAGAAATTATACTGCAGAATAAAAAGATAAAGAAGATTTAGAACTGGAATAAAACAATACCTATTCATTAGATATTGTTTGCCTGCGGTTAATGATACTGTTTCATTAAGATTGATATTAGCTGTTGTTAGCATTTCCTTGTTGGTTCTTTTTGGTTGTTTGGGTTTTTTGTGGGTTGTTTTTTTTTCCCTCTATCTTAAGCTGACTTCCACCAAGGGAAACCTTTGGTGTATAGTTTTAGAATGCTTAATGATATCAAATTTACTGAACAGAGCTCATTATTACGTAAATACTTGATGAATTCAGAATACTGACCAGGCAATCATGATGTTTCCTCGCCAATATTCTGCTTTAAATTGACTTTTCTCAAAGTGATTAACAAGACTAAAATTTATCATCCAACACATATTTATATGCAGCATACATATGTAAATATATTATCACATGGAGAGACATGTTTCAATTTCAAATTAATATTTCCAGGAGATGTATTTTTTTCATTGTATACAGCTTTGTGATATGTGGTTCTTCACATAGTTTGACCAGATGTGTTTTCAACAAAATTTAAAAATAGGTGTAGAATTTAAAAACATATATTTACCAACTCCTCACACAGTCGTTAATTATGCTACAGAAACTGGGAAATCTTAATATTCTGTCAGCATGAGTTAAATCTAAAATATGAAGATTCAGTTTATTTAGTTTTTCTGATCCATTTGAATTTGCAGAGTGTGACCTTTTTGGACCTTTCTCAGCAGTCGTGTAACCAAGGTGTCCTACACTGTAATAACAAAATATGAAGACAGCGCAGTATTAAATGAGATTGCAATATAATTCAGACCAATGACACTTGTCCATATTCAGTGAATTTTGTCATTCATTCATTCATAGGTACAAAGTCCAACATGTCGGACTTGTTCATGCAAACAAGAGCTTAGGTTTTTCCTTTACACATTTACGGTGGTCCATATTTTCCAGATAGGAACATGGCACTTTCTCTTCGTTTTATAAAAGTTCAGTCTACCATAAAATGTTACAAATATATTCCTACATGCTTTATTGTGTAAGGAAAATGAACTCCCTGAATTTCCTAATAGAGTGAAACAAATGTACAAATTTGGATGTTTTAGTTGTTGTATTATTTTTCTCTGTAGTAGATGTTATAGTTCTGAGCTTGGTATTAATATAAAAAAAATAAGGCGGCCCTTCAGAAACTCGTAAAAATCGTAAAAGGAGTAACTTTACTAGAATATATTGAAGACAGATTTCTCTAACAACTTTTTAGCTAATCTGTCTGGAAGCAGTCCATGAACTTCTGAACAGGGAGCATAACATTGCCTAAGTTCATGAAAGATCTTTTCAGCAAAGCTTCTCCTTGGATTATGTGTGTTTGATGTGTTTTGTTTGAAGTAGTAAAGAGACAATTTATTCAACAGTGTTATTCAACTGGAGGGGGGGGCGACGGGGAGCGTATGGTTTTTATGTATTGATATTTAAAGTCTTCACAAGACTACCATCAATAACCATGTCAGCCTGTGTACTTTCAAATACTAAGTTTAACAAAGGTTTGGGATTTTTGTGCGAATTTTGAAGAGCAAAGATGCCAACTTTGCCTGGGTGAACTGACGTCTTGCAAGGTAGCTTCTGCAGTATAGGTAGAAAATTCTGCTGATTCTCTGCTGTCTTTCCCAGTAGAGAATAGGTTCCACTACTGTTAGACACGGTAGCTTTAATTTTCAGATGAGAATCTTCTAGGTTGCTTTTGGTGGATACTGTTCAGAAAATACACCACTCTCTTGTCATCTTCTAGTTGGTGTTGCCAACATTTTTAGGTACCTGTTGCAATTACATTTGGTGATGAAAGGGTGAATGCCTGTATTTGCTGCTCACTGTACTGACTCCTGCAATCTGAGACTTTTCATTTTGTCAAAAGTAGTTCTGGAGTGTAGTTTGTTGTTTTTCAAGTAACGTTTTATGAGTGGCTACAGGGTTATGGAAGCTTTCTGATTTTGTCTTGGGTTTTGTTTCCTGAAAGGATTCTGCATCTTAGTTTGAACACAATAAGTACCTATCGTAAAATTCCTTAGTATTTAGTAAATAGATATTGATTTGACTGGTTTGTTGATTGATTAGGTATTGGTCTGCCTCCATATATTTTACTATTCCATTGTGAAACACGTTGGGACAGTGAGCTAAAACTAGATTGATAAACGTTTAGTATTTATTTTTGACTTGAAATTCTTAGAAGTGGAAAAAGAGCAAAATATATCTTCGGCAAGTGTTTGCTATGATAATAGTTTCTCCACAAGCCTCATTGCTAAAGCATCCTGTATTCCCATTGATTGCAAGAGAATTTCCTTAAAAAAAGTGTGCGTTATTAGCATTAGGCATGGGTTTTATATGACTTAATCCGGGTAGACTTTATCACACATAGACTTTAAGTATTGACATGGACTAATATTCAGAATATCGTACTCAGATTGGTGGTTACACATCCTTCAGTTTTTAAATCAGTCCTTTCATAAACATATATATGTACTCATAAGCTTTAGTTCTATTTAGGGTCATAAGTGTAATTCTTCGTGAATAAGCCCATACAGTAGAAACCTTTCATTTTCAGTGTGTCTTCCCATCTACTCTTTTCAGGAGGTGAAACCATAGTGTTCAGCTGGCTTCTAAGCCAAAGGAGCTCCATCAGTGCTGCTTGAACTCCTAGTCACTTGTCTTTTATAAAGGTGGTTTTCTTGTTAAACTTAGAAAGGGGTTTTTTTCTCCGTTAAGTCTTCTTGCTGTTATACTTCGCTCTTAGAAGGCTTTGGCAGTGGTTTCACATCTAATTATTCGTAATTTTCTTTTTTTTACAAAAAGAAATTTTTTACAAAAAGCATTTCAAGCAGGGTTTTCTTGAATTGGCTAATGTGATAGTTCTAATATACTCTCAATGAATGAAATGAGTGGTATAAATATGGACGTGATGCAGTTATATTTATCATTGTACCCACATATGTGAAAAGAAGAATGACTTTCACCTTGGGCTTTTAAAGTAGAACTCAACTGTGGAATCATAACCAGCACTTTCTTAGTGCTCCAATGCAATGCAATATTAATATTACCTATAAGTACATTGGGCAGTGAGAATACATTATTGACATTGATATGCTCACATTTGCTGAACTTTCATTGTTTTCTGGAAAACTCTTCAGAGCTGTGCTAATGCCTTTCAATAAATGCTGTAACTATGAATCAACTCTAAAAAACTTCACTGACTTGCAGTTGTTTTGTGGGTACGCTTGTGACATTTTTTTCTATATTTACATGTATGGTGATCATAATCAACAGCTTTTTGTGAACTACAGGGACCTGAAGGTAGTGATTTGCAGCCACACCTTTGTGACATTTTTAGACACATTACAAAACACACCTTTCTGCAGGAGCCATGTACCCTGAACAACTTTAAAGAAGAGGTCGACTCAAAATTCTACAGCTAGAGGAGCCAAAGATTAAAGATGTAAAAACAAAAGAGCAATATTATTGTGTCAGTCCAAAGTTCCATCTAGCCCAATATGTTCTCTCTCAATGGGTCTGACAGTCAGTGCTCAGGAAAAAAAAACAAACAGTGTAAGCACGTAGAGCTACTTCCCCCAAGTATCCTTCTAACCACTTATCATTTGTAGTTTAGGGACTTTCTAATTTATCTGTGTTTAATAGCCCTGACAGAATTTATTTTAATTCGTGAATTAGTCCAGTCTCTACTGTAGCCTGTGTGAACTTTAACCATCCAAAACATCCCGTTGCAAGGAGTTTCACAGCTTACCTACATTTTGCATGAAGAATCATTTCCCCTTGCTTATTTTGAATCTTCCATCTCTGAGCTTCTTGCAATATGCCCGACCTCCTGACAACTCATTAGTGTCTTCAGCATTCACATACTGTGACATTGGGCACTAGAAATTCCTAAATCAGATGAATTAGGTGGTTTATAATAATAATTGTTTTGATTTTTAACATCTGGAATCTAAAATCTCTTTATATTCTCTTTTTAGGGACAGATGTTCCCTGTATTTCCTTTTAACATCTCCAGTTTTGTCTCTGACATTCTACTGTAAAGGATTAAAATAAGCAATTTGGCAACTACTCGGGCCTTTAAATAAACTTTAATAAGTTGTACAATCATTGCATCTCTTGTGGCACCAGACCAGCAGCTATCTATATACACGGTTCTTTTCCTCTTATGCAAGAGTTTTTACTCCCTTTTTATTTTTTGAAATGTTAGCTTATTTGTCACTTTTTCAATAAACAAAATACAGAAGACTAATTTCAGCTTTTCTTGTTCTTTAACAAAATTGTAAGGTTCTTAAGCATAGTAAATCAAATCCAAAGTAGATTTTGCTTCTAATATCAGGAAAAATAATTACTTCTTGATTACTTTATACATATATTACATGTATTTATATGTATATTTAAATGTTTTAAAATACTCCCTTAATATATTTTGTCATAAAGTGCTGGAATTGTGATAGAACAATCTTGAGATGGATGAATCCAGGAAACATTTTGTTATTGACGGCTGCTGAAAGGGATCTGATTTCCTTATAATTTATCTTGTGAACTGTAGACTCTCATGAGTTGTGGTTTGATTAGCTGTCTGAATGTTACAGCCAGTAACTGATATCATTATTTAATTTTTGATCCTAATAGGTTTTTATTATTTATTCAGTTTTTGTTTGGTTTTACGGATAAGTGAAAATTCCAAATAATTATGTCCTCCATCATTTTTACCTCATTGTTTGTAGGTGGTCCATGTGAATTGTAAAATCTTTTCAGGTTCAGGGCGTTTTACAATCATTAACAAGAAATGGAATTTAAAATTTAAAATTTTATTTTTAGTATTTTTGAGTTTTGAGACAGAGCTATAAATGGAAATGGTTGATGGTCAACTGTGTTGTCAGAAAGTTTAAAAACTGGATACCTGGAATTCTACTTCTAATATCAAGACAAAAGTGAAATGTTGTATCTCTGTTTCAGACATCTGCCTATCAAAGCGGTCTTGCTTGAGAAAAATGTGACTCTTCCTTCATAAATAGTGCAAGAAGTTTTGTGATATATTAATAAGGAAAAAATGCTATATTTTAATGTAAAAATCATTCCTTCAAATAGTATTGACTCATCAGTAGTGGAACCTAGGTCACCATAATTTAGGGGACTGCTTTTTGTTCATTGCACTAAAAGCCCACTCCTTTAGAACAAAATTAGAATGAAATATATTGAGTCACATCTTGAAAATTCTGTTTAGTTACCCATGATTGCTGAGCTTTATGTCAGCTGTAACCGAGTGCCACGTTTTCTCTACAGAGTGCAGCTATGCCACCGCCATTAAGTGTACATGTTGTTTGGTGGAAAGAAGGTGAGAGTTAATGATGCAAGTGTGGTGAATTAGAGAAAGGTATTTGAACTAGGATCTTGTTAGGCAGTTCTACAACTACAAGTAAGAGATGTGAAAAAAGGTGATTGAGTTTGAATGTCATTTCAAGCTATGCCATTGCATAGCTATTAGTGTTGTTCCACAGAGGCTTCTTGTACTGACACAGTTCTAACAAAAGCATTTGTTTTTTCCAATGTGGCATTTCTGTGTTTTCATAGAAAATTAAGATTTTACTACATTAATATAAGCACAAGTTCTCTTGCATTGAATTATCCAAGCTAGTAGTAGTTTGATAAGTAAAGTAGTAGTCTCAGAATAAAAAAAATTTCCTAGTATAACTGTATCCTTGTATGATTTTCTGGTTGCAATTAATGAAGACGTGAAATATTAATAGATTCTTTAGCTGTGATATATTAATGGTCACAATTTCCGACATCTACAGACTTTTAAGAAACTAAATATCATCCTTGCAAAAAATCATCAGCAAAGTATACAAAGGTAATGTAAACAGTAATAAATATGATCAACTAATAATGATATTGAATAATGGGGTAAGACAAGGCATGTAGAAGTCCTTCAGTTCTAGATAGTTTAAATTCCATTGAACCTAGAATACTTATCTTGAATTATGATGTATGTAATTAAAGATTACTGTTAATTATATTTTGGTTTTATACAAAGTTGATCGTAGGAAATACGTTACGCATTATATATTCATTATCTCCCCTCTTTTTTTTCTTTAGTGTTTTGGCAGGATATAATGGTACTATCTTTGCATATGGCCAGACAGGCAGTGGAAAAACTTTTACCATGACAGGAGGAGCCGAAAGTTACAGTGATCGTGGAATCATTCCCAGGACTTTGTCTTATATTTTTGATCAATTGCAGAAGGTATGTGACATTGTTTTCTGTTTATTTTTAATGTCTGCTCTTGCATATAATTAACTATGTTGCAAAAGGCTGGCTTTATAATAATATTTAAAGAAGCTTTAAAATTAATGCTGAAGAAATACTGAAGAAAATGTCTAGCTTGACATGATATGTTATGCAAGAACACATTTTACTTACCTGGTTTCTCACAGTATACTGAAAATAATAGACACCATTGGAGGTGGGTTTTGTAGTTTTAAAAATAACGATATTTTTAGTTGATGTGACATATATTCAGATCACATAACTGGTTCACTTTGTCTTAACGCTTACATTACATCCACTCTTCTTCTGATTCCTGTGTAGAGCAAGTGTGCTGTATAAAAGGTGGACTGTTACTTTCACTCTTCATAATTTACCATAATTGACCACACTTTCTTTGGGTGTGTCTGATGCTCAAAAACTAACCTGCTCATAAAATAGTAAAATTAATATTAAGCATTTAAAAATGTCCAGCTATTTAACTAATGCTCTAATTTTACATACGTTACTTTAGAATGTATTGTAGAATAATGCTAAATACATCTGATTATGATGAAAAGGGATTTTTTAAGTCAGTAATGCACATCCTTTAAATATTTGAAAGAAAATAGATATCCCTACTCATTTTCCTTCTCTACTGTTTTCCTTTAAACTCCAGTTAGGCACTTGTATGAAACGTTTTTATGTGTATGTGGTACTAGTAATAAAAGTCTGATTCACTAAATATACTTGGATAGAAACATTAGGCCCATTTTGTGACATAATTAGATGTATATAACTTAAGTGCAGGTAAAGATGTAAATAGTAAAATTTCACAAATGTTTATTATTGTTATTTCTGCTATTACTGCTAATGCGTTATTTCCAAAATTAAGAAAAAAGACATTAAAAAGTCCTTTGGGAAGTTTTTAAAACAGCATCAGTACCTAGACACTAGTTAATAGTGACTAGAAAAATACTTTCAAAGGAGAAAACTGTATTGTGAAAACCAGTTTTGCACGTGCTTTACATCTGAAACTTCTAGTGGAGAAATAATCACCCATACAAATATTGATTTGCCTTCACCAAAAATTTGCACAGTAGTAAATACCTGAAATAGTTATGTGATTTCCCTTCCTCTTCCCTCTTTCCTCATCTTACAGTATTTCTGACTCTTACAGTTCTGACTCAGTTATTTCTTAATGCTTTTCTGTTCTTTTTTTAAAATACTGCACAGAAGATTTTCATGCCACTGATGGCTCAATGCAACTGCTGTTTGAATACTGAATTTAACATAACTTATAGGTCAAAATACTCTAGTGTGGTAACTGACCTAAATCAAAAAGCTATAAAATTCATTTTATAGGTGAACCCAGTGAAATAAAAATGAATTATATATTTCAACAGCTCTAGCTGTGCCCTGCAGAAGCAGGGAGGGAAACAAAGTCTCAGAATAGGTTTGTGATTGCAAAAGGGAAAATACCTTGCAGAAATCATGCAATTGTTGCATTTACAAATTAATCAAACTGATTTGTAGATCCCCACTGTTTTTGAAAGCTTTTACCTTTCTAACTTCGAATCCAGGAAACCTGTGATATTGCTTCCTGGGGGGGGAAGCCATCATGCCTGGCAGGGAGAGAAATGGCAGAATTTGGGAGAAGGAGAAAACTGACTGCAATTTAATTGTATGGTTCTTCTGGATATACTGTGCCCCCTAAAAAGACACTTGAAGCTTAATTTGGCAGCTTACTTACTTTATGTACAGAAAACATAGTATCAATGCAGTTTTGCAGAAGTTTATAGTGGCATTTACTGTAAGTACATTGTAATGTCTCAGTGTTTAAAATCAAAGATAGAAACAGACTAAATACAGATTATACAAAACACAACAATTTTAAAATTCTTACCTCACCTGAAATACTACTTATTATTTCCTTACATTTATTTTTCTGGTAAGTAAATTATGATTGTCAACTGAAATGCTTTTAGGAACTCATTTAAATAAGATGTCAGCAACAAAATTTCTCATTGAATAGAAAAGTTAATTTTAAGTTAATCATTCTGAATCATGTCTGCTGACTGACCTGCAGCCTACAGGCTGGGAAGAAAGCTTAAGTAACATATTCTGAGTTTTGCAACATGTAAGGGGACTGTGAGAAATAATGGTAGCTGTTTGATGGTACTGTGATCAGCATTCCAGGTATAAGAACTTTTTTCTAAAAGAGGATGTGGGGAGATGTGCATGTGCTAGGTTATAGCAAAAATATTGTAGATTATTTTCATTTTGACATGTGTATGCCAGAAAATGAGTGGATAAGTGAAAAGATCATAGAGTCATAGAATGGTTTGTGTTGGAAAGGACCTTAAAAATCATCTAGTTCCAACCCTCCTGCCATGGACAGGGACACGTTCCACTAGATAGTTCACTCAAAGCCTCATCCAGCCTGGCCTTGGACACTTCCAAAGATGGGGCATGACTTCTCTGGGCAACCTGTGCCAGTGCCTCACCACTCTCTCCACTTCTTTTTAATATCTAATCTAAGTCTCATTTCTTTCAGTATAAAACCAATACCCCTCATCTATCCCTGCACTCCCTGATAAAAAGCCCCTCCCCATCTTTCCTGTAGGCCCCCTTTAAGTACTGTAAGGCTGCTGTAGGGTCTTTCTTGGAGCTTTCTCTTATCTAGGTTAAACAACCCCAGCACTCTCAACCTGTCCTTACATTGGAGTTGCTCCAGCCCTCTGGTCACTTTCATGGCCCTCCTCTGGACTTGCTCTAACAGAAACACATCAAGCACACTGATGATTGTTCGTTATGTCTGCAAGAAACTTACTTTTTTTTTCAGTATCCGTAATAGTCATATGAGAGAACATAGTCAATCATTCTGGTGCTTTCCTAACTATAGGAGTCAAAAGTGAAGAGAGTTAAAAGAGATGTCTCATGTAATATGGGGTTTATCTCTTCATTTACTCCACCAGGCCTGTGTCTCATTTAAGATTAATCTTCACATTTTAACAAAGCTCTTTGATTAAACAAATATAAATATTATTTGACATTAACATCCATCATTACATTGTACTTTTATAATCTGTAATTCATCTAACAGAGGGTACCAATTCATACTCCTTAGGGTATATGTCTCATTCGCATAAACGTGCCCTGTCTAAGTGTTAAGAATATTTAGTAATTAATTACCTTGGCTCTTTCAAAGTGTGGATTTGGCAGGTAAGTGTACACAGTACACAGCATATTGCAGGTGGACAAAAGCTTGCTTTTGTGAGAATGGAAATGTAAAAAAAAAAAATTCTGTGTGGTCATATTGCCTTAGACCTTCTGCAATCTGAAACCAAGGAAAGAAAACTTTTTACTGAAAATAAGAACCAAATCAAGCCCTTTGTTTTTAATGACGTCTCCTTTTAATTTATTGTTCAGAAATTCTTGTAGTTCCACAGCTTCCTGTTTGAACAGTTCCTTACTACATTTTTTCCACCCATGTGTAGTGTATCTTTTTAAATGGTGTCCCTTGAAACAATGAACTGTCATTATCAATTGAAAAAAAAAGGGAAATAGCTATTCAATGAAAATGTAAAGCTTATATCTCAGTATTCTGCAAAACAACTGTAGTGGATTGCATTATTAAACTGCTACCGTGAGTGCTTTCACAGTGGATTCATCTACTGGAGAGAAATGACTAATTTTCTTTTATTTTGGAAATCATAGGCCATTATTTTGAGGTTTATGTTGTTTGGATTTGGCTTTGGGGTAGAAGGAAATTCTGTCTGCAAAAACCAGTTGTGTTAAGTTGCATTTTGGCAAAGTATTATACAAAAAAATGTGGATTACAGAGAACAGCCGGCATCATATACAGTGCATAAATATTATGATAAAGACAGTGGAAAGCAGTTTGTCACTGATGTTTCTAAATGAAGTAAGTCTTAGATTCTTTTTTGTTGTTGTTCCCTGTTTTTTCTTAAGCATAGTCTTTCTATCCGTAATATGAGGGTTTACCTCTTTATAACATTCTTTTTTTTGTCATAGAAGTGAAAAATGGTATGTTGCATTGTTCTGTAAGCAGGCACCATGTTCTAAGTGTGTATAGACTTTTCTAGATACAAGGAACTAATAAAATACCCAGATTAGTTCATGGACATTGTAGGGTTTGGGTGGTGGATTTTTGGTTCTGGGTTATTTTGTGTGTTTCCTTTTTTTGGCTGATTTTGTTTGTTCTCTTTTCTTTTTTTTTCTTGAGCCTTTATGCATACAGTAATAGAAAACTATAAAAGTATCATGAATTGAAAATGTAAACCATGCCCAGGAAAAGGAAAAGAGCCAGAGTTAGGAAACAACATAAAAGCGGTAATGATAGATTTGTCCTCCTGTCTTGTTCTGACTTCTCTTCATAGTGCTTCTTTTTTTTCCTTTTTTTTCTTCTCTTATCCAGGATAGCAGTAAAGTGTATACAACTTATGTTTCTTATTTGGAAATCTACAATGAATGTGGTTATGATCTGCTGTGCCCAAGACATAAGGTCTCCAGACTGGAAAATTTGCCGTAAGTAACAAAACTACAGAGAATCATCAAAACCAATCCCAGAAATAATTTTCACATGCCCTGTTGCGTCATTTCAGGATTTTTTGAAACTGTGCTACTCATCTCAGTGTTAATTAACTCAAAATACTTTGTTTTTGCGATTTTATTGACACTTGTCTAAATTTTCTCTTATTTTATAAGTGTAGAGTCTAAGGAGACTAGAGGGGAGAGTAACTGAAGGTGGAAGTATTAAAAATATATATTGAAACTACGCAGAAGAGATCTGTTGTAGCTACTGAAAACAAAAGAGAAGGTGTGCTTGGTTTTTGTCATGACAGTGTGTCTCTTTATGTGGTATAGACATTCATTGTGTGACAGAGACATAGGTAATAGGAAGTATTTATTTGCAACAGTAGAGAGAAAAGCTCCCTTATTCTACTTGGACCTTTTCCTTCATGGATAACGCTTTTTCTAAAATTAGCACTTTTGAAATATGGTAAGTAACAGATAGAAAAGACCACAAAGGACTCCAAAGTGCAATATATCTATTTCAGAATAGATGATTGTTCGAATACTTTTCATTAATAAGGCACTAGCACCTACTATATATGGAGAAAGGTTCTAAATAAAGGTATGTAGGTCATGAACACATAATCGTGATGAAGGTAAGATCTTTTAATTTATAGGGAACTCAAACCCTAGTTTCTTAAGTTTCTTCTGAAAAAATAATTTATGGTTAATGTTACTCAAAACAACTCAGCAAACAGTAAAGATGTAGAAATAAATGAGTTGTTGACTACTTGGGTTCACAAATGCCTTGAAATAATTCTGGGAATCATAATCTTTCCCATACAACATAATAGTGACTGAATCATGTAAATAGCACTCTGTGACATGTAAATCACATAATCTGAAACATGTAAATGGCACAATCACTGCTGATACTAGAGCAGGAAATGTACTGAAAACTCTCAAGGGAGCAATAACAAAAAAAATTAGTATTGTGTATCAAAACAGCAAATTACATCACTAACATATTAAACCCATTATATTTATTTTAAAATAAATGTATTTAAAGTTGTAATAAAATCTAGCTTTAGTTTTCTTTCTTGTATCTCAGATGTATCTACAAAAAAAGGTTCAAAATCAATCTTTGTAAAACAAGCTGTTCTAGAGATAAGGAAGGCAGCAGACAAACTCAGGAGTATTAGGGCTGTAACTTGATCTCATTGCTTCACTTTCTTCATCTATAAAAGGGAACTAAATTTTATCACATTTTGACATGTTGATGCTATAAGATTTACTGATGTCTTTCATGGTAAAATTTAGGGATTTCATTTGATTTGTTAGCTCTTTGCTACACAGAGAAAAATTTTAAATCAGTAGATAATTTTCTTAGTAATTTAATTATTGTGCTGATTTTTACATGTGCAGTGTTTTTCACAGTTGTATGTAAAAATTAATCTGTTACTCTTATTCAGCTTATTAGTTAATTCTATTAAGTTATCCAAGTTTATAAAATTATTAGTTTCATTTATGAAGTTATTTGCAATATTTTATTTGAACTAATTATATTTATTTATTTCATTCAATTGAAATAAATTGAATTTTATTAATTTAATTGCAGCTTTATTTGAAACAGTTATTTTGGGGTCACATGTCCTGGAAAATATGTCACTTTTTAAAGCTAGGTTCTGAATGTTTGCTAACAGTCATGAATTTTAGAATCTTAAAATTAGTTTATGCATAGTGATTCAATTAAGCTAAAGAGTAATTCCTTGGTTTATATTAGTCTATTTTTAAAAAGTTAAAGTTGGTTGTAAATTGGGATAAAGGAAACTGGATAATCATAATTGCCTATAAAAATTTATGTAGTATATACTAGAGCAGGATGGGTTTCGATGAGACAAAGAATTTTTCTCTACAGAGTAACGAATCTTAATAAATGCTTAATGATTTTATTCTACATGGTCAGTATTGTTTCTAGTACATCATTTCCAGTCAAAAAATATGTACTGTATAGTAAAGCTATATTTAGCTCATAATTAGCATTGTAAAAAATATTTAATTAATAAAATATTTTTGTTTATTTTTTTAAGATATTAACTTAAAGGTTCAAAATTTTATAACAGCATTCTGAGCTAAAAAGGGATTACAAATTTCAGGAAAGGGTAGTTGAGTGACCAGCTATATTTTAGTTACTTGCCTAATTTTTGTAAATGACCAAATAAGTAGTAGTTTGACATAAAATAGCCACATTTTAAAATATATCAAGTGATATATATGTATTAATATATAATATATATAACAATATATGTATCCTTTTTTTTGAGAATTTTGTATGCTTAAGACCATTTAAGATTATGGTGGAAGTAAGCAAAATACAGAGTTGTCTAACTTCCTCAAGTTTGTTTGAAAGCATGTATTTAATGAGAATATTAAAAAGAACTTATATTTTTTTGTAGTTTAAAAGGGTCATATTATGTGTAATTTTCTGTCAAACTCCACAGTGGATCATCAGGTTTTAAGCACCATACAGAGCCAAATGCAGGTTTTCTGTACTTCAGTAAGTATCAGTAGCCTCTGCCAATATTCTCTCAAGTATATACAATGGACAAGAAAAGTATTGAAAGACTGTGTCATTTTAGAAGAGTAAACAAAAGATTAGTTAGCCTTGTAAAGTATGCAGCTTGTATTTTTATTCATATTCCTGCAAAAGAAGGGGGTGCAGTTTGCATCAAAGATACGCATTTCTGCTGAGCAAACTCTATGTTATTAATTCGCATTAGTGGTTCGGTGAAAGGATTAAGCACAGAGTGATGCCGCTCCGGTAACAGAACTTATATAAAGAACAAACCAGACCTGTTGATAGTACTTGGAAAAGAAAAGAGACATTAAAATTGTATTTGATGTTTATGCCAAAGTGAATAATAAGAATTTTAAAGATTTCCATTGCATATAGTCATTGCATGGTTAGAGTTGGATTCCCAGCTCTTGACATCTGTTTTGTGTGTAGCCATCCTTCGTATATTCTGTAGACTATTAAATTTTCATCTTAATACTGCTTAATCATGTCATTAGAGTCTGCCAGATGAGAAGGGAAGAGGCTCTCACAAAAATATCACTACTTTTCTAGAAATAGATTCACAACTGTGTCAATGTTATTCAAATATTTATTTCTCTAATATATATGCAAATAGATTCATATATAGACTTGCATAAATACTTATGTATGCATATGTAGAGATCTGTATATATACATACTTATTTACAAATGTGTACATAAATATGTATCATTTTTCTAATAGGTATGGATATTTATACATTAACTAAATTTGGGTTGAAATCCCATTGAATGTTTATTCTCAGAACTCCCCCAGTTTTCATATTTAGTTGTAATATTACATGTAGCCAATAGAAGATATCATTTGATTTACTTTAATGCCTCATATAAAATATGCCTCACTTACCGTTGTAACTTTGCTTCTGCAAAGCTGTTTAAATTTTGTGACACTGTAGCTGAAACAAAGCGTACAAAGATGCAAATGCATTTGAAGAATCTTATTTATTAGAATGCAAAAATGTAGTTTAATCTTGACAATCTAATTCTGTTTTGTAGCTGTAGAGTGTTCCATGTTTGTACAAGGGAATGATGCTTGTTTTCAAAACTGTAAAAATTATACAACAATTGCTATAAAATACAACTGGTAGAAGACTGTTTGAATTCTTACTGCCATCTCTTGTCTTCATAAAAGATTTGCAGGATTGTTCAAATTAGGAGATTTTTCTGAAGCTCTTCATTTACTCTGAGGTTGTGCAAAAAGATTTCTCTAACAGATTCTCTGTTGTACAGTGTATTTGTAACTTATATGATTCCATGATAATCAATCAAACCAATTTCACTTAGTTACAACCTACTAATACAGACTCTTCCTAACTATTTTGTATTACTTAATAAGAATTTAAAATTTTTCTTGGTGCTGAACAATAACACAAAAATAAAGCCTGAGGCTTTAGAACAATTAGTCATAGATTAAGTCAGGGCAACCAGTACATTATTTCCTTACCTGTCCAAACTACGGCAGGTGACACTTTTGCCTGTGAAGATAAGCTAAAATGAATGCTATTTTACCTTAAAATGTCAGTCTTGACACTGCAATAGCTTCACGGAATGCTCAGACAACCATTAATGAGGAGTGATGTAGCTGGAGGGAAATGTAATCTAAACTGCCCAGCCAGCGTAAGCATTTCTATTTTTGTGTGAAGAGTCTCTGAAAGCCTTCTTCAATAGTGAAATGTGTAAGATTTAGTAGGATGTCGGCTGACTTTTAAAAAACAAAACAAAACAGATGTTCCAGAAAGATTATAAAGATGATGTTTATTTGAACTATAGATTAAGTGAGCTCAATTCCATAGAAACGAAGACAGTTTAAGCTTATAGCCAATTAGCTGCAAACTTCAGCAGTGATACCTATATCAATATATTCTGGTGGCATGCAGAACTGTTATGTTTCTGTGAGGTCAGTGTAAAATATTTTCATTTAAAAATAAATCTCTAACTGAATATTGGTTACCTACTTTGGATGAATTCATACTCTAAACCAACTAGTATAATAATTCCTGTGCTGCTTAGCAAAGAGGGAAAAAGGAGGCTAAAGGACTTATAGTTCTGTCATGTCTTACAAACTAGGGAGATTATGATCTAGGTCTGTACTTCACATCTCCCTGCTAATAAGAGCTGTGCTGGTGCCTGAATAACTTTGTAATCTTGCCTCTTGAGTCAGTGTTGGCTTTGTCCTCTGATGTGGGAACTATACTTCTGAAAAGTGGGGTTTTGGGGATGATATATAAAATGATGATCTGGCCATTCTTAACACCTGAAGTTCATTGCAATTTTACGCAAAGATTAGCTAAAGTTATCCATTAGTTTATTCTGTTCCTCTGGACAGACTTGTAGATGCATGCTTGCTGCTTTTCTTTTACCCTTTTCCTAAATTTATTATTGACTTTATAGTGTCCTGCTCATGGTGAAGAATCATAGAATCATAGAATGATTTGAGTTGGAAGGGACCTTAAAGATCATCTAGTTCCAGCCCCCAGGCATGGAACAGGGACAGCTCAACTAGACCAGGCTACTCAAGGCCCTGTCCAACCTGGCCTTGAACACTTTCAAGGAAGGGACCTCCACAACTTGCCTGCCCTTATCGTGAAGAATTTCTTCCTTGTGTCTAAAGAAGCAGTACCACTATATTCTGCTAATATATTGTCATAGAAGCTATGTAGCATCATATATGATTTACTTAAGTTTTTATTTTTATGAAGTTTTTGATATTATTTTAGATTTCTTCAATTCTAAGTCCAAAAGATAGATATAATCGTAGGAAAGTAAATTTTTTAAATTGTCATTTGTTTTCTAAAATATTTTAAGTATTTTTGGTTTATTTTATATTGCACAAATTAATGAGACTCTATTAATTAATCAAAGGAAGCTTTAACTTCAATGTTTGCCAGTAACTGGAGTTTCATAAATGGGAACATTCAATGTGTAAGGCTATTGCATCAACAGCAGTTCAGCTGATGAAGAAAAGGACTCGAGTTAATAGAAGTATAAAAAAGGCTGATCCCATCCTACAGGTTTCTCAGTCAGCTACAAATTCCATCTGTTATGCTATATGGAAAAGATTCTTTGTTCATAAAGAAAACAAAACCTTGTCTCTGCCTTCTTTCAGTAAATGTGGATAACTTAACAGAGATCTTCCACTCCAAGTTCCAAGTTATGGCTGTGAAGTTTAAAGATTTCACTAATATAGTGTTCTTTAAAAATCTATTATCATATTATTGAGTATCTTCATAGCAATATAAAATAAATAATTTTGTTGTCATTTTGGAACGTGTCTTTCTCAGGAAGTTTTGACAGATGCTTCTCAAAATATGCAAATTTAGACTTCCTTCTGGAAATCCTCCACACAGCTGCAAGGCCATTGCACAGGAGGCTGTCACTGGTTTGTGATGTCCCCGGTGTCTCCTTTCTGATGTAATAATCTTCCAAAGCTTTTCTTCCACACTAATGTCTTCATTGTCTGGAAATTATTTATAACCATTAGTGAAAATATCGTCTGAAAAGATCCTTACAAGTATAAATACTTTGTCAACTGTGCATAATAAACTGACACTGTTTTCCTAAACTATAAAAAGAGGTAGATAATGCTTAGTGTGCAATTTCAAAATATTAAAATTAGTCAAAGCATCATGCTGTAATAAGAACCACTCTGGACTTCAGTGTGGGATGCACATACGGATGGAATTGCAGACAGAATACGAGTTGATGTTACCAAAACACTCTTACGCAAATGCAGAATTACACTTTTGGGTTTATGGTCTGAATGGGGGAAGCAGAGTTGCTTTACTACACTAGCGTATTCTTACCCTACCACACAAAAATAAGGCTATAAATGGGAGGCAACCATACTTGGAAAAAACAATTGTTATGACTACTAAAAAAGTATGTATGTAGTTTTACATTTGTATTTTTCTTCTTGAAAATAGTCTATTGAAATGTGTTCAGATTATTTCTGTATATACATTCCAATGTTTTGACCATTCTCTAGTACTTTAGAGTAAAACTAAGGAATGCTACTTAGATGTTCAATTTGGTTCTGTTAGTTTTTGGGGGAAAAGAAGACAAGCAAAGCAGAGCAAAACCCAACTTTTGTGGTTTTGAAGCAGCTTGGAGTAATTAACATGCAAGAACTATCTAGAGATAAAAACTCAAGCCCCATACTCCCTCTTGTGGTTAACGTCAAAAAGTATAGGAAAAAACCCTCACATACCTATACATATATATATGTGTGTATGTATATATGTAAAGTATTATCTGTACTTACAGGAAAAAAAATGCCTGTTTTTTAAAAAAATCTTCTACTTTTTAAAAAAGTTATAATTTCCTTGTTGAAAGTTTTCTCAGAACATATAATTCACCCTGAAGGGCATATAGCTCAGAGTTAATATACTTCAATTGTAACAGTCTTCACTCTGGGAGTTTTCCAAATCTACTGATGCAACTACTTGTCTTCCGTGTTGGCTACTACAGCATGTCCTAACTGAGGAGACCCTAGTGGCTACTCAGTAAAGCCAAAAAGGTTTAATACTCAGTAACATCATCAAAAGAAAAAAGTTTTATGTGAAAGGGCTATCTGGAGAAGTGAAAAGAAGTTTCACTAATATTTAGTAGTTCTGGAGTTTTTGCCATATCCTTCCTACTTCCATCTAACTTCCTTTTTCTGATCTTTAAGGAAAATTTAAGGAAATACAACTAAGAGCAGTGTAAATAAGTAAAATCATTCTGTTTGCCAGCTTTTAATTAAAGAAAGGGACCATTTACATTTGTAGTTATCACCGTTTGAGAAGAATGAAAAAAGATAGAATCTTGAGACTTGCAAAGTTACTAGAAACATGTTGGCTACAGATGTGTTGATTCTGATATATTCCATGCCTATTTGTTCATCAAGATTATGGTATGCTTTATGTATCTTTATGTATGCTATACTTTATGTTTTGTGCTTAAATAGCTGTGGTAATGGCAAAGAAACCTCTACTTATTATTTGTTTGGGATGATCTAACCTCTTGCTCTTTAGATTTTACTATATTGCATAAAACCCCCACAATTTCCAAAGCTTTCTTTAGTAGTTATAAGTTTTAAATATTTCTTTTCTATATGGATATTTGTAACAAAAAAATAAAAAGGAGGTAATAGAGTAAAAGAAAATAAAATTTATCACCTCCTTTAATCAGCAACGTTTGCTCTTCATGTTTTTAGTTTCTTTATTATGATTGGTTTGAAGTTTTAGTTGTCACCTTTTAGGTATATTTGAAATGAAGGTATGGAACAAAGATCACCTTACAGCAACTCTACAAGTTTTCATTTTGGTTGGTGAATTTTTCCGTGCAGGAAAGTGACAGTAATGGAAGACTCTGCTCAGAATATTCATCTAAAAAACTTGTCTCTTCATCAAGTGACCAATGAAGAGGAAGCCTTAAAGCTACTCTTTTTGGGAGACACCAACAGAATGATTGCTGAGGTGAGAATTGCTGCTGCAAATCTTACTTAACACCATCAGAGTTAAAATGGTCATAAACTTCTGCATATAATATGTATATTTTGGAAGCCCATAGAGATAAATGAGTAAATATCTTCTTTCTGATTGTATATCCACAATGGAATTAAATAAGCATTTCTCTATTTATAGCTTTTAGTATGAAAAGAGCTTTATGTTTTTCCATAGTGAGTCTAATTGGTGGTTGTTGATGCCCTAACTTACTGCAGTTAAACTAAGGAAGAAAAATTTTTTTCCTCATAAACCATAGACTGACATTTGAATGTGGCAGGTATTAACATCCATCGACAATGAAAGATTAGGAAATACGACTTTACAAAGCATTGTCAAACATCCCCACGGAAGTACTAGATTGCATTTGAAGTAGTTACAGTAAGAGATAGTAGTCCCCTCTTTTTGCATCTTATTGGATGAACATGTAAATAAAACAAAACATAGAATCACAGAATGGATTGGGTTGGAAGGGACCTTAAGGATCATCTAGTTCCAAACCCCCTGCCACAAGCAAGGATAGCTCCCACCAGACCAGGCTGCTCAAGACCCCATCCAACCTGGCCTTGAACACTTCAAGGGAGGGGGCATCCTCAAGCTCCTGGGCAACCTGTACCAGTGTTTCACTACCCTCAGCGAGAAGAATTTCTTCCTGATGTCTCATCCAAATCTTCCCCCTTCCAATTTAAAGCCATTCCCCCTCATCCTGTCAATACAAGCCCTTGTAAGAAGTCCCTCTCCGGCTTTTCTATAGCCCCTTCAGGTACTGGAAGTCTGCTATGAGGTCTCTCCGGAGCCATCTCCAGGCTGAACAACCCCAGCTCTCTCAGCTTGTCCTCATAGCAGAGATACTCCAGCTCTTTAATCATCTTTGTAGAGCTCCTCTGGGCCTGTTCCAACAGTTCCATATCCTCCTTTTGTTGGAGATTCCAAAACTGGACACAATATTCCAGGTGGGGTCTCACAAGAGCAGAGCAGGGAGGGAGAATCACCTCCCTCGATCTGCTGGCAACACTTCTTTTGATGCAGCCCAGGACATGGTTGGCCTTCTGAGCTGCGAGCGCACGTTGCTGGCTCATGTTGAGATTCTCATCAGTCAGCATCCCTAAGTCCCTCTCCGCGGGGCTGCTCTCAGTCACATCATCCCCCATCCTGTATTGAAACCGCAGATTGCCCCTGCCCAGGTGTAGGACCTTGCAGCACCTGGCCTTGTTGAACCTCATCAGATTCCCAGAGGCTCACTTCTCCAGCTTGTCGAGGTCTTTCTGGATGACATCCCATCCTCTGCTGTGACAACTGCCCCCACTCAGCTTGGTGTCATCACCCAAATGTTAGTGAGAAGCATATTCAAAATAAATATTTGCCAATATGCAAAGACAGAGGTTTTTCTACTGATTCTAGGAAATTCAAATTAAATGTTTCCATATCCAGTTTATAAAATCTATAGGGATTCCCCCCCCCCCCTTATCTTCATACTTGGAAATGGAATGTAAATATAAAAGCATGTTATATAATATTAGCACTGTCAATGTGTCTTTACCATATCACAGCTAATTCTATTTTAGAAATTTGTGGATTTTCCTCCTTTGTATGATCAAGAAGATATATAATAAATCAATGAGGAAAAGACTTTTAAAATGTATAAAATAGTCAGGTAGCTCTCTGTTTCTGCTGGCTGACCATGTACACCTGGGCACAGGGGAAGAAGCATTTGGTTACAAAATGTAAGTAGGCAAGAAACTTATTGTTCTCTCTTTCTCAAGCAAAACTATTTCAGCAATAACATTTTGAGAGGCAGAAAGACATTAAGGCAAGCTGTTCTTAAGCACTGTTAGTAAACATAGTTATTGAGGCAAGGAACTATTTGAAGATATTAAAATAGAAAAACTGATACAAGTTAGAGGAGAGGAACTTGGTAAAGTGTAATAGAGGAGACAAAAAGATGATATTGAGTTCAGAAGCCTGAAAAGCTATCATGATAATTAGTAATGAAAACAGAAAAGAGTAGTTCATTACATGGAGAACGATTTTCAGGAAATCTCCAACCAGTACAGAGGACTTGTGCATGAAAATGAGACAGAATTTAAAGAATGGTCTGCTGCTGCCTGGCAAGGTCATAGATCAGTAATCGTAAAGGCCAGTCGTGCTGCCTATCTGGAAAATGTTGCCTTAAGAGAAGGTATATTCCAGACACTGAAAGTCATGAAAAATTAGCAAGACTGATGAAGATGGTAAGTTATTAAAGTTTGAGATGAAGTAATGTTCAGTAAAACTAAAACAATATTCTTAATGGGTCAAACCAAAGATATGTCTGCTCCAGTTTCTTGTTTTGGACAATGGCCAATAGCAAACTTATAGAGAAAATTAAAAGATAAAACCAAGGAAGTAATGCTAACTTTTCTTTTAAAAAAATCTCTTGTCATTAGTTTGTGTTTCAGTCTACTTAAAGCTAATAACATGTCTTGTATTTTTTATTTACATGAATTTGCCCAGATACCTTTTTTAATCTCAGTAAATTTTTATTGTAAAATCTGTTGTTACACAAAGTCCCATGATATAACTGTGTTGTGTGAAGAAAAATCTCCTTTAGCTTATTTTTTAGTGTACAACTTGGTAGTTTGTTTGTTTGTTTGTAGAACAGAATAAAACCCATAAAACAATTTGTTGTTACACTTGAATGCACAAGGATCTCAGCAACAGGTTATTAAAAATCTGAATTTGTTTTAAATATTTTGCCTTTTAAAGCCAACTTTATGATTTAGGTATCTCAAGTACATGCAAACAAAGGATTCCAAAATCTGATCTGCACCTATGTCACAGGTGGCAGCAGCTGCATCTAAAAAGCTCACGTAGAGAAATAAGCGTTCGACCATTTAGGTGGTGTTCACAAACCATTTTATTTTGGTAGATCTGCTATTAATATGTCTTCAGCTGAAGTGGCCTTTTCTAAATTGTTATAATGGGAATCTGTTGTGATTGCTGTGCTTTGAAATACTATGCCTGAACCTCAGTGATTTAGAGAATTCTTAGTACATTTCCAGTATTTCTCTTAACGTAGCAGAGTAAGGTAGACCCAGTAGCCTCCCAGGGGCACACATCAATTTAAAAACTATAAAGTCTTTATTTGAGATTGATATATCTGAACACTGCAGTATCATAACACTTAGAATTTTTTTTTTCCTATAATGAAAAATAATTTCGTCTTAATGAGGAAGGACATGTTTTAGTATATGCTTTTTACCTGTAATACTCCATTGTTTAAATTTGGGAGACAGTGCCTACTACACAGTATTTGTTCCATCACTTAAAATGTTTCAAGTACACATGGGGCAAGCATTAAGCTTTTTGGCAATGTTTAAATAAGTTTATTTCAAGAAAGAATGAAACATTTAAACATTTAAATATAGTTGTGAAGACTGACTTGTGACCTCTGAGTTGGACTCATTCCCTTTGTATATATTTTTTTTGACCATTAGTAGTTGCTTGAATATGTTTAGAAAGCCACTGGTACTATTTCAATGCATTTTTTTCTTGGATGAAATATGAAAAATAGGATTTGAATATGTGAACATATAAGATTAAATTACGCTTTTGCCAAGAAGTCGTATTATTCATGTTAGGGCTGCATTCCAAAATGAATTACAACTTTCTACTTTGCTATATTCCTCTGACAAACCTGTCCTATAGTATCACAAGTACCAAATGACATCATCATTTCTGCACAGGTGCTTTCACTTCTGTGTGTGGTAAAACAAGTACTGGTCATGTGTAGTACTTTAGAATCCTTAAAGTGATTTGGGTTTTTTATGGATAAAAGACATTGTATAACATGAAGTTTAATAATATACTCCTCAGGGAATATTAATTACTTTAAAATTTACCTCAGTTACCATGGACTAACTGTGAAATTGTACTTGCAGTGAATATGGAAAAGTAAAGGTTTTTTTCTGTAGAAATCAGAAAAGTGTCAGATTCTGCTTACTCTGATCCTTATATTTTCATAGCAATAAATTTCCAATTTCAACTGTGCCATAGTACAGAAGGGAAACTAAAGATATATTAAGGTCTCACTCATATACCTGACGTAATGGCAGGAACCTCCTATTCAGCTTGCATAACCTTCCATATAGCATGGCTCTGTTCGAACTGGTGTAGTTTATATTAATTAAACAAATATATCCACTGTTTTTTTCAGCAAAGAATCTCTGCTCCTTCAGCCTTGCAGAGATTTATGATGTTCTATAGTATAAACCGACAATGTGAAAACAGAATATTCTAGCGATTAATTTCAACCAGAGGGAAAAACGGTTTTAAATTACTTTGTTATCATTCTTGTAGGACTGGATGGCTCTTTTTGTACACTGTGAACTCTGAAATGGCTAAAACTGTTAGAACTTCTTCCTACGGTATCCATCTGATTGTAGCTTGAGATTGGAGAAAATCAGGCAGATAACAGCCTCGGATGCTATCAATGTATTTCTCTTTTCCTTTGCTCTTCTTCAAAAAGTTCAAAGGTGAAAAAAACTTAAGAGGAAAAATAAACCCTTCTTAAAACAAAATATTATTCATTTATGTCTTGGCAAGTCACTAATTCACTCATAAAGGAAAATCCCGTTTTTCTGATGTCTAAATATTTTGATTCAAAGAAGGAAAGATTACACTGAAACTGTAAACTGCCAAGTGGAGATGGTTTGCAAAATACGCTGAATGGCTGCATTTGTCACCTGTGAAATCTTTTTGTCCCAGCTGCCCTGAACTCTTTTTTTTTTTATTTTCTCTGAATGTATTTGGCAGCCACAATCAGCACATTATTCTTCCAGATAGTAGCAGCTTCTGTTGGTCTAATAGTGATTTCCAAACAGGCTTTCACATGTTTTTCTCCTTTTTAAGAAACTTCCACTGTCTTAGGTCTTCAGTTATTAAGAACTCTGTTTAGACCAGTAGTCTCCTGTTTCTGGCTATTCTTCTTAGTGAAAACAATATTTAAAATAGCAGCTGAAACAAAGAAAGGATTTGAGAAAAACGTACATTCTTATACAGGGGGAACTCCTGCAGTGTTTTGTTGATTTAAGACGGATAGCAATCAGATTAAAAGGGATAACTCAGGCTCCAGCAAATTTTTGGGCCTTTCATGAGCTTATATTACTGGACAGAAGCGTCTGAATCAGATGCTTCCTGCAATGTGGCTGTGCTGCAGATTCTCGTTTAGGTAAAAAACACCTTATTGCAACTGTTGTATTAATAGATGTAATGGTTTAAATCATGAAGTTTCTATACAGTTTTTTTAATTTCAGCAAACACAAGCATATGTCAGTCCTGGCAAAAAAGGAGGCTGGGCTGTATGACTTGAAATACCTCTTCTATGTATTTTCCAACATCAAACAAAACACATACTTCAGCAAAGTATGATCTTGAAAGATGTGTTATTGAATTCCTCTTTTACCATGCCACAAGTGGGCAGCAACAGATGATTTGGCATTAATTCCTTTGTAGTGTTCATGTGATATCACAAAGCATCTAAAGTCTGTTAATGTGGTTTATGATGTCACAGAATTCCTGGAAAAAATTATTTCTTTGTAAGTAACTGCAGCTCATCAGTTGTTCTATATATAACCTTCACAATAGCAACCATCTGCTCAGAGCCAGGCCATTCCCCTCTTTCTTTTTTTTCCTTCATCACATCAAATTAGTGTGAGGATGATTTCATATACATATGGTTTCAATACTGCTAACAAAGCCAGAATGAACTCTGAAAGCCACTAAAGGAACTTCTTAGTAGGCTTTGAGACACTCTCCAGAAAATTTAGTTTGTTTGTTTTCAGTTTTCAAACTTTTGAACAGCTGAATGGTGATGCTCAGAAGTTGCATATGTGAGAGAGGAAAAAAAACCCAAACCCATACCCCACAAAAAAAAGGCTTATTTTTGAACTGAAGATGCTGACAAGTTGTAATTTCTGTTGCTGTGTGCTTGTATCTACTGGTGTGGTAAAAGTAGCAAAGTGTGGGGGATTATGGCTGCAATTGACATTTCATGATCACATCCCATTTAACAGTTTAAATTTTTATTGCTTTATGCCTCCTGCAAAAGTTCTGTTAGAGCTTTCTATCTATGAGAACTGCAAAGTGGAGATAGAATCATATTGTGAAATGGAGTATTGGTGTATTCATGAAAGAGCGGTTCTGCTTTGAATAAAGACTTTTTTAAAGTATCAGTTTAGGATTCTAGCCAATGACTTTCAGATTAGCTTCGCTCATTTTACATGAAAAAAGAAGTCATGGAGACGAAAGTAATGGAATTTCTAATGACCACTCCAGCAGAATCTGCTTGGAACATGGAAAAGAAGTTGTGGCTACTGTGTTGCTATAGACAGTAAAGACCTGATGGGCTAAATACTGCCCAGAGCTTTTGGAACTCAAGGTCTTGAAAGTATTTTCTTTTATGCTTTAATTTTTTTTGTCTCTCTTGGGGTTAAACAGGTGTTTACTACAAGCACAGGTGTTACTACAAGCATATCCTGTGACTGCACTCTGGTGCTCTGATGCTCATTTCACAGGATTGTGAATGATTCTTAGAAACCAAGCAGTTAAGCTGAACCAGTGACTTGCCTACATTATTCCAAAACTTCTCATTTATATAAACTAATGGTCAAAACTCTTCTTCCTGTCCTTCTGAGCTTGGCTTTATTAGGTAAAGCAGTCCAAAATAAAATAGTGCTAAGGCTTTAATTTCATTACAGAATTTTCACCAACAACTGCAGGTATGCTGTTTCTGTACCACTTACTTGTTCACACTGCCATTTTCAATTATTCTGGCAGAACTGCTTTCTACAGCTGGGCTGTGACTGAATTGGGTAACTGATCCAAGTTAAATATCTATGGTTTGCAGGCATTTTTTTGCCTTTGAGCTGGATCAGTTACCAAAACCAGTTCAGTTGTGTTGGCACTATTAAGACTATTGAAAACAAAATACTGGGAATTTGAAAGGGAGACAATTCATCCAAGAGGTATAGCTGTTCGTATTATTCCTGGTAAAGAAATATTCGGCTTGCAGTCTTTCTGTTAAGAGCTATCCTTTCTGGTTTTACAAGAGAACACCTTCAACACCTGCAACAAGAAGGCTATTTTAAGATCTAGAGCGTTTCATGCCAAAGCAAACTATGGAGAGAGAAGCAATGTATATTGGTGTATCTAGTCTGAATCACAGGGTATACCTAGATAAATATTTACTCAAGAGTAATAGAGGAATGAATTACAGACAAGAGATTAATGTATACAATTTAATAAGGATTTTTTTATCTTATTTTAAACAGTAAAGTAGAGATTTAGTTGTTAAGTTAGTATTTATTTATCTATTTCAGTACCCCACTTTTCTGCATGTCAAGTATTTATGCCCGGGTACCAGTGTAGTTGTACTTGTTGTAGTTTATAAATAAAAATGCTATTTGTATGTTAAACCTATAATCTCCATATCTATTCTAGACCTTTAGCTATTTCTAAAATGAGGATAATAAAGAATACTTTTAGTTACAAGTTTCCAACAACAGCTTGATGCAACTAAATGAAGCCTTAAATGCTTAAAGATTTTTTTTATATATTCTTTAAGAAAAAGAAGGCGCACGTGTGATGGCATGTGGTGATTTGGAATCTAAAATTAAGTATATAAGAACTGTTTGAAATTTTCTTTTCTGCATTTCAAATATATTGATCATATCAAAAACTGACCAAGAATTTCTATATGTGTAGTTAAGTAAATATGACAGTAGCTGTTCCAAATAAATATATTTAAAGGCAAACTTTTTATGAAAATGCTGTCTTGCCACATAAAATTCTGGTACTTATTTTACCAAGTTAGTTTTTTTCATAAAAGTGATGAAACCGTGAAAGTCTAAAGCTTTATAGGAAGTTCTAGTCTTAGTTACACTAGTAGCTACAAAAGAGCTTATCAATGAGAAAGCTGATAACCTCTTGGAGATCAGGAATTAGTAACTTTCCCTCCAATAACAGTGCCCTTTTCTAGTATTTCTCAGTGTTCCTCAGCAGAGTAAGGCCAGCTACTTTGCTGATATACTTGCTGTTAGAGTATCTTGGAACAAGGATAGTTGGTTGCTTGCTTCAGTACAATTTTTCCATATTGAACTTATCTAAGTATTTGGCCAGAATGTGAGTGCCCTTTTGGGTTCTTCTATTTGTTACAGGTCCAATAACTAAAAAATAGAGTAAGTGATTCCAATCACCAGATTATTGAGCTACAAAATGCTGGATTTATTTATTAAGTGAATATTGAGGACTTTTCATTTCTTTTCGTTGTAGACACCAACGAATCAAGCCTCAACCCGATCACACTGCATTTTCACTATTCACATCTCCAGCAAAGAACCTGGATCTGCAACTATCCGACTCTCCAAGTTCCACTTAGTAGATCTTGCTGGATCAGAACGTGTTGCACAGACTGGAGTTGGAGGTCATTTATTAACAGAAGCCAAATATATCAACCTGTCTTTACACTATTTGGAACAGGTAAAAATGGAATAGAGTGAAACATTTCTCCCTTTTCTACATTCCTGTTTAGCAATGTGCAATGTTTTGGAAATCTCGTTTACAATATTCAATTAGTCTTAGGATATTTATTGCAGTTTTTAAAAATGTTTGAGTTGATAGCTCTTCATTTGAAGTGTAATATTTTAATTTAGGAAAATCTTAACAATTAAACAGTAAGGTTATAGTAGTTACACAGAGTAGGATTTTAAAAATAGTTTTCTTGTTTTACTTGGAATACTAAAAATATTTACAATCTTGCAGCTGTATTTTTGCTAGAAATTTTCTTTGTGATCTTCACCCTCCCTTCACAGCTGGGATCAGCATGTATCACTTAAGAGTCATGGAACTAAAGTGATTGGCTTTTATTTGGTCCTAGCATTGTAATATGGTAAAATATGGGGTGCATTGCTCACATGTTTACTCAGTCCTCTCCCAATGTGAATCTTTGATCTCTTCAAGTTATCTTTGTTAATGTATTTATGGAGTAACTACCATAATTGGTTTATACCAATAGGAAGCATAGATGCAATGGCAACAATAATAATAATAATAATAATAATAATAATAATAATAATAATAATAATAATCTCCACAAATCTTTATCATTCAGCTTTTGTTACTGAAAAAGGCTTAGACTGTTGATTTAGGATATACTAAAATTCCTGTCCTCCTTTTACTGTTGTTTTTTGGTTTTACTGTTTGGAAAAGGCGAATATTGAGAAAGTAGATTCATCCTGACTAAACTTACTGAATTTTTTATTAAAAGAAACAAAGAATTAATTAAGATAGCAGTGGTGAATGGAAACTTTGAAGATGAAGCATTCCAGTAGAAAGGTTTCGTTAACAGATGATGATGATGAAGATTACTGTTATTACAGGTTTCTGTTATTTTTCCTTCACTGATCTGCTATAATCATTTTTGCTTCTTGACTGGAAAAATAAGATGTTACATCTTAGGATCCTTGCAGTTTCTGTGACTGTGATAAATGTGATGGGGAAGGCTGTTCACACTCACTAATACCTTCTTTTCTAGCACCTCCTCTTTTCTTTCAACCAGATTAATAGGCATTGTCTGTATCCATAGCATTATTTGCTTTCAGATGTTTCTTTTTGGGTTAGTATTTATGTCATTGCTAAAAGACACATGCTTATTTGTAAAAGAATTATGCACATTATATTTATGTTTCCCTGTTCTACTATGATGTTTTGTGTTCTAATGCTGTAAAACAGGAAACAAAGGTAAGAAACACTTGGTAATCGATGAAATCTGTTTTGTGAATGTTGTCCTATTAAGTTGAGATCATTGAAGATTTTCGAGTGTGGATTTCAGACTTCACACCTGTAAGAGAAATTGAATTCTTTTGAAGATTGAATACATAATTTTATTTTCACAGTACAGTAAATGTTTCTGTTGCCAGAAATTTGTATTTCTTCAAATTCTACTGAATAATACAGTATTTTTTTCCTAAAGTTTCTTGAAAAGTTTTTGTATACAACAATAGCAACTCTGTCATTTAGTGGGAGAAGTCAGAGCTATCCATCTGTTAAAAGAAGAAGCTTAAAGCACAGCAGGTGGCAGTCAGTCATTTATGATTATACTGAATGTTTTTCATAAATATTACTTTGAATTAAAATGTTTGTATTTAAGTTGTACTCATGTGAAATGATAAGAGTAAATGGTTTTAAAATGGACCTCTTCAGAATCATACAAATTGTGCTCAGGATCCTTCTTATTTACTGTATTATTTTAATGTATTTATAATGCAACATTGCATGAGCTCTGTGAGGCTGAATTTAATAATGTGTGGTGTGTCTTGGAATACTCAGGTTTGAAGTGCTGTGGAAACATAAAACATTAATGTTTGATCATGCAACTTTTAACTCTTATTTTAGAATAAATACAGTTGGAGATAGGCATGTTGGGTTCTGTCTCAGACTGCATATCATTAATAAAAAGAACTAATAATAAAATTTTCTATTTTTCAAAGAACAACGCCGACAGTAAAAAAATACCTTTTTGTTCAGTGGGAATTGGGCCATTCGATCCTGACCTTGTAGTGGCTAATGTTAAAGTACAAGGATTCCTCAAAATCAGCTTATTTACATTCTCAACTATTTGATTATCTGCTGGTGTGTTAGTGTTGGGTTATGCCACTTCTAAACACCTTGCATAAGAAAATAGTCATGTAATATTGTGTCTGTCAAGACGACAATAGGAACACAGTTCTGTGTTTGTTGGCACACTTCATCTACTCATTAAATATCGACAAGATCTTCAGAAATCTTTGTGTAAATGAATTGTACTTTTTCTCCAAGTGACCTGTTTGTCCAGAGCAAAATGACAGTGAGATAGTATCATGTAGTTGATCTATGATGCCGGTATGGACAATTCAATTTTACTGTCTATAGCAATTTGATATATATATGTGCTCTTATAGTCTGTGCTACCACATCCAGGTAGATTTTGTCATCCACAAGACACAGTAGCATGTTCTGGAATTAAACCAGCATTATTGTGTGTGTGTGCAGATATTCCTTTCTGATAGGCAACATAGAGTATTCAGGACCAAATTTAAAGCTAAAAAGTAATAGTGATGCAGCCACAGGATTTGACACTATAGTGGAATTAGAACTATATATATTGTCTCAAAGTAATAGACTGTAATGTTCACAATACGTTGTTGAATATGCCTGTTAACTGTCATTTAGCACGTGCTCCATTTAGCGGATGCCAAAATACTTTGTTGGTTAATGAAAGATTGCTACCCATTCCTACTGCAGGTTTTGCTAATAAAATTTAAAATTTTTTCCAGCCATCAGATGCTAGATTTATTTACATCCTATAGAAAAGGTGATTTTTTTGTTTTTGTTTACTGCTTAACATATATAGACATTAAAGTAACAGAAAAAAAACTAGGAACTTTTTAATAATTTAAAGTTTGTTTTAGATTATGAAATCATAGTTTTTGGGGGTGAAATATTTCCAGCAAGACATGTGGTATATACTTGAAATAAGCTTATGTTGTCCAAAAAGTAAGAATGTTCATCATTAACTACAAGACGCAAGCAGTATAGTTTGTATTTTTTGCTGTGAGGAACAGAGCTTAAGCTGATAAACTCTGCTAGAAAAGGGACGTGGGATAGGAGACTTAATAGACAGAAATATTAAGAGTAGTTAGATTTGGAATCTGGAAGGATTCTGGATATGGATCAAAGGAAATGTCTAAACGTCAGAGGTCTTGTGACTGTGGACAGACCGGAGGAAAAAAGGAGACATCTGGAGCAGGCATATGACATCAGAGAATGTGATACCCTAAACTGCAAGATATAGTTGTAGGTTATCCCCCTGTACCTGCTAGTGATGCACACCAAAATCCTCATCTCCTGAGGGTGCTCTGAGAACGTCCTGACTCTCTGTTGGCAAATCTATTCCCTAAATGACATTACTGCTTGCAAAAAGGATGTGAACAGGAATGGGGACTCTTTCTGACATTTCTGACAGCTTCCACATTTAAAAATATTAATTAGGTCTTAAAGTGGTTTGTTTGACAGAGTGAAACTTTCTACCTTAGATTGATTTAAATCAGCATATTACAGTCCTGGGTTCAGTAATACCTTTTAAGCTAAGACCTACCAGTATTTAAAAAAGAAACCTACAACTGTTTGGTTTTTTTTCATCCAAAGGATAACACCTTCTTTTTGATCATGTAAAAATGAAATGATTTTCTGATTATCACATTTCACAGAATCATAGATTCATAGAATGGTTTGAGTTGGAAGGTACCTTTGAATGTCATCTGATCCAAACCCCTGGCAGTGAGCAGGGACATCTTCAACTAGATCAGGTTGCTCAGAGCCCCATCCAACCTGACCTTGTATGTTTCCAGGGATGGTGCTTCTGCCGCCTCTCTGGGCAACCTGTTCCAGTGTTTCACCACCCTCATTGTAAAAGATTCTTCCTTATATCTTGCCTAAATCTATCCTCTTCTAGTTTAAAACCATTACCTCTTGTCCTGCCACAACAGTCCCTGCTAAAAAGTTTGTCCTCATCATTCTTGTAGGCCCCTTTTCATTGCTCAAAGGCCCCAAAATGGTCTCCCCAGAGCTTTTTCTTCTCTGGGCTGAACTGCACAAGCACTCTCAGCCTTTCTTCAGATGTTTTCCATTCCTCTGAATATTGCTGTGGCTGTCCCCTGGACCCAGGCCAACAGGTCCATGTCTTTCCTGTGCTGAGTGCTCCAGAACTGGATGCAGTACTCTAGGTGGGGTCTCACCAGAGTGGAGCAGAAGGGCATTTGGTTGGATGTTAGAAGATCCAGGTTCAGATCCTGTGCGGGTGCTCTTTGTCACTTTGTGAAAGAACATTATTTCCTTCTCCTTTAGATTTCACCTCTTTCTATTCCAGATTCCTTCATTGGATGGTAAATACTGATTTAATGATTTAGGTGAGGTTTTAGAAAAGGAGCCTGAAGGCATCATCTTCTGTGGTGTGTGACTGTGACATGACAGTACAATTGCATCTGCTTCATGAGACCTGGTCACATAGGTTTTCAGTGCGTGCATGGGAGGATTTAAATTCTAACTGGGCTACAGACTTTCTGCTTGATCTTCAGAAAAATTAACTTTCCTGTAACATAGTTACTGTTTTTAATGGAAATAATATATCTTTCCTTTGGCTCTTTTCTGTCTGCCTAGATTGTAGTCTCTGTGTGGCAAAGTCTGCTTATTAAGGTATACGCTAGAGGTTTCTATGCAATATTGTAACTAATAGAGGTATAATGTATTTCCATCTAATAAGTTGTAATATTTGAGATTTGAAAGTCTTGATCTAGGAATGAATTTCCAGATTCCTTTAAATATAGTGATTTTCATATTATGCTTTTAAACCTTTCAGGGCAGTCAGTGTAAGATTCACAGTAATAAAAAATTTTAACTTTCTGAAGACCATTAAGGAAAACTAATGCCAAAAAAAAAAAAAAGTTACAAAATTTTCTAAAATAACTCACATAGCTACAGTTTTTCAGCACAGTGCTTGACCAGTTAACAGTTCAAATCTTTTATTTCACAACAGATTGTGGGGTAATCTAGCTTTTTATTTAATTATAATAAGGTCCCAGAACATAAATTGCTGATAAGGGAAACTGACAATAGTAGATATAACATATCATTTTTGTCTGAGGCATATATATTCTAAACTGAATTCTTTCCAGCAGTACATTGTAACCGTACACCCTTTTATTTGTGTTTTACTTTTCAAGAAATTTTCTCAGATATGAAGGTATTGTACCCTCTAAGAACCATGTCCTTTAAGAATGTTTAGTTTTAAAGGTATGCTTTAGCAAACATTAAGGAAGTTTTCACTTGAATACTATCCATACTTTACTATTATGATAGCAAAAAAATAGGAGGAGGTTTTTTAGTAAGTTCCTGTGTCCTTGGAAGGTCTGTGGGTTTTAATTTTTCATGTTCATTTTCCATGTTGCTGAGAGGCTGTTATGCTAGGATATGATAAACATATAGACATGCTGACTTTTAAGTTGAAATTATTTAAATAAAGTCATTGGGTTTGAAGCTAACTGGATGCGTAAGTGTAATATTGTTGTGTCAGAAGTTTAGGTTCCTGAGCAGATTGGTTTTGTTCTCTTTCCGTGTCAATTGTTAATAGACCTGTACGCTTAAGTCTTTTCTGGTTTTGCTGTTGTTTCAGGTAATAATTGCCCGTGCAGGGAAAAAACGGTCCCACATTCCTTACCGAAACTCTATAATGACTTCAGTGCTAAGAGACAGCCTAGGAGGAACCTGCATGACTGCCATGATTGCAACGCTCTCTATAGACAAAAGAAACATACATGTATGTTATTTCCGTCTATTAACTTTCAACAAAAATGTTTTCACTTCTCTAAAGATTCTGCTCTTTCGACTTTTGTTACAGTTTGCAATTCAAGCATATATTCTTTCATAGTTTTCTTACAAAAAATATTTTTATTTTTTTCCAGTAGATATTTTTTATCAGTGGAAATTGCAGTAAGATGCAGACAAATCCTTTAGGAAATATGCTGTTCTCTATGTAATCTCAAGACAAAGAGCATATGGGAAACAACTTCCACCTAGTAATGAATCATTTTTATGAGGTTTTTTTTTTTAGTTGAATGCTTTCATGATTAATAAATATGAGTGATGAAAAGGCATTTCCAAGGAATTTTCCATCCGACATACATGTTGGTAAGATTGCACTGAAAGCCTTGGCAGAACTTCTGTATAGTTCTATGGAGTCATGATTTCATTGAGTATTGTAGACAACTGAACAGTTCATTGAGAGGGAGAGAGAATAGGGTGGGTGATTTGGGATTTCATAGAATCATAGAAACTTCCGGTTGGAAAAGACCTTGGAGATCATCAAGTCTTTGACTTTTTTTTAGTACTTCTGTCTCCTTTCACCAATTTCCTTCACTTTGTTTACCAAAAGATGTTGTGATGTGAATAAATGGAATCCTGCTCAAAGGTATAATCTGCTTATTTCCTGATTTTCCGTAACACCAATGTGAATAAACAAGAGAAAAAAACTATTAAATGTAAGACTTTTATCTAAAATACTGTGAAGAGCATTATACTGAAATCATACTTCATTTAGTTGAAGATTTCTTTTTCTTTAGATAATGGACTTTGCTGTTCGATGAAAACAGACTATTCAGACCTGTAAATGTGTAATTATGCAGCACAATGTCTGGTTACAATGCAACTGGATAAGTTTGTTAAAGACTTTTTGTTTTAGGCATGCGAGATTGGCACTCTTTCGTATATAAGTTCATCAAGTGTATGTACCTCACATTGCTACCTGGGTTTCTGGTTTGGGGGTATTTAACCCAAGCAGTAGGCTACTGACAGTTTACTTGTTTCAACATATACTGTTTACACAACAGACCTTTTTACTCAGTCCTCCCCAAAATAAAGATGCCCCTACCCTGCTTCTCAAAATCTGATTTGTGTGATTAATATTAGAACAGATGTTAAGTCAATTACTTAAAATTAGCCAATGTCAGAATTAGGATAGCTGCAAATTTTAATTTGGAATTCTGTGAGACATTATGCATAGTTATGTTTGAGTTGTTTGGAAGGTTTTTTTCCTCCATTGGCTATACATTTCATTCATAAAGGAAGCACAAGAGAGAACTGCCCCCCAGTATGAACTGAAGTTGTAAAATAAAAGCAAATTCCTTAGGGAGCTAGCTTGATCTCTTATAATGAAAACAACAAGGCAGAGAATTTGAAGTAAGAACGGGCAGTCTCATGAAGAGAGCAAATAGAATATTATCCTAGAAAACTAGATTATGTTCCTACTTCTACCGAAGAGTTTGTGTACAACTTCTTGCATTATCTACATCACATTTTTGTGCTGTGCCACATTTTGGAGTGCTTGAAAGAAGATTTTGATTCTGAATTGTAGGTTGTACGTTAATTATTATAGCTGTAACTGAAGTTGAATGGAAGCTGTTTTGAACAAAATATCATGTAATAATGAAATATATTTTTCTTTGGTACATTTGACTTAATTTTCCCTTCTGTTAAGTGTAGATATTCCACCTACTTGGAGCAGAGTTAATGGACTAATTTTTGTGAAACCTTCAAGTACTGTAGTGATGAGCAGGGAAGAAAAAGATTATTAGGAAATTAGTAGCTGTCAGCTTTGATTACCATTTTGATGGCAAAGAACAGGGGTGTCAAACTCATAGCTCTTGCCGCTCTCCTGCTCCTGCAGCGTAACCGGCATCATGCTCTGGCGGGAGCGCAGGGTCAAGGAGCTCGGTGCTGCTACCAGGGGGAAACAAGGTGCTGGGCCAGATAAAACAAGGTGGAGGGCTGTGGATTTGATACCCCTGGCATAGAATAAATAGGTTGTAAGCTTACATATTGAACATCAAAGGCTGATTTGATTAACTACTCATTAATTTAACATATGCTTCACACAGAGAGGGCAAAGAGGTCTAGTGGAAATGAATATACATGTACTGTACATATAATTCCACGCAATATATGTATAGAACTTAAAATCAGATTAGCTGATCATCATGGCACAGGAACTGTATAGCAGAGGCCAACACAGAGTCCAGCTAAGACAATGTGTGGCTCTTTTAATGGTAAGACATTCCTTTCCTTTCCTTGAAAACTCTAGTTTTGGTGTGTATAGATGATTACTTTGGCAATAAACACTAGTGTCTTTCATCAAGTAACCCTAATTCAGATACTTCCACTCCAAGAACTGAAAGAGGCATAAGTCCTTTGTAAAAAGGAGTATGTGATCATGTGTTTAAGTTGGCATTTTCATATGCTGGAGGTCTGAAAACTGCAGAATTACTTTGATTTTGAAATATGAGTCTGTGACAATAGTAAAGTTCTCAATGTAGCAGTTCTCTGTAAATTCTTAGATTTTAAATGCAGACTGGTGCATCTTAAAAGTATTATCATACAGGTTATCAAGAATCATTGGAACTTCTAAGACTACTGCATGTTGTTTTATTCTTTGAGCTAACTGAGAACAATTGCTGTCTTTTTATTAATTAGGTAGATAAGTTTTCTAGCAGGGTCTGGCATGTATCGGCTGATCTCAAAGGATGGAACAGTACTTAGGGATCTTCGACTTAATTCTGTGGCCTAGATGGCAATAGACACTGGTTTTAAAAGAGTTTCCTCCACAACCTCAGTTTATATCTGCTTTTTCCCCCACCTTTCTTTCCTCCTGCACCCTGTCTTAGCTCATCTGACAGTGTTTAATCTGGTATCGTATTTCTACTGTGTGCTTCCTGGTTTCAGGCCTTCCAGCTTGTTTCTTATTTGTCCTGGACTTCCATTCTTCTTCCCCTCATCTGTTTTCCCAGCTTCTTTTACATGTGCTTCTCTGCGTGGTTTTAGTTAATTTTCTCTTTTTCTCATCTTTCAAAAGTTTTTACCTTTTGAACGGTATATTTTTCTTATCCTTTAGTGCCAGCTGGGGACTCATTTGAAACACAATTGATCGAGGGATTTACTAGGTCAATAAAATATGTACTATGATTTGACAATTTTATATGCCACTGTCGTTGATATGCTAACCTAATTTCCCTTGAATATTGTTGTTTTGAAATATGAAATTATAGATTAGTTCTGTAAAATATACCAAAACAACTCCTGATGACTTCATTTAGCAGTCTGTTCTGCTTACTTGGTGGAAAGCTGAATTTTTTATTTTCTCATTTTTGTATTTTTCCTTCTTCTAGGAATCTATATCAACCTGCAGATTTGCACAGCAAATTGCTCTTATTAAGAATGAAGCAATTCTTAATGAAGAAATTGACCCCACATTGGTGAGGATTGTCTTGGGGTGGAGGGAAAGAAATTGCTTGGTTTAATCTTAGATTATCAGTAGCAGTCAAATGAATGTTGAAGATTTTATACTGAATTGTCACATTAAATTGGTTTTAGATGCAAGTAACCTTTTTTTTCTATAAAGCAACTACTATTTTTATTTTTTCTTTTGGACATATTTATTATTAAATGGACCTTTATAAAACCTCTACATCTGAGGAGTAATAATCACTTTCATTAGTGTTACTTCTTTTAGGGTGTTAGTTTCTAAATCGTCGTCACAGATAATTGGATGTCCCCAAAACTCTTAAAGAATCTACTAAGATTACTAGACACTTGATGAATGCACACTGCTGCACTAGAGCAGTTCTGCAGAAAGGCACAGGCATTTAGGACATAGAGAGAAGGACAGAGGTAATAAACCATATTGGTAAAGCACAAAATATTGCCATATGAAGAAAAAAGTTTCTTCTTTTAATGTGCATAACAAAAATATACTTTATTTTTCCTTTTAGTGTTTGGTTAGTCTTTCTTTTGAAGATTTTCTTTGCAAGATTTTATATGCTTCTAGTTTTTAGATACCATATTTGAAGATGTGCTCTGCAGTCCTAAATTCTACTGTATTAAGAGGCCTTTGTTAGTTTTTTTAATGTAATTTTCTGAATTACCGGGAAGATTTCTTTCCTTTGTAAATATTAAGTACACCTATTAAGGACTGATTAATTCAATATCGTATTGCAGATAATGATAGCTACTGGATCAGCTGAGTTGCTTGCTGTGTATCAAAGCTGTTTTCTGATATGGGAAATGTTTGACTGAGGTTACACTGGTCATGCTAAAACTGCATAAAAGGATATAGTAAAGAACGAACTATGAATGCATTTCAGGATACAAATTTTATTTTATTTCCTCAGTTATTGGAACAGACTACATCTGGTATGGCACCAGAGTGAGACAATCTAAAATCAGGTTAAAATGTTTGGCCTGAGATATCCTTGATACGCTCTTGCAACATCCATAACTAAAAGGTCACCACCTTAATAGATTCTTAAGTAAAATATTTTCACTAAGTTAGGCTTTCATACTTTATGATAACAAATGTGTGATTGTAAGTCTAGACTTAGAAGAAGTAATCATATGTATGCTGAGAGTATTTTGATTTTTAAAATAGAAGTATCCATTCAAATTTTACAAAGTCACAATTAAATTTAAACACTAAAAAAATACAAATATTTGAAGCAATTTCAACATACTATAAAAATGTGTCATCAGTTTCAACAATCTTATTTCTTGAAAGTGCACGTAGTCAAGAATGATTCATTTTTCCTGAAAACATTCTTCCCTTGGAAACTGGTTTTGCACATGGATTCAGTGTACTCATGTCCATCTAAAAATATCATTGGACTCATGATAAATTTGAGCCATTATAAAGTGATACATGATTAAAATGAGCAATCATGAAGTAACTAAGAGTTTGTGCATTCATGTTTTAGATTTTGGGATTTACAGATTGTCCCTGCTTTATAGAATTTGGCCTTGGAAGGCTAATAATTTGTAAAATATTGTTTTATACAGGCATTTCTTCCAAAAAATACGGGCTCCAAGATGAGTTATAGGAATTTGAAAATCTATTATAGTTCTCCGAGTCAGTTTCTCGGACATTAGTATTCATTAATGTAATTTATTTCTCATTATGTTGATTTATACAATTCATTTGTTATTAGCAAGTGATGCATCCTACAAGTATAGTATGTTATAAATACCAAGATACTGGTTTGGAATTTCTGTTTCCAAAGGAAAGGTTAAAAAAAACCCCACCACTTTTGGTGTGTAGTTTTCCTTCTTTCTCTTACAAAGTCATCAGTTCTATTTTAAATGTGTTTTCATTACTAACAGGCAAAACTAATGAGCCAGAAAGCTCTTTTTATTCCTATGACAAATTATTTTTCTCCTTTGCAAATAATCTTTTGAACTCTGTCTGTACAACCATGTCTTCTAACATATAGAATTTACTGAGTTTGGAAGAGTTTTCTTGGGTTTATAAATGGAAAAGGAAGAAAAGTGCTTTGAGTATTTAAGGCATTTGGGCTGTTTTTAGAAAAGAGATACTATTTAACAAAAGAGAAAACCAAAGTATAATATTTCCCTAAACTCAACCCTGTAATGCAGAAATCATAAACTAGCTATTAATTTGTAGGTGATGCTTAGTTTACACCTTGCTTTTTGTAGATGATTGTCAAGCTGAAAAAGGAGATCCAGGAGCTGAAGGATGAGCTGGCTCTGGTGACTGGCAAGCAAAGAACGTCAGAGCTTTCACAAGAAGAGCTACTTCAGTAATGCCTTACATTTTTTTCATTTTCTTGGTTTGTGGTGGTGTTTTTCATCAGTTTCTTTGTTGGCATAACTATTTGAATTCATCTCAGAGCTTCAAACTTCTCTGAGTGAAGTTATGTGCCAGGTTAGAATGGCAGTTTTCCATGAAAAGCTGTATGAGGCTGCTGGCTGTGGTTTTGCAGCCTCAGCTTTGAGGAAGTGAAGTAAAGTAAACGCAAAGGATGGGAACGCAAAAGTGTAATCTTCTAAATGTCCCCTTGGTTCCTACTGGGTTAGTATTTATTTAACATTCTGCCTAAAAATAAGGAAGTAAAATGCACCAAGGACATTACAGGGTTACACTGGATGTGACAAAATCAAGCCATTGAAAGAAAATTAAAGAAGCAATAGGAACAAAGAAGAATCACTCATTTTCTTCATATGCAAAATTAAATACTTTTATTAGCTAGTTTCTTTTTACCCTGACAGAACTAGTCCTTCCTAAGAGGAGTGAATTTTCTCAGTGACTTTATTCCAATGTACTTAAATAATCTATTTATTCATTTAAAGATGTAGTTTCCTAACTTTATTGTAAAATTTGTCATATTAATTTTCCACTGTGGTCTTGTTTGCAGTTTAGTTTTTAAAGCAAAACTAGGAGTTTGGAAAAAATTTGGAGTTTTGGAAATTATTTGGTTTTTTTCAGCCACACTCATGAATCTTACTTCCTAGGATTTCCTACCTGACTTTTTGCTATGAAAATGGCAGTCATATAAATGGGAACGGGTTGCCAGATGTTGAAAGTTTTTAATGTGAATATGGAAAGGAAAACTAGAAATGTACCATCTGCATACAGTTGCTGTATAGAATACATCTGGGAGGTCTTGTTTCAGAAATGTGTGACTGAAATTTGTATATCAGTTGTATGTTTTTCCTTTTTATTTGTAGAGCACAATACATAGTGCATTACATTGACAGAAAAGGCTGCTTATGAGAGCATAGCAAGGAATTTTGCATGCCATTCATTTAGAAAGAAGCAGGGAGGAAACTAATGAGTTTCCACCCGTAATAAAACATGGAAGGAGAAATAGCTTTCAAAGACCTCACTTATATTAGGAGAACACAAAATATTAAGTTTTTAACGTTCACATTTGTTTAAGGTTCATGCAGCACATGTTCGTTGTTTCAGAAATAAGTTATTTCTTGGAACAAACGTTCTACAATTAAAATACAGAACAAAACTTAAGTACTACTGAGATGCAGTACATTTCCTGAGGATCAATAATGAAGAAGGACCTCAAACAATAAACCTTGTTAGTCATAAATACCATATAATGTCCTTGTTCAAATATAATTTTTTTAATATACAGTTAAAATGTTAAAAAATAATTGGATATGCAGGGTTTTTTATGGGTAACAGAGTTTCAAGCAGAGAACAGAAGATACTGCTAGAGAATAACTCCCGTATACGTGAGTCAGATTAAATACTGTAGTTGAATCTAATGTTGAAAGATAAGTCAGGTTTTTTAAACAGTTTAACTAGGGGGAAATATCAAATGTCAGGTTTTATGAATTTTGCATTTTTATGTGTTCTTACAAGCAGAGCAATCACAGATAAACAATTGATGTGGACTAAATACCCAAATGAAAGTGTAATGAAATGATAAAAAGCCATAACTTTAATGGAAGTATCTTTCTGTGGGTTTCCACATGTATATGTTTTGAGCTTGCTTTTGTATGGCAATAACATTTGTAACCATGCTGGTTTCCATCTGTCTGAGCAACCTGTCCATAAGCAAGATTTGTGGAAATCAACAGATAGATAGCATCTAGGAGTTCTGTCTCCAGTTTGATCCTGTCAATGTGTAATACTGGAAATCTTTATGACAGTTCTGTTTATTGAGGCTGGCCATCTGAGTTTGGAGATGCTCCTTATCTGGAGAGTTTGTTCACATTAAAGAAAAAATATACAAGTCAATAGTCCAAACAGAAGTGTTGGCCTGGATGAGGACTGATATAATCATGATTTACTATTACTGGAAAATGTTTATGTTGTGGTCATCTAGTTTTGCATCTGTAAAGAAACCTAAACAGTATTAGTTATGAGGAGACACATGGCTGTGGCAGTCAGAAGAGGAAAAGAAACATGGTGTAGGTGATAATGCAGCATATTCTGTTGCACTTGATTTGAAGTCGCCAGTCAAGAATGCTTCTTAGGGGAGCAGTATTATAGGGATTTTCAGATAAATTTTTTTTTTAAATGCCCAGAGAGGAAATTATAATTAGGGTCATTATGGATTTCAAATAGCAATTAGACATTTCTGCTTAGTTAGGATATCTTCTCTTTAAACTTAAATAAACTGAATCTTGATGTATGTATCTATCTGTTTATATACATATATATATAAAACAAGTTTACGGAGTTCTTTTCAAAATGCTTAAACTTTAACAGAAGTCTTACTATGATTTATTTTTTTACAAATAGGATTATTAACTATTAAGGAGACCCGTTACTAAATACAGTCTCATCAAAAATGGAAGTTTTTTGATTCTTTTTATTCATCAAACGTATTTCAAGGGACGTCAGAGCAAAATTAATCTACTGAAAGCATTCTGTGCCAATTTTTTTTAATTATTCTTTGATTCTGAACACAGATGACCAAAGGTACCAAACATGTCGAACACCATGCACTTAGTCAGGGGTGCCAAACTCACGGCCCGCAGGCTGAATCCAGCCCTCCACCTTGTTTTATCCAGCCCAGTACCTTGTTTCCTGCCAGCGGCAGCAGCCCCGAGCTCCTTGTCCCTGTGCTCCTGCCAGCGTCACGTGTGCAGCACGTGACGTGCATTACACTGCAGGAGCAGAACGGCAGCAGCCCTGAGTTTGACACCCATGCACTAAGTATATGAGGTCTGACACAAAAAAACCCAAGAATGTGCCTACAACCCTTTTTATTTAACAAATTAAGAAAATAAACTATTGTCACCTTCAAAATAGTTCCCTTCTGAGTTGATGCACCACTGCATATGATGCTGCTTATGTTCAAAGCAATTCATCAGCTCGTTATCTGAAAGGCTGTTGAGGATCGCCATTGCTTTTGCTTTCACACCTTCTACTGACATAAGGTGGTTTCATTTGAGCATCAACTTGATCTTCGGGAAGAAGTAGAAATCTCAAGGAGCCAGGTCTGGTGAATAGAGTGCCTGCTCAAGCATGGTGATGTTGTTTAATAGCTAAAAACTGCTTCTCAAGTCACATCTCACACTTTTTCAGTGTTGTCATCATGAACTACTGTGTGTGGGCAGCCTGGGCACTCATGATCTTTCAAACTTTGCCTTCTGAAAATCATTTTTGCCATTCAAAAACACATGCATGACGTGCACTCTTCACCGTAAGCGTCAGTCAATAATTGAAAAGTTTCTGTCGGCGATTTCTTCAGTTTCACAAGAAACAATGTTAATGCGCTGTTCTCTCTTTCACACTGATGTTTTTTGACCAATTCTAAGAAAATGTGTGTATTTTAACACACATTCCCTCGTACTCCGTGAAGCAATCGAGCTGAGCCTTGTCTCACTATGATAGGTTAGAACACGTTCTATAACCATCTCTTTGTCTCTCCCATCCAACTCTTGTTTCCTGATATGTAGGGTTAGTCTTCAGGTTTTTTGTGTCGCACCTGGTATATTTGTTTTGTTTTCTCTGCACAAGTCTTTATCTCAGGCACCTTTCAGTAAAAGATGGAGGCCAAAATGAAACTGGATCCAGCAGTACATGTGTAGATCAAATAATATTTTTAACTCTAATAACATGGTTATTGTAGTGCATAGATTTTTTGTTCTCCGCATACTTTGCAGGAAATAAGTGTTAGTGATTGCCCAAGAAATAAGCATTAATATTATGTTAAAATAGTATTTTTTATGTTTCTTGACTAACCAAGTCAAGAAATGCCAAACATTTCTTACAGTCGTGAGCTTCATTCCACTTGTTTACTTTCAGGGCATTTCAAATGAAATCAGTGGGCTACTCAGTGCAGTTAAAATTGCTAGGTGTTTGAAGGTAGTATGTGAATAAGCTGTAGTTCATTCTTCATTGTATTTTTTTTCTCAATTCAAAGAAGTGTCTTCAGGGATTTCTTTTTTATTAGTACTGATTTGAAGGGAAGGAAAAAAACCATCTGTCAAATAGGCTTTCCTCACAACCACTGCAATGTCACATTGTCATTCACTGAGTTTAGAACAAAGTGGAAAACAAATGCTCTTGACTTTTCCTGTGAATGCCAAATTATAGTATAATACAACATAACTTATCAATCCTGTGAATAAAGCTATGCTGTCAGGAATTCTTACTTCAGAATTCTGTGTCAAATAATCAAATTGATTTTATTACTTTATTCTCATAAATGTTAAACTTACATGAATTATGCTTCCCTCATTTAGTTTATTTAAAAAGCACAGCACAAAAAATTCAGCTAGACTATATAAGTGCTTCAGAACGTAGTTCATAAACTGCTTCCAAAATCTGAGTTGCTTGTTTTGGATCTTACCATCTACTTCCTCAGCTGTAAAGGACTGATGTCTAAATATTTCTTTGAGCTGGAAAATTAGTTTCTTGTTTAGAAAAAAAAAAAGACTTTGGACTCTTTTTAAAAAACATAGAAAATAAAATCATACGTCCCAAACAGGAGGAAATTATCCTCTCCCAGGCTTCTGTATTGTGCTTTAGAATAGGATTAAATGGTCTTCAAATGATTTTTTTTTCCATGTGAAAAGCATGCCAAAAGCAAAAGGGAGAGTCTTTTTTGTTTGAATCATTTGGCTTTTTTTTTTTTTTTTATAAATGAGTTCACAAGCAATTTACAATGTGTGCCCAGAAAGTCAGGATTTCAAATCAAGGTCCTGTGTTCCAGAGCACCCACGCATCCAGAGCCTTTGCCAGTTGGAATTCTCTAGGAACAGGACCAGAAGTACTGGCTTAGCACTTTAATTTATTAATAACTTTACCTTATTTCTTTCAGATACATATGTTATTACAGACACTTCTGTTTCTTACTTCAACAGTCACATATTGTTCATTTTACTCAAGTCCTGGGTTTCTCATTACTTCTTTCTGTCTTTCATTTTTCTGTTTCAACGTTGTGACATCTGTATGCTATCATGGTATTAACAATATTGCACTGTTGTACAATATAGAGCTTTAATGGTTATTCATACTAAAGCTATTGAAGAAATGGTTTAATTTACAAAGCAGAGCAAATGTTCTTATTTGCTGATGTCAGTGTTCAATTTCAGTTGCAAGGTGGAAGAAATAGAAACATATTACTTTGCCTTATGTCAACACAGCTTTGCAGACAGTGCATTTGTATAGAAATCAGCAGACTGACTGACATAAGCTATGTAGGCAGTAGTCAAGAGAAGAGACACTACCTTAACTATAAACTAGTCCTAACAAGTCTCACATTAACTTCTAGCTTAGGTGCCTGATTTACAATGAAATCAATGTATTTCCCTAGAGAGCATTTTTTCTCTTATATGATATAAAATCTTCAGTGACAGCACAAAAAGTTCAGATTCTTAATGCAGTTACATAACGTGGATATTTAAAGTAAAGAATTTTGTTCCAAGGTCACTGACCTATGAAGTAGAAAAAAATTCTTGTAATATTTGAACTGAAAACATTTTACATTGAAACTGTTGAGAGATAATTGGACCTTTTTTTAAAGATTAGCAACTTTGTTTTACCATGGGGAAAAATAATATAGGAAACTGTACTATGTCCTGTTTTCTAACACTCAAAACTCTACCACCAGTCATCTAATATCACGTGGTTTCAAGAAAGATGATAGAATATAGGATAACTGATATTAGTGAGGTGTATGAAGAAAAGAGAGCATAGCTAGGTTTGATTATTTAAATGTTTGAAACATCTTGGAACCAATTTTAAAATACATACGTTCCAAAGTGTCTGATCGTAGCAGCTTTTTAAATCTCACTGAAATTTGTTGAATACTTGATCAGCTGAGTTGCTTCTGAAAGTTCCACTAAATAGCTGTTTACATTTCTGGCACCTCAAACGCTTTTCAAAACTTTTTTCCCAGAACTTTTACATCTAATTAATAACCTTTAAGAGACATTTTACACTATTTTTTTCCAAAACTATCCCTCTATTTTGTACTGTAGTAATTTCTCAGATTTCATCCATGTGAGTCCTTTTGACTTCCCTGTTTTTATGCTTGTCTTGTGTTCTTTGTTTTTATTTCAAGTTCTTGCTACTTCTCCCTTGGAGATATTTATATTTTTCAAATTTTGATAAAATGAAGCTTAGTTTTCTCTTGCAACTTTTAGATATACTTTAGTGATTAGAATATGACTACTGGTATGGCCACAAATATTAGATGGCAGTGTATAGAATTTCTTTATGTGCTTTTGATTTGTTATTATAAAGTGCTGTTAAAGAATGAAATCTTCTGTTCTGCAAGCTACTTGACATGTTTCTTCTCTGCCACACTTTGCATGTATTAGTGCAGACGTTTCTTTCCCTGTAAAAGCCAGTCTTGGTCTTTCTGTAGTCCATGTCAAATCATCCCTTGACTTACTGATACAAATATTTAGATGTGTGTGCATTTCATCATTGTAATGAGTGATTTTCAACTGTGTAGAAACTCTATATCTGTTTACCATATTTTGCCCATTTAGTTCAGAAGAATCTCCTAACCAAAGGAGGTAAAAAAATGGCTTTTCCTGTATGTTTAATTAAAAAAAAGAGGGGGGGTGTTCTATCTGTAGTAGGAATAATCTGTACTGTGCAAGTGTTTAATCATTTGTGTGTGTATGATACTGTTTGATTGTTTCACAAAGTTAGAAGCCCTATTTATCAGAATTTTTACTCTCAAATAACTGAACTTGGTAAGACTGAAAAAAAAGATCAAAATGTTCTATAACAGCTTGGATTTAGGATATCTCTTTGGATGACAGCCTATTGGCTATGTAAAGAGACGACACATAAATCCTAATCATCACCTACAGAATTAACAAAATGCACAGTGTTTGAAAATCTTTTTGTTTCTACTCTTATCAGTATGGGAGAGTGTACTTTATCTTTATTATCAGTTGTATTATAAGCACTTGGCCCCTGCTGAAAATATTAGATAATTAGGAATAGAAAGGGAAGACCATTTGGTCTCAGAGACGTGTTCACATTATACAAATAAAAACTAGCCAACATTCAATATATATGAAAATCAGTTTATCTCCATTCATGTAAGTTGCTGGCCATGTTACTATGTTCTCTATTTTTATCTGTTCTTTTTGCATTTCTAAATACGAGAACTTGAAATTTTTAATTTATCTGGGCAATCATTGGGTTTGGGTTGTTTTATGTTTTGTTTTGTGACTTCCTCTTCAGGAAGATTACTGTATTGATGATATTATTGAAGTCTTACTCACAAGCTTTATTTTCATCACTTAAGGGAATTGCAATCTATGCAAGCTTAAGAGAGACTTGGTTGTTTATAGGTCATGATATTTGCTTGTGGAAGCATCATAGGATTCACTTCATTATAGTGACTCAAAGGCCAGAAGTTTTCCAAACTTTAATATGTAACAGAAAGCTCTAAAGTCTTTACAAGCTTCAAATTGCGGCAGCAGTAAAATTTTGAAAATCTGAAGAATTTGTTTTCAAGAATAATTTAGCTTTCAAGTACTTTGCTTTCTCATGATTTCCAATGGTATTTCTGATGCCTTCCAACTCATTATCTGACGCTTTTAAGGAGCTTAAGTTAATATCTTTCAGACTCAGATCCAATATATACAAAGTCATTGGATTAGTAATTCAGGACTCCTACATTATTTCTAAACAATCTGCATGGTTCACATAATCTAATGTTCTGAGAATGTTTTAGATAACTTGGTATAATTGTCTATTTTGAGGTACAAAGGAAGTGAAATGTATGTGAATTTAGAGTTTACATTTCCTTATTCTCATTTAATTTTCTATTGCCTGGCTGTATGAAACAGTCTGATCATTTCTGGACTATTCCTTGTCTTTGAATAATATACTATGAAAATGAGAAATAGAAAATAGTAGGATTCATCTCCAAAGTTGGTGAAATTTTATTTTTAAATACGTAATTTTGGAAGAGACTGTATTTTATCAAAGTTCACACAACTCTGCTTCTATAGCATAATTCAGTACCGTTGTTTACAGACCGGTTTAGAATGCATTTTCACTTTACAGGATGAAACTGAACCTCACAGCAAAATTTATAGTATGCAACTTTACTATTGATCAGTTTCCTCATACATATGCATATAAACACTTCAGTGTGAAGTGTATTATGTTTAGACTTTAAAACTTTTTTGCAATCAGTAGCAAAAAGAGGATCTTTGTTTTTATTGTGCTGTAATAGGTTTTTTTCAGTTGTTAGAGCATTGTGTAGGTATTTATAGTGGAAAAAAAAAAAGTGTAAAAAATCTTCTGAACTGTAGAAACAGAAGACCCTCAAGGACTTATTGCTCTTACTTCCCTTATCTAAGACTGCACCAAATCAATACAGCCTATTCCAGGGCTACATTCATAAAACTGTTCTTAAAAATATCTACTAAGGGAGTCGTACAAAGGCTTAGGTAACCATTTTCACTATTTAGTTAACCTATTTAGTTAACACAAGGGAGTTAACCCACTTTTGTTAAATCAGAGGCTAAGCATTTATTTCTGGATGAATAACACAACATTATCCTCTATACATGTCAATTATGAGTTAGGCAATTGCTGTCATGTCCACTGCTCATCAGTAACATACTCTATTATGCATTTTTAGATAAATTCATAAAATATGTGGAGATGTGAAGTTACTTTTTTTAATAATGTAGATATTATTAACAGTAAATATAACTCTCAAAATGAATATATAAATAAAAAGGTTAGTATAGAATATGTTACCAATAGGAAAGCTATTGCAAAACTCTAGGTAAACAAAGTTTATTAATTGAAGTGACCTCTCTGCTTATCTCAAGTGTGCAGTAGCTTCATTGTTTGCAGCCTATGTTTCATAAACTTGGATTGCCATTTTGCTTGTCACAGAGTTCACAGTTGACACAGAAAATTAATTGTTCTTTCAGTGAGCTTGATTTTGACTCATAATATACGCTGTTAGTGATCAGGGGTTAAAAGGCAAGCTCTCCGAGAAATGAATCATGGCACATAAAGCAAGGTCAAAAAGAGTCCTTCCAAATCTGTGTTTTGAGACCGAGCATCCTGCATGCTATTGAGAACTCTGAACTTTAAAAACATACTCTCAGTTGGCTACGAATACTTTTCTGATGTAGTTCAGCTGTATAATTTACATCCTTGTTCATGCAAATGTATGACTGATTCAGAAGTGAGTTTTTTTAGGCAAGATGGAAGTCTGTTATTTAATGAACATAGCACAGGGCTCTTCTAATCATTCTGGAGTTGGACTATCAGAAAAATTGCATGGAGTCTGAAGTCATGTAGGTAGAAAGCTTTTGTGATTTATGTGTGGTCTAAATGGTAAGCAGTCTTCCTTAAGAAAAGAATACCTGAAGGGTAGAAAGCAACAGAATAGAAATAAAATTCCTAGTGTAAAAGCTGTCTGTGAGCTGCAGTACATTGTGTTTACATTATTTGCAAACTATAAAGAGGGAACTGCTAGACCAAGAATTTGAGGCTGATTTGCAGTCAGTAACCAGAAAGAACTGTTAGATTAACAGGTTTCCATCCCAACCGTTTATGACTACTTTTCTGTGAGTTTTCTACCCAGCATCAGCATAAGAACAGACTTGTGCCTGACACAGCTTATATTTTCGTTCAGTCTCATATCATTATTCAAACTCGTGGGGATCAGCACTATAATGCCTTTCTTTTTGTACTATGTTAATATGTATAAAACCACTATCAAAATGGGCTTTAAATTAATCTCATAAATTATATGATACTGTTCCCTTGGCATTGACAGAAAATTATTTTTGTATGTCTGTAATTTTTTACTCATCTTTTCTGTTTTCCTTTTTTTTTTTAAGAAGACTGAGAAAGAAGACTCCATTCTTTGTTTACTGCTGTTTTACACAGAAAGTGGGTCTTTATTTGATACTTTCACATTCCACCTTCGGGAATTGCTGTCGGGGAAGCTATTCTTTCTGATACTGCAGAGTTCTGGTAATAGGCTTCAGCAAACCCTTGCTCCTATTAGTGTAAGTTAGGCTGCTGTTCTTAGGGCAGAATCTTGCAGTCCTAAAAGGAAGAACAGAGACATATGAAAAATCTCCTCTTTAGGCTCTGTAATAACGTTAAATAATAAATATTTTATGATTTATAACTTCCTTTACTTAAAAACATACAAGGTAAAAGGAAAAAAAGGGAACCATTTTGGATCTCCAGAAGTTAGAGGAGACAACTTCATCTGTCACTGATTTTAAATAACTTTTTCTTGTCATGTGAAATAAGCTATGATTATCCATGCTCCAGATTTGATTATCACAAATTCTATATGGAAACATTATTGAGAGCCTTGGTAAGTTAAAACTAATGAGTAATGCTGCAGCTGGATTGTTGATGTTATTAACAACAGAAAAATAAAGGCCTATTAGTTTAATATTTCTACCCAGAAATAAAGATTTTAGCATTTCTAAAATGTGCTTTTAGGGGGGGTTATGTTACTTTAGTACTTTCAGTGCAAGAATCTTGTGGCTAGGTACTTCTATTTCAGATTATTTTGTCCTTTTCTGATGTAACTCAGAAGTATAACAAAAAACCCTCAAATTTCAATAACTTAAATTGACCATCTTACATTAAAAGAGTATCAAATTCTGAAATAAAGATGCATGCTGCATATTTCCACTGAAGCAATTGTGTGACTTTTAAGCAATTCAGTAATTTTTGTAGCTAACCCCATAATTAGGTTTCCATTGAATTTCACTTAATTAAACAGTTTCCATCTCAGCTTTTTCCCATCAAGTCAAGGGTACTTCAACTTTCTCAACTGAGCAGAGAGAAGATTGGGGACAAAGTGTTTTTTATAAAGGTCTTTCCAGTGTGAAATAAAATTCCTGGTGTAGATCTGCAGATGATAGGATAGAGACCATGTCTTTACACAGGTTTCTGCTCCAGTGAGTGAGAGATACCTATTAGTAGGCTATTTATTGTCATTTCAGTACTAGATCTTTGGGTTGATTGATTTTTTTTTCAGTTGGGGACTATTCCGTTTGCTACTGATTGATGTATTACAACGTGCTTGTAATAAGCTCATTTTGTAAGCCGATAATAAAGAAATAGAATAGCAAGACAACAACTTATTTTTTCTGCGGCCCATTTCTCATATAAGAACAATGAAGTCCAGCACTGCTGTGGTGATAGGCTTCATAAATAAAGTCATGAAAGAAAGAAAATGCACTAAGGGCTAGTTTTAGTTTAGAAATCCTCTGCCCTTTTCCTTGAGGATGATCTGCCAGGCATCCTGGAGAACTGGTGAGAATATGCAAGAGGAAATCTTGACTCTATGCATATAGCTGTGACATCCAGCCCTGAGGCATGGGTATATAATTATGCCTGTGTATGTTTCCAGTCTGAATATTTTAATTTGGTTTTGAAAAAGCAAGAGGATGCTTCTGTGTGCCAGATTTTCTTCTGAAGACTGAATTACCAAAATAAGATTTTGTCAGTTGTTTGTTAAATAAGAACAAATTTCAACAGAATATAATACTAGATATATTTAATTTATCAGAAGAGGAGTACATCTTCAAGAAATCTATAAACAGCTGCATCAAAAGATAGGTTGGGTGGCTTGGTGATTTTTTGAAAGCTATGCTATCTGCTGACTCGTAATATAAAATCTTTTCTTTTGCACAAACAACCATATATTTAAAAATGCTATGCCCAAATATCTAGTCTTCTAAGAGGGAAGGCTTTAGATTTTTTTATTTATGAGATGGCAGAACAGAAGGTTATAAAATAAATCAGAACCAGAAAAGATTGCTTCTTAATGCTTTTAGTTCTAGAGCTACTCCTTAGCATGTGCAAGTATGTTCTGATAGGAATTGTAGATTCGTCAGTATCAAATTCAGGTTTTAATACCAGGAAGAAAAATGCATTGCAGCTGCATGGACCTTGAAGGAAAATAGCTTGCTAATATCCATCAGCTTGGTAAATCTTATCTTGTGTTTACAGACTTGCCTGCTTTTTTGTGGGTTTTTTTTCCCTTAAAAATGTTATGTATTTTCAGGTTGGATGAGTTAATTGAAACATTTCTCAAAGATGATGATCCTGATAGCACTCTGGATGTTGGTGCTGACATGCGGAAGATCAAGTACTGCTTCATTCATTTGAAGGTATTTCTTTTAAACGTAACTGGAAGTGCAGCTGTCAGTGAAAATAACTTCAGGACATTAACAGTTGTAAATTGTCAAAAGAAACACAATACACTTGAGAGACACTTGAAAAGGGTAAAACAATTGAGCTGTGAAGTACATGGAAGACTAACAGAAAACTGAAACTTAGATGGAAATTTGAAGTTTAGTTGGAAAAAAATCATCAGAATTTTATGGAAATTCCAGTAAAAATCTCAGCATGCAGTAAATTGTAAGAGAACACTGGAAGTTATCAGCGTTATTTGTATTACAGCTGTATCTATCCTTCTGTGTTCCTAGTACTACAGAGGGTTTATTTTGGACAACTATGTTGAAAGAAACAGAAGTAAAATCAACATATCCCTGAATGTGTTACACTAACTCTCCTGATAGCATTGTAAGACCTTCTAAATCATAGAGCAAACAAGTTACACTTAAGCTAGGAAGAACACGTGAAATTAATAGGGAAAGCAATAGAAGATAATATATACTTTTCTGTATTTTGAGATGTAGTTTTCCGGTAAAATAAGGTATACATTCCTGATCTTAATTTATTGTCTTTCAATAATTAGGTTTTAGTTAGATTTTTATTACTGGACACTTTCTCCTAGAGAACACTGAAATTTATGTGTATAAAGAGTAAAGTAAATTGTACACTTGGTAGTGAAGATCAACAAATACAATTCGTCCCTACTTGATACAAAACATATGACTTGACAGTCACCTGGAGGTGTGATTTTGTTCCATTGAGAGTCTAGAAAGGCTTACCTTTTCCAGCATAGACAGAGAGTCTGAGAGTAGTATAAATACATAGCTGGAGGTAAAGCTATGAGTGCTTTTTTGTTTCTTTTAATAGCAACTGATGAATCGTTCAAAGATTTCTGATGAAAAGCAGCTCTTACAGCACATCTCTGAAGAAAAAGTTGCTAACAAAGAAGCAGAAGAAGAACTGAAAAAGCTTCTGCAGGAAAGAAACAATGAAATCCGTATCCTTTGTGAATTAAAAAATAATACTTGTGTTTGAGTTCATCTGTCTACAATGTATATTGCTTGTGTGAGATAGCCGTTAGTTGTACGGGAGGAAATTCTCTCTACTGACCTCACTATGTTAAAGCAACTCCACCGTGTTCCCAACTTTCATGTGGCAGGACTCCTGCTTTGCATCTGCTTCTATTTCAGCTGTGATCCAACATAAAATCCTTGATTCAGGCACCACTTAAGAACAGTGCAGCCAAGATCCAACCACCATGGATCCATTTTTTTAGAATGGGAAAATCTGATGCTATATAAAGATCAGTTTATTACCTTACAAAGAATAGAATTTCCTATAAGTGTTATTTTGAGCCAAATGAAGTGCCACTTTGGGGAATATTGGGTCATTCACCATTAGAATAAATATGAAGCCTGTACTTTCAACTTTAAATTTTAAATTAATTTTTTTGCATAAAGAAGTACTAAACAGCTCAGATATGCTTTGTCCATTTCTCTGCCTTGCAGGCAACGCAGGAATAGCTGCACCGTTGCACCATGGGTGACAAGTGTTTTTAGCAGGTTGACAGAAGTCGAGGCAGATTGCAGCATCCCTGAGTTCCTAACGTGGTGGTTGCTGGGTGGGTAAAATTTGAATATGGCAGAGAACTGGAAGAAAGTTTCTATTTTGGTTTTGAATTTATAGGTAATTTGTTCACAGTTATTACTAAAAAGCAACCTCAGTTGCATTCTTTGAGCTCAACAATTCCAGGTCAATTTTCTATGTCAAATGAGAATGGCATTTTACATCAGAGCATAGCATGCTACCAGTCTGAATCGGGGTCTCTGTTTCTACTCTGTCACAGAAGATAAAGTGATCACTTTCCAAGGTGCACTTTCATATAAATTTACCACTAACCACTAACGTTCATTTATCATTCCTTTTTGAAAAGTATTCCATTCCTGAAATAAATTATTTCATTAGTATGACAGTGATAATGAAATGAAGTAAAACATCTCTGTCGAATGCACTTGTGCGTTATAAATATATATACAGCTTTTTTTTCAGAAGTACAAGATATTTATGTAAATTCATGTTAGAATTATGTAGGAAGAATATAAAAATTAAGACTTTGAACACAAAACTGAATTACAGCCTGCAGCTACTAAGAGACTGTACGTCATCATCATGAAATGAATAACATGATTAATGTGATGAAGTGGTGAGAAGTATGGAAGCTGTTTAGTCAATAAACTATGAGGTCCTTCTTACTATGAGATCCTGTGGTAGCTGGGAGCTATCATTACAACTGAATTGTAAAGCGTTTTATTATTATTACTTAGTCCAGTCAAATTCCCCAAATACAACTTATATTTTCTGCTGTTCACTTAGAAGATAAATTAGGATTAAAATGAATAGCGTATCAAAAAACATATCACAGGGATTCCTGTGATTTTGGCTTGACGCATATAGGATTTTCATTTTAATCCGTTTGTAAGCTGTTAGGAAAAATGTATTTATACTAAATATACTTCAAGTAAATATATAGTGTTACTGCAAGAAATTTCCTAAGGACCTGTCCTGCATTTTAGTAACCTTATTGTGAAAAGGTTAAAGATGTCACGCACTTGCCAGGCTACCTTTAAGTTAAGGGTTTTTTTTCTTTTATTTGGAAATTTTGTTTATTATACAATTTAAAGATGAAAAGGAAATTCACAATGGCAATTAGATGCTAGAGTTTTCACTCCTGTTTGTAAATGTTTTTTATCAGATGTTGATTGAATGGGATTGAAAATTGTGTTCAATGTTTAGAAAAATTAATCTACTGTTAGAAGGTCTCAGGTGCATGAATATATATGCCCAACTGAAAATTCACATTCACACGCAGGCTCCCATAATGTGAATTGTGCCACTTGGAAAAAAATATATATGGGGATAAACAAAGATGATTGTTGCTTTAGAAAAAAAGAGGTCATTGATGATTTCCTTAATCCGTGTGGCAGATACTCAGGTAAACATGATAAAAAAAGAAAAAATGAAAGCACAAGATGCTCTTTTCCAGGTTCACGGTGCCTCTGCTGGTTCTACAATCTCGAATCAGTCTCTTTCTATAAACTTGGGTGAAAGTCAGAGCCCATCGAGCTGTTCTAGTCTGAAAGAGTCAAAAGATTTCAGCTCTTCACTTCAGAGACTACATTTTCCTTGCAGACAAACAGGTTAGTGTAATTAATTAAGTGAGCAGTTACTGGATTATTATAATGTGATTTACAGCATATCGTTCAAATGTGTACCGGAACAGTAAAGCTTTATTTTCAATATCATCCATATTCTGCCAGTTCTATATCCACAATTGCAGGGGTTTAAATTTATAGCCCTCTAATGGTGCTGACGGCTTTTACAAACTGATGTAGAATATTCAACTGTCTGTTGAATAGTCCACCAAAACCAGAGTATAAATTCAATTGTAGACCCTTGAATCTTTGAGTAAATTCTCAAAAAACAATGGTCATTAAAAAATACTGGGAAATAATATTTCCTCCTGAAAGATTTGAAAATAACAAAAATACTTTAACAAAATATTTTTAACAAAAAATATCTGCAAATACACTTCAGTTATCTGGTCTTTATTTAGCATTTTTAATAAACCATAGTGATTATTTCTATTGTTAAAGAAGAAATCGATAGGAATAAGTGAACAAAGTAAAAATGCTTATCCAGATGTATTTTAAAAACACAAATTTTATTTGTTTCTCAGCTGGTTTAATGATTCACATAATTTGCAAACAAGTTACAGCTGAATTAATAAATAATGCATTCATTTAGGATAGCTAACACACTCTACATTGTTTTGCCATGTGTCATGCCTTCATCAGTAGATGAGTATTATTTGTTTGTAGGTAACTGATAAAAGGTTTTTATCTCTTACAGTAAAGCCTGCTTATTGTTATTCATACCTTACTCTATCTGAGCTATTTTGTAAAGTTTAATAGGTGAGCATATCAAATACTGTTCATTGAAAAAAGAATTATTCAGGACGGGTCATAGCTGTCACAGGGAATGTGCCACAATAATGAAGTATTGTCTTTAGTTAATAATTAAAAAAAATTAATTGATTCCCATTGTGTTTGGATAATGAGTTTTAAATGGACATCTATCTGGGGTGAGAAGGTAGTGTGTTTTGAGATAAGGCGTTTTTATATTATTATAGTTACATTATATTTTTATATTAGGACGAGAGGAAATGGCTGTAAGTTGTGCCAGGGGAGGTTCATACTAGACATCAGGAAAAATTCCTTCACTGAAAGGGTGGTCAGGCATTGGAACAGCTGCCCAGGGAGGTGGTTGAGTTGCCATCCCTGGAGGTGTTTGAAAGACGGGTAGATGAGTTTCTTAGGGACATGGTTTAGTAAGGGGGCAGGTACAGCTGGACTTGATGATCTCAGAGGTCTTTTCCAACCAGATGATTCTATGATTCTATGATTAGATTGCACATTATATGGTTTTCTCATTCTGAAAGTAACTGGAAATTTGTTCACTTCTTTCCGTTTTTCTTTTCAATCAGTTTTGGGTCACATTCTGATATTCTGTGTCATTCCTTGTGACACGAAAACAATGGAGTCCTCGATAACAATGGTGTACAGTGTAAACATGAAAGTCCTCTCTTAGGTTCACTTAGAATTAATTTATTTCTAAACTTTTAAGACATACTACTTGAGGACTACAGATAAATAACAAGTAATATTTGGACTCGATTAGGTGGCCATATATGTCTGCATTCATTTAGAGTGATCTGACATTATGCTACAAGTCTAGTCCAGTAATGTTGGCAGCTTTTGAACTTATACTCTTCTGTAATGTGTAGCTGATATAATGAAAATGCTTTAAAATATTGCTTCTCAAAAATGCTTGTGTTATTGTCTGCGAGGAATACTTAGATGGGCAGATGTAAACAAGTAGATTAATCCCACTTCTGCTATCTAAGAATGAAGCAAAATGTCTAGAAAGAACACCATAAGTGTACTGGTCAACTGAAATAGAAAAATAAGTTATTTACAAATATGTAATTTCAATATTTTGATATCCACCACATACACATTCTCTCATAGAACTGCTATCTTTGAGTGGTGAAACTTAATTTACCATTTTTTCCCTTAAGATCTAGGGCCATTTCTGCATTGAAATTTACAGGTAATCATGTTTCTACTCTATCCTATCCAGATATTTATTTAAGCAGGAGAAATGCAGCTGTTTTACTGCTGAGCTTGAGGTTCCTCTTGAGCTTGAGCTTGAGAGGAGTATCGTTGTCCTGAGGTCATTACATCAGTAAAGCAACTCCTGGACCAAATTATTCCCACAGCAGACTGACTTGGAAGGTGAACGAGTGACTTTATAACTGTACACGTCTCTCTAGGCTTGCCTGTGATTTTTATTTTTTTAAGTCTATCATATATTGAATGTGTACACTTTTTCAGAAGAAACTGAGTTAATATAGCGCATCTTCAAAGGCTTGACATGTTCTACTCTTTACCTTTCTGACATTCTATCTTTTCCCCACCTCCTGTATGCCTGAAACTCTAAATAGCAGCCTTTAATGGTAATAACTGTACAAACACAAAAAAACCCAATGCCTAAGACCCCAGATTTGATTTCCAAGTGGGCCTTTGGGCTGCATTGTATCATATTTTCCAATTACTAATTAAAAAATACTAAGTTGTAAAGAGTTGATTTGATGTTAAATGCTATTTTTCTGAACAAGAGAGCCTTTACCTGCTTATTTATGTATCAAAGCTCATATTAAAAATAATGTCATTAGTAAAATATTGTCAACCGCGAGGGTTGATAACAATGGAAGACCTAATAAGAATGACTGAAATTGGACATGTGGATTGATGTTCTGGTTTGTATTGTGCTTTTTTCAGGATATATTACAGCCTGTATTAGGGTATTCTTCATGATTAGAGCAGAGGAATACACAAAAGCAGCATCCTAGTAATGCCCTGGGTTTCGCTGATGGTGTTGGGTTACATGGTATTGAATTCTTGAACTGAAAATTATACCAGTTTATATGCCGATAGATTTGTTTTTCTTGGATCCCAAGAGACTCCCTTTTAGGAGGGAGTTGTAGGTAGCAGTGGAAGACTGGCTGCTGCTTGACATTTTGGCAAGCCAGCTCCCATCACTGAGGAGCATTCACAGATTGCATAAAACAGCTTAGAGTGAACCAACTAGAACTTTTTGTCTTAGTCCAAGATACCGTGAAAGGGGAGAACTTACTTCTCAATACCCATCTTAATCACAGATCATTCTAAATTATAAATCCTTTACTACGTGAGTAAGAGTGAGCAAACACTCTAGCATTCTCAGTAGCTTCTGTTATTTATTGCATCATAATATCTTTCATAAATCTGATACAGACATAACTGTCTGACTATGAATTTAATCTATGTTTCAGATGAGCATTCCAGAAAATGTGAAGATAAGTTACTGGCATAATAACCTGAGCTTTACAAATGGTCCAGTGATTTTATTTTTAGTACAATACTTTAGTTTATCTTGAAGTCTCTACTGCAGCGTTAGTTTTATTCATAATTCATATCTGGTAGAGATATTATATGTGAGGCCTGAATTCAAGTGTAGAAATATATCTAATCTGTCTCAGGAGATGATGTCGATTAGTACAAATTAGTAGTTTCAGTATGAATGAACATAACAAAAAATCAGACTTCATCCTACCTGTCGCTGGAGCCATAAACATTTTGTTGTATTTTACTTTTGTCATATTACTACTTCTGTACAGACAGATCTTGTTTTGAAATAGATCTTGCTTCCTTCTAGCATAATTCTGTCAGTGTGGGAGATGTATGATACCATTTTTCCTCCTCAGGGATTTGTTTTTCTCCTGAATTATGAACAGTTCAGTTACCAGAAAACAGTGTGAATATTGCGACATGTAAAGAACACAATAAACCTGAGTAATAGCTTCAGATAGTTGTGTGTGCTGATGGGATCCACAAAAGGAGGATCATATTTTGACCATTTTTAGCCATTTCCTTTCCCTAAGAAATTGTGAGGTTTTTTGAGAGTTTGGTGAAGAACCTACCTGCTGTTTGCTGGTTTAAGATCACTTTTTGCTATGCACTATGAAAGCATGTACAAAAAGAATCTTTCCTACTGATTCTGAAAAGTAAATATTTTCGTCTTGTATTAAGATTTCTCAAAATATTTTTCTTGATTGTTTTATACATTTACGTGATAATTTGGGGGAAAGCTTCCTTCTGTTGTTGGCAAACCCACAGAAAGCTCCCTGATTGAAGTGATTGACTGAGATTTTCCATCCAAATCTTGTCTATGTATGTCCTTCAATTCAGAAAAAGGCAGGTTTCAACCCTCCAGAAACATAAAGTGCTTAGCAAACCTATGTGTTTCTAGGAGTCTTTTCTGTGTCCAGTAGAGCTTTGGGATATCTGGGGGCAGACTCTTGGCACTATGCTCATGACAGGTCTTTCGTCAACAAACAGATGCATCCATTCTGTTGCTATTTGGTCAGTAAAAGAGCTCACTGATACATTTAGGTTGTTGTTCAGGCTTACTGTTGATCTTTCTCATCAGTTAGAAGACAATGTGCTACATTTTCTGTATCACATCCAAGAAATATTATATATTCTATTTGCTCTCCTGCTGAACTTCTACCAGCTCTTAGTAAGATGTAATGAATATTTCGTTACTACCATTAAAGTTTTGTAACTAATATTTAAAATGTGTCATTTTACTAATTTCTTAAGCATTAAGTTTTTTCTATAATATAGAGTGATTATTTGCTACGGTAAATTTTTCATTATTGCCAAGTTTAAGGACCAAGCAGGAAGTATCAGACCACTGCTTAAGATTTAGGTATTTTTAAAAGCCTTAAGAATAAATCCAGTAAACGTTAACTGTCAGCATATGCTTGTGAACAATTTTGTGGAGCTTTGCTTCTGATCAGCTTGACTTAAAATTATTTTCTGTTATTACAAGTCACCAGATAAAACATGTATTGCCAAGGCTCCAATTTGTTATAAATATGAATGCATGTCTGTCTTCAGGAAGGGGTTCTGTAGCCTGTTATTATTGGAATTTTTTATTATATCACATACTCTTATACTTTTTGGTATCTCTGACTGTCTTAAAGATCATGGTTTTATTTCCCTTTTTATTCTTGTGAAAGGAACAAAATGTAAAAATTGAAATTCAAAGTAGTTGTTAGAACAAAATTACTGTCTTAAAAAGTACAGTGTTTGCAATAAATACCAAAAAGGCTAATTCTGTGAATTCATAGGAGACACAACTAACTTTTGGGTTTGTTTTTTTGCTTTGTTTAGGTTGTTTTATGAAAAAAAAATCTGTTATTCTTACTGCACTGCTTCCAAGAGCTTTATTTTCTCAGAATTCAGAGTGAGTCCACTGTGAGTTTTGCTCGAGTGCAGACTTTGAACTGAACTCACTGAGATTAGAGAACAGTAAAAAATGGACTCATTAAGAAGTCTGAGGCTCTATAGAAACGTCTGTGTAAGCGACAACAGATGACTATTCTTTGTTACGAAAAAATATAAACAGATGTTGTAAGATTTAAAGTTAAGTGAACTCTTGCAGTTGGTATTGCATGATAAAGTCCCGTGTGTTAGGATTTTTGTCATCTTTACTAAGCATTTATAAATATGAACATAGAGTTATTTTTAGTAGATGAAGCCCAGATTTTGCTTTTTGGAGCTAGGTCTCCTTTTGCAACATCAAAGGCAGATTTTGTGAATTGCAAGGATTTAATGTAAGTCAGGAGTGGATCATTACAGTACTTCCATTAATTTTTCAGAGACACTGAAACTTAATTTTGTTATATATTGAAAAAGCTGTTATGTAAAACCACTTACTGCTTATATGACCGTCAACAGCTTTCTCTTTCCCCACATTTATTTAGTTTTACGAAAGATTTCTGTTTTTTCTAAGATGCCCGTCATCTTTCTTTTCACTTCTCAGCTGGGAATCTCTTCTGATGTGGGACGTATGTTTGGAAGCTTCTTAAAAACACTTTTGGCAGTTTTTCTGCCTTCCTCTTGAGTCTGCTTAGATGAGGAAACTTTCCGATATTTTTGTGCCAGTTTACTGTTGTCTTATCCAGATTAGTCTGCTGAAATGAAACCTAGTGTTCCCTGGAAGTTCTCTACTATTTCAAGTCTTTTAGGCTTCCTAATTCATTAGCCATATTTTGGATGTCTAAAAATGCTGTTGGATCCTTCAGACTAATTCCTCAAATGTGTTTTAGGTTTTTGTGGCTGAAGTTCTTCAACTCTTGGTATTTTAGAGTTAAAATATGCTTCTGAAAGATTCTGCATACTTGAAGGGTGATTGAATTCTTTTATATATTGTCTGTCAGGTTTGGCAAATGAACCTGTGAAACTTCTTCCATGTTGTCATTGTTATGGACATCAGTCCCAAGAGACCACAGTGCCTTTTAATTAGAGCCACTATATGCACATTATGTATGCATATGGGAAACACAAAAGGCTTCTTCCTGTTACCTTAGTCTTCAGATATTTCTGTGTATATACTGCTAATTCTGCTAAATAATAAAATAGTCTGAAGAGCTATTTTTTACTTTTGTGGGTTTAATGTTAAAAAAAAAGCCTTTTCATGTCCTTTTCCTAATACAAACAGATATTATCTCGAGAGAGTCTCAGTATATTTCAGTAAAAAAGCAAACAAGAAACTACTGGAAATATCAAATAAACTCCTACTTTTTCCTGATATTTGCAATATATTTCATGGGTTAAAATGCTTATGTTGTTATATAATTTTTTGATTGAAGCTGGTGTAGCTATGACTTTTTGCCTCAGTGAGAGAATAAGTTCAGCTCTAGTCCCTGACTACTCTCTCAGTGAAGAAACTCTTCCTAATGTCCAGTCTAAACCTGCCCTGGCACAACTTTTGGCCGTTCCCTCTCGTCCTGTTGCTCGTCACTTGCGAGGAGAGAGCAGCACCCACCCCGTCACAACCTCCTTTCGGGTAGCTGTAAACAGTGATGAGGTCTCCCCTCAGCCTCCTCTTCTCTAAGCTAAACAACCCCAATTCCCTTAGTCTCTCCTTGTAGGGCTTATTTTCCAGCCCCCTCACCAGCATCGTTGCCCTTCTTTGCACGCGCTCCAGCACCTCAATGTCTTTCTTGTAGTGAGGGGCCCAAAACTTAACACAATACTCGTGACCTCACCAGTGCTGAGTACAGGGGCACAATCACCTCCGTGGTCCTGCTGCCCACGCTGTTTCTGATACAGACCAAGATGCCGTTGGCTCTCTTGGCTACCTGGGTACACTGCTGGCTCATGTCCAGCCGGCTGTCAACCAACACCCCCAGGTCCTTCTCCCCCAGGCAGCTTTCCAACCAGTCTTCCCCAAGCCTGTAACGCTGCATGGGGTTGTTGTGAACCAAATGGAGGACTCTGCACTTGGCCTTGTTGAACATCATCCTGTTGGTCTTAGCCCATTGATCCAGCCTGTCCAGATCCCTCTGCAGAGCCTCCTTTTCTTCAAGCAGATCCACACTTGCACCCAGCTTGGTGTCATCCGCAAACGTTCATTTCATGTTTTGATGCTTTCTGAATTAGAACTTTCATGCATTTATTCTGTTTTAAGAGGCAAGGTAAAGTCAAAAGGATCTCTTCACCATGCTTAACGTCCATCATGAATCACTGGAAATTGCTCTCCTGTTGTCCTTAGGTATGTCTTCAAGTGAATTTACGATTAAATAAAGCTGACTGTAAAAATTTAAGATCTTTTTCAGAGTAAAAGACCCTGGTTTCCATTTCTGAACTTTCTGAATACTTGTAGAATGGATTTCAGTCAGAACTGTATATTGCAATATGGCTTGTTAGGTTTTGATTGAAAATTTTGAATATGCTTCTTTGAGATTGGGATTTAAATGTGAATTAGTATACCTAATTCAATCCAGATAATTATTATGCAGTATTATGGGAACAATGGGGAGAACTGCTCAGAGCTTAGAGTAACACTCTTGAAGTTTGCCTGTAGTTTGTAATACAATTTTGTAGGTTTTTAGGCTCCAAGCTCATTTTAGGACATAATATAAATAAGCATGTTTTAATCTATCGCTGACAAGCACTGCACGAATAGGGCTGTTTGCAAATAACAGATTTTGCTACACTCGTCCGTGCATTTAATGCCCTAAATTTGATTCCTGCCGTGTACTCTGTACAGAGCTACAACTTTAAACCATTTAGAAACTGAATCTGGTGTAAATAGTCACTGTTTGTCTGTTAAATAGAAGTGATCTGTGCATTCGTGATGGTACAGTTCTACAGTATTCCTTCTTCACACGTATTTCTGAAATGAAGCTATTGGCTTAGGAATGTCAGTCTTTTGGGACCTGCCTTCTTAAGAAACACTGCTGGAAGCTGCATCTATTACAAAAAGGAAGACCTCATAGTTCTTTACTGCCTTCTTACAAGACAAGGAGGTGAAACAGGTGCTGATTTCCTCTCTCTTGTGACCTATGATAGGTCTAGAGGGAAAGGCAGGAAGATGTGCCAGGGGAGGTTTAGACTGGATATTAGGAAAAGGTTTTTCACCCAGCGGGTGGTGGAGCACTGGAACAGCTCCCCGGGGAAGTAGTCCTGACACCAAGTCTGCCAGCATTCAAGAAGCACTTGGATAATGCCCTCAGACACATGGTGTGAATGTTGGGAGTGTCCTATGTAGGGATAGGAGTTGAACCCAATGATCCTTTTGGTCTCTTCTAGTTCAGGTAATTCTATGATTCTGTGATTCTGTCAGGCCATTGTTTCAAAAAGTGTCTTCTCTCTTTGTCTCTTCATGAGGTGCCCCAGAACTTTCTAGTACTAGCTTTCCATACTGTTCCAAGTCCAGTTTTCTCCCGATTTTAGAAGGAAGGAATGGATTGAAGGATGTTAGCTGTAAGAGGAGATATATGTTTCTGTATTCCTATAAGTGAACTTGTTATCTGTAGTTTTTAATATTAAAGCATTGAATTTATATTTAGGTTAAAAAAACTTGGATAAATTGGGTCTTGCATTGGTCTTTTGAGTAAATAAACTTTAATACTGTTTTTTATATTTCTGTGATAATATTTAAAGCAATGGAGGAGGACAAAAAAAGGAAAAAGTGAAAAAGACTGTTTCTGGGCTTTATTTTATTCAAACGCTAGGAATCTCTTTGATCTGTTTGGTGGAATACATTAAGAGACCATGTGCTGGTTAAATAACAAATAACAAATATGTTTCTGAATACTAATTTATGTCTTTCGTGTAAAAATACTGTGGCTGCCAGGAAACTGTAGTAGGGATAGTCAGTGGCAGCAGTTGATATTACAATAGTTATGATGCCTCGCACTTTACTAACTAAACTGTGGGAGGAGAAAATTGATGTGGAAGGGGACAAGGGAAAGGCAGGCATGGACTGGAGTTTCTTTTGATAAATAGAGGGGAAAAGGGGCAAAGACATTTGTGGCTTGGGATGTATTCCTCATGAAGCTGGGAATGAGATGAGAAATGAGTGATACTGTAGGTTAAAGAACTGTAGCAGCATCTGAGTTACTGGGGAATTAAATGTGAACCTGAGAGAAAAATTTAATGGAAAATGGCTAGAGAGACTAGACAGTAATGCGTGTTTTGAAATGATATGTATGATAAAACAGAAACAGTAGTTGGGAAGTGACTGCTTGTGTCCTTTAACTTAGCTGTTACCCACCCCAAGACAGAGGCCTGAGCTGGGACATGTTTTAGATTTAATGCATCTTCATTAAATTAGAAAGAAGATTTACTGTTCTAAACTGCTACATATCTAATTGTGAATCTCTAGGCAAATTTTTTTGTCTTTAAGGTAAAAAGGTTGGTCTGGAGAAAAAGCAACCAGATTAATTGCAGATTACTTTTCCCTTTCTAGTTCTAATCAGTTTGTTTAGAACAATTATGTTGTTACAGTCAAAGATCTAACTGTTGTAATAGATGTTGTGCAGGTAAAACCTGGTGAAACACCTGTTAAGATAGTCCAGCAAAATAAAATTCAGCCACTGACAGCCTGTTCGGATCATCTGATGACTATCAGATATTTAATGCTTTTCTGTTCCGCTAGCCCAGTTACAGATCCTTTCTTGTAAGATTTTCGTTTTCTATCTGCTACTGAATGAGACGTAAATAGTGTCAATGCCACATATAACAATGACTATGTTATGCCATGTCCCAATCAATGGTCTCTTGGCAGACTTTTCTTAAGTTACTCTGTACAGTGCATTCATGTGTCAGGCAGCACATAAAGAAGAGAGGAAAAACAGCAAAATACCAAAAATGGAATAATATGAGGTCAAGAATGAAGCAGTCAGTGCATTTGTTGTTTGGAACCTGTTTCATGCTATTTTTCCTGACAAATGTAAAATTGAATTTTTTATTATTACTGGACTGTAATACTTTGAGCAATCAAATATGTAACACCAACATACAGTTCTGAGACTAAATTGAGTTTTTGTGTGGCTGAATGGAATGCCCATCTTGGTTGGATTGAAAAATGTCATAAGACTTTTTTACCCAATCATTTCTGCCAAGTGCGTACAGGAAGTGGCTTTGGCAGTTGTATCCAAACAGTAACTTCATTTCCTGGAATCTGCTTTTTTGCAAAATATGGACTTTAGGAAAGAAAGTGTAAAGAGGGATGTTTCGGGGTAGACGAAAGATCACTGCTAAAATCCTCTGAGAAGTTTTCCAGAATTATCAAACTCCATTTTTTTTTAGATGTATTCATAACAGTGTCATATAATTTATTTTTAAAAATTTATAGTTCCTTTAAATAATAAAAATAATATTAAAAAATCTGTTGAGCATAAATCTACATAATTACTGAAACTATTATCTTTACTAGATTCCATTTCACACAGGTCCGTTTTGTGTGTGGAAAAAAGGAACCAGCTTTTAGTGGTTATTGGGAAGGCGGTCATAAAGTAGCTGAGATACAAGGGAATGTGTTGTATGATCGCACATTTATAAAGGCCTATTAGCAACCTGAATTTTAGTAAGGCTTATATTTACTGCCATTTAAAAAATATATTTAAAGTGATTAAATGTTTTCAGGTGTAGTTTTCAGTGAAAAAGTAGACATAAATTGATATAACGTTACATATTCTTCTAAAAATGCGAAGATTTTGTCAAGCTGGTCAGGTCCTATTTTTTATGCTATTGCAAATTCACCTTTTTATAGTCTAAATTGCTGGGTTTGAATCACACTGTATTTTTTTCCTTCTCTTATTTTTTTTCCTGCTCTCTTAAGGTTACGAACCTGAATATTTCAATAACTGTGTCTGCTACCTTCCTCACAGTGGTAGGTAGCTGCCTAGAGTATAAGCACAACGTTTATCTTCCTATGCTCTTAACCTTAGGATCAAATCATAGATCTTTTTCAGATGCTTGAAAAGCAGTAGTTCTAAAGCTGGTTTGTTTCAAATGGGTTTTTTTAAGGGTTATTGAAAATGAAGAGCTGTTTCAGAATTGCTAATAGGGCAAACAGTACATTTCGCTGTAGCAATGTAGTAGCAGTCATACTGTGATGGATCATGTGAAAGTCTTGAAAAAAATACCATTTTCTTATAAATAATATTGCAATATCCCAAAGTTTAGAGAGAAAAGTAAATACTTATAACACAGAATAAATCTCAATGTCAGAAAAAATGCTATAAAGTTCACAGATAATGGATAAATTAGACTATACTTTTAATAATAGAATTAGTTGGGTACTAATAAAAAGAAGATATATGAAACAACTTAGTATAACTATTGATTTATGTAGAATTTTTTCATGTCACTGAAGTTATTTTAATGGATGAAGAGAAAAGAAAAAATACTTTGAAAGCAGTTCAGTGCAATAATTAAAGCAAAGGTAAAGACAGGCAATCATTTTGTATACCTCTCCCAGATTGCAAAGGCTGTACTTACTGAGTCATAAATGACAGCCGCTGTAAGTTTGTCTTGGAGTGGTTGCTTTGCGTTTCTCTTTTTCTTTTTGATACTTCTTTTGATTTTTTATTCTTCATGTAATCGTCTATTTTCTGTTTTTGTAATGCTCATTTTTTCATTACTTACACAGAGAAATTTGAGACAGATATATTATTTTCAGTTGTGCCTGCTGACTATGTATGCCAGTCTTGTTCCTAAATAAATGAAACTACTTCTTAGTAAGAAAATTTCCTACATAACATGTGAGCTTCTGTTAACATTTGCTTTTTTAAGCTTCTGATTTTTCACTGAATACTTGTGAGAAAATAAATTGTCTGACATTATTGGGTTGTTATTTGGGTTGAAATCTTATTTTTGTTGTTTGTCAAATTTTTCCTTCATGTTCATTATTTCTTGCATGCTTCTACTGCTTTTGAAAACAGTTCAGCTTTGCATTGCATTATAGAGGCAATATGTTGCATTGAATAAGATCCCAGGATGAGATGCAGAGCATCTGGGTTTTATTTCAATCTTTATTATTTACTGAGTTTGTGAAGTTATACAAGTGACCTCATCTCTCTGAACCAGTTTCCTCAACTGTAAAATAAATTAGAGTGTCTTATCTTTCTTGATCACTTTGAGATTTCAAGTTCAAAGGCCATCTATAAGTGCAAAATCTTGGTTTTCTAACATTGAGGAACAGAAGAAATAATTTTTGAAAGTAAGATGAATCAGAAGCAGAAACAATATAGAATCTTGGAAGTCTTTAATCTTCATTATCAGTCTGCATAACTGTTGCAACACATTTGTTCTTGAAATTACATTTTTTAATTGATGGCTGATTTGTTTGGGAGGCTTTATTGAAAATCTAGGTTATGTTGGCTACTTGAAATTCTATACAAGCCTGGACAAGCATTTCTGTTTATAGTATGTTTGATATATGTTGTAAACTCTAAGAATAAACTGCACATATATTTCTTGCAAAGCCATCTCTAGTTGGTTGGGAAAATGAAGCAAAGTACTCACAGAGAGCTGAGGAAACTCTGAGTGTTAAAATTATTGTATTTTTTATTATGAATCCTTTCTTCTGCAATAACTCCCCACTTTGATTACTTATCTTCATTTATGCCATTTATATCCACCTTTAGCTCTGGGGAGAAATAATTCTAAATATTTCAGACATTTCCTTTAATCTGCAAGTGTACAGTGACAGCAGTTTGAAAAACAGCCAGTGTTTGGAAACAGGAGAAGAATGTCTCAGTTTTGTATCAGAAACATTAAAACAACCTTTCATAAGGGAGTGATAGAAGAATAAGTCAGAGTTCCAGGCAGACAACCTTTTTAATTTCAGCAGGTTTATTTAATTAATTGCAGCAAATTTAACATTTAAATAAGCTTGTATGACAAGGAATTTCCAAAATATATTGTCCCATTTTTATCTTGAGGAAAACAAGCAGTTTAAAGCCATGGAGCAAATGTAGTGCACTTGGCATTCAGGAAGAGTAATGGTATTTTTCTAGTGAGAGTCACTTATTTCAACAGATTTCCAAGGTGAAAACACTCTTAATTCTATGTCTTGACATAAGCAGAATTTAAGCCACAGAGGTTATTGGTGCAAAAATTTATCTTTTGATCCTTGGGCACGTATTAATCATATAGTTTAGTTGGTTACAAATTTTGCTTAAAAAGGAATTGAAAGAAGTAGCTTTTCACATTAGGAATTGTGCTAATATGAAATGGAATTTCCCTCAAACACTTTACAAGACATGATTTTTTTTTTTAAGTGAAGTTCCCTAACATAGCTAGTGAGACCACTGAATTTGCACCAGAAAACCTCTGTCAAATGGTGAGTCAGAGAGATAAGAGGGGAGTCTTTCTTCTGTGAATAATGTTTTGCCATTAATATCACTGGAACAAGAATGTCATCAGTTTTGATTAAATCGAGAACTTGTTTATCACAGAAAGAAAAAGACAATAATTAAGATGAAGAAGAACCCAGATTAGTTGACTTTTTTCTTATTCTCAATTTTAATACAATAGACATGTATTAGGCATCATAACAATAATTACAGTTTTCCTTTTCACTTTTTATGTACTGTGAAGACTATAGTCAGAATAACTAAAAGTGGCAAATTAGTAAGAGTGGGCTCTGTAGAGAAAATTTTTAAGTGATGTGAAATGTATTGCATGTTATTGTGCAGTTGTATGCTGTTATAAAATAAAATAATTTGTTACATAATGAAGATTGCCTTCTAATTTTAGAGATTTTTTTTTCACTTGTTCATTGGCAAGAGAAAGACTGCATCTCTATGTTTATCCATGTGTGCATGAACATACTTTAGCTTTCTCTCAGATTTCTTTGGCAAAAATACGCCAACAGCTCATGTTTATTTGCAGGATCAGGAATTTAGCTTCTAAATCAATTTACTTTCCATCATCAGTGTTAAGGATGGCAGAAAATTGTGTAATTGTGTAGTCTAGATATCCATCTAATAGGAAGTTGCCTGTAACCACTATAATCTTTTGTAAGCTCATGGAATCTAAAAGATAATATATCTTTCTATAAGCAGTCATATTCTAATACGAGAAAAAGAGAAATGGTCAAGAAATTGCTAAAGATACACTGATGGTTTTCTGGAAGACAAGCATTCTGTGAATTACTATAAACCAATAGTTGTTGACAACCCAAGGCTTTTATTTACCACACTGCAGTATCAAATTACTCACTGACTTTTATTTCATGGGGAATGGTTGTTGCACGTAAGGACAAGATATAACTATTTTACTGAATGGGGATATTTATTGTTACGGCAGCAGGACTTACTGTTAATGGAACAGACTACACCAACCCATAACCTCAGGGTAGAAGGCACTTCCTGCGTCTAGGGACAATTTAAGATGGGAACTTAATCAAAAAGTTGAAGTAATTTTACCATGGTAAGGTTTCAGGGATTAAATTTGGAGTTATTATGTACACTTTTGTTTCAAAGTTATATTTGTAAACCCTGATTTGATTATTTCTGGTGTTTTCTCCGAGAACAGAAAATAATGTGAATAGCACAGATCTTTTGGTCAACTTAGAGGCAACTGTGAGATCTTAGGTGCCTCTGCCTAATCATTTTCCCCTTGGTATGATAGCAAAATTAGTTCTCTGAAGTGGACTCGCCCTCAAAGAAGTATCATCTTAATCATTTCAGTTGCACAATATCCGTGGTGGGATTTCTCCTGCCAAGTATGGGACCTCAGAATTCATTGTCCAGTAATTTCAGAGAGCTCATAGCTTTTTGACTCTAAGCTCAAAATATAGAAATTTCTTATCATTTAAGAAGTAGTTCTTTAAAGTACATTTAACAAAAACCCCTCAGTGCAGCTTTTTGCAGCATCAATAATGTAAGCACTGCTCATGGCCAATGTTACCTCTGTGCTGCTTCCAAAGTGTTGTGTGGCTGAGATATATGGCCCGAGCTTTTAAGGTGGAGAATTAATTTTTAATGAGTATGTCCGTCTTTTTTACCGATTTATGTTCTTTCTCAGTTCTGAGAGGAATACTATAATTAGGCTTAAAACATTTTTCTCATTCATCATTCCGGAGTGGATATACCATGCCTCAAAAATTAGGAACTTAGAAGCATGTAAGTAGATATTCAGTCACAATGATAATGTCTTATTGATTTATAACTGGAAAGAAAAATTATCTCACAAGGGCTTAGGTGTCATAGTTCATTGTCAGCTATATTTTTGGCGATAAAAGCAGTATTTTCTTTTGGTATACATGTTGTTTCTCTGCATAGTTTGATATAGTAGTAGAGTCTGATTACATTTGTAGTAAAATGAAAACTTTCGAAGTTGTCTCTAAACTATTATGTAAAGAAGGCCACAGATGAATCTAAGAATTTTCTGAGCCTGAGTTGTATTGTAAAAATGGCAAAAGAAACATATAGCTGGAGTTTATGTCTCTGCCATGCAGTTCCATTTGTGCCCAAGATATGGCTCCTTCTCACCAGCCATCCTTGAGGTTTTTATAGATACATTTCCTCTTCCAACTGAGTTTTCTGTCTCTGACTTTGTAATTGCCAGACTACCTCCTTCTGTCCTGTCCACATATTTGGCTATACTAGATTAGCAAAGAGTTACTATTTTAAATGATATATTTTGACAGGAACCAGTTAGGGAGTAATCACATGAAAAGTTCCACTAGCCAGTGTGGCAGAGGAGTGGAGATGAATGACTGAAAGGTTTTATCAGAACCTTTTTTTTGTCAAATCGCAAAAGCAAAATTCCTCAGCAACACAAAAAAAGTGTGGTATGTGTCCGTAGGGAGGGTTATTTGTGGGATGTTTCTTGTTGGGTTTTTTTGGTGCTACAGACCTCCAAAAGGATCATTCTACAGAAAGAACTACGTTATTTTATGGATTACAGTAGGCAAAATGAGATGAAATCAAATAGCACTAACTGCAAAGTCATGAGTTCAGTATCTAATGAAAGAGCAATTTCTTACTAGCTCAGTTAGCAAGTCATGAGTAAGATCTCATTCAGATTGTCATGTTTACATCTAAGCACCTTGGATTAAATAAAGAAATCAAACTGAGTCAGTGTTTGAAAAGAGCCTTTTTAAGAAAACAGAAGTTTTGGTTTAGAATAGGATTTTAAACTTTTACCTTTTTAATGAAAGTTACAGGGAAATGTAATTATGAATTATGAAACTATTTGTAGTAAATAACAAGCAGGGAGAAATTATATGTGGTAAATAACAGTATTGATTATAAATTCTCAGACTGATGTGAAGTGGTAATGAATACTATGAGACAATAAATTAGAAGGCTTGTAACCATCACAGGTGTGAAATTCAGAAGCAGCTTTCTAAGCAGGATAATGAAAGTGAGAAGTTAAATTTAGTTGTCTTATAAATTTGTGAAATAATTGTAAGGTAGAAAAGAAATTACCTTGCAGATAGAAATTAGCCTGTAAGTATGAAAATTTTAGGGCTCAAGTTGCTGTTGTTGCTCAGATGTTGAGGATTTGATCACTGTTTCCTTATTATACAGAGTTTCTCCTTGATCTCTGGGACCTGGGATAGCTGAAGACTGGTCTTGCTTGTAAAGACCAAGGCAAAGAAAGCATTCAGTACTGCAACCTTTTCCTTGTCCTGTGTAACTCAGTCCCCAACCTCATTCAGCAGGGGCCTGACATTTTCCTTAGCCTGCCTTTTGTCACCTCTGTGCTTTTAGAAGCCCTTCTCCTTGTTTTTGACATTAAGCCATTCTTTCCATGTTGCACTTTATGTAACTTTTTATGTAACGAGAACGCAACAGTTTTAAACATCAACATAAGGCTGGTACGTATATGTTTAATAAAAAGCTCATGCAGAATCAGAGTGAATATGTAGTGCCGATGGAAACAAGCAATGGGTTCAGTCTCGGCAGGCAAAAGAATCTTAATAAAAACAAATGGAAGAGATCTCATTCTTTCATTGTCCCTGTGAAATGAAATTGCTGGGAATGGAATTGATCTTTTACTTTCATTTTAACAGTTTTCAGCTGCATTGCAAAAGGTCGTGATATGGGTGCATTTCAGTATCCTAAAAATGTGATCAGCTGTTTATATATTATTTGTTACGAGGACTGTTACTACTTAAAATCTTTTCCATTTTGATTAATTTATCAGTATTTCAACAGAGCCAGGATTTCTCTTGTTACAAACAACAGTTGTTAAGGGTTATAACTCAAAACCATGTGAACCTAAGTGAACTTTCTGTGGTATAGTAAGAATGTTCAAGTTAAAATTTGTCTTTCTGCTGAAGAAATCTTTTCCTGAATGTTTTATTTGTAGACTATTAAAAATAAATTGTATTAATGTGTTGCATAATTTTGTTCTTATAAGTCTAATATGCATGCTATTTGTCGTTATTTTCAGCAAGAATTGTTTTGACTCCTAAGCTAGTTCTTCTTCTTTATCCTGATTTTATTGAGTAGTATGATTTTGGTAAAACTAACTTAAATATAGCATAATTTACATTTTTAGTAAAGCATTTTGACTAATGCCTCTATTGAAAATGTTTTATTAAAAATGCAAACTATACCTTTATTCAAACCTCCTCAGTCTTCTAGAATATCCTCACACTAATTCAAAAGGCAGGTACACTTATACTTTTCTTTGGCAAAGCTGGTTTAAAAAAAAAGGATTTATACAGCATTCTGAATTACTTTTTTATGGCGTACAAAGATTTAGTGTATCCTTTACAATTCAATCCTTTAAGACAGAACTTTTCTTTTTTTTTTTTTGCTTTCAAAATAAAATACATGTGGTCAAAAGATTTTTAAAAAGAAGTAAAAAGCCTTGAATGGCTGATACTGGTCCAAAACAATGAGCTAAATTTTTAGCTAGAGTTATTTTTTTAAGAACAATTTTATAAAGATTTGAAAAACTGAAGTGAAGAATCCAGGAAAGAAGTTAGCCAGTTTGTTTTTATGTTTAAGTCCAGGTCCCGTTATCGCTTCTTTTCTACTTTGGCTCCTATTTCAAAACCATTACAGATAAAAGCAGAAAATACATACATACATACATATATATATATATATATATATATATATTACAAGTACTGGTAATAACCACTGTTTCTACATGCACTACCACCTACTTAGTCTTACTAAAATGCTCCCTTTGTGTGTAACACAAGAGGCACAATGTGCTTAATTCCATAGAGACTTCAACAACTTATAGTCAAGGTAGTTGTTCAAGAGGATGCAGGCACCTGAGCAAAGTTACACAAGTGTTCTCTAAATTTCTGCTGTTGTACGTGCAGAAGACTCCCATTTTGCCTATGCTGAACTTCTAGAGCTTGTCACATGCCTAGAAGTCTTCAGTGCTGGGAAGATTAGTTGAAACTCCTGAAGGCTTTGTTTTCTGTGTATATGTAGAGTACAGTTAGTATAGCTCGACTGCTTTGACAGCTGTTACTTAAAAGATCAGCAACGATATGAGAAGGAGGGGATGCTGTCTAAAATGTAGCAGTTACAGGACTTGTTCAGGAAGGGAGAACATGGTTCTTCAGCAGCTGAGTGCTTGAAATTTAGTGTGGTCATTGATGAAGAATAACATGCCTAATTACTTTTTAAAATCTGGACATTGGTAGACAACAGGCTACTGTGTTCATTCTAAGAGACAAATTCCTATAAAGCTTCAACAGAGCAAGAATTAAAGTTCATTCTTTTACCAAGAAGTTTCACTCTTTTCTTAATTGCTAATTTTCAGCTGCCAAAAGGTATGGGCAATGGGACTGGTAAAGTTTATTCATCTTGAATGTAAATAGATAGCAAATTTTGAAATTAGTTAATCTCAGTTGTTGACTGGTGAGAAGAGGTAGTTTACCATTGATTGTATCTCATGATTGCTTCTCTCAGCCTCAGCATACCCCATTCTTTCGGTGCTGGAGTTCCTGTTGAAAAAAATAAAAAAAGAGACCAATTTCTCATGAAGCAGCTCCTGCTACTCATGTAGTTTATAATCCTGAAATAAGTTAGCCCCAAGCTGGTAATAATTGATGGTGTACTCACTACAGACATTTTTTCTTGCCTACCTAAGATGCAGTGCATACAGACTTCTACTTCATAAAACCTCAGTATCTTAATAAAGAATAAAGCTAAAATGTAATATAAAATTAAAAGTACAGTAAGTTTCCAAAACCAGACTGATATTTATAACAAGTCATTTTTCCTCTGCTAAACTGCTCTGAAAATGGAACATGCCTTTTTTTGTGGTTTATGGTGTTACTGGCAAGATTGGTGGTGGAGACGATTCTCCAGGCGCCAAAAATACACGCACATCTCTACAGATGTCCTTAACAACAAACTTCACTTGCATTTGGTCCAAGCTGTCATGACTCTGTTGATGTAGGTTGTCATTTGGTAGAGCTCTTAAAATATTCTCATCCCGCCATTCAGAGTCATTTTTCTAAAACTGAGAAAGATACGTGGGAAAGGGTAATTTAAATACCATATCTATCATTCAAAACAGCATAGAACACATAAATGAGGCAAATGTTTTTAAGAGTATTCTATCTTTTTAAAAACATTTTGGTCTAGTTGAAAAAGGCAGACATGTTTTTGGCCATAAAAGCCCTTTTTCAGGTCTAAAACAGAAGTGGCAAATGTTTCTACTCCAACATGGCAAATACATGAGGATGTCAAAACATATACGTTCAATTTACTATTATTCAGTCTTAACTGAAATCTTCCTCTTAAGCACAGCAGTCTGATTTAAAGTCGACAGGTGATTCAAGTGCCTAATGCATTGGCCCTTTCTTACATTTAGTAATTTTTTTTACAGCTGCATCAACTGTTGAAGGGAACATATTTAGACTTCTATAAAGAGAGGGGAATGCACAGTCTATTTAAAATGTCCAGTGTTTTATGTAGACTGTGCAATGTGGTATAAGATATATGTCTTGTTTTGTGAAAATTTATCTGAACTGTGTGATTCTAGCATAAGCAAAAGTGAATCTTTTCCATTTAGAAGTGGCAGCACCGTTGGGTGTGTCTCCTAAAGTTCTTGTGGGTTTCACTTCATATTTTCCTTTGTATCCACTCCTCGAGCTTCTGCCAAGCCTACTATGCTTCATTTCAGGCTCTCTCTTTGTACCTACTAGTTAAGGAATCTCAATGTGTGTATATATTATACAATCAAATATGATCTCACACAGCTTTAAAAAAGTAAATGGTTGCAAATAGTAGCTGAAAATTATTTTTCTCTTTTGAGACTTACTGTCATAAATGAAACGTAAAATATTTCTGCAATAATACTGGTTTAAGAACATGAGAAAAAGTTTTTTGTATCAATAGATAAACTGCTTCATTCCACTCTGCTGATAACTGCAAACATTTTGTTCATGGTAAGCAGCCTCTAAGCGCAGCCTCACCTCCTCAGCTCCCAGGTTGACTTTGAGAACTCTGTATTCCTTTGGCTATTTGAAGAAAATATAAAAGCATAACTAGGTAACATAAAATTAGGCATGCTGTAAATTATTAATCCTAGTGCAGATATTCTAGAACATCTTGAAGTCGTGCCGTGTAATCGGAGACATTATTAGAACCCATAACTAACAGAAATGGAATCAGACCAAAACGGTCCTGTTAACTGAATCTAACACATCCTAGGCAAATATGTGCTCTATCGGATGAAGGTGATGGCAATGCATTAGGTTGCTATTAAAAGTTTTCTTTTATCCTATAATTCTCACTAGCATTGGGCTTTGCAACACTTGACAGGTAGACAAACTAGTATACTAGAGGAAAAGAAGGGAAAGAGATTTCAGTAGTTTCAATATTTTCACATTGAGATCACATTAAGGTTCAGTCTCGTATCAGACTTTCAATTGTGAGTCAGGAGCCTAAAGCTGTGCTTCTGACTGTCATTAGGCATTAAAGGTCAAGTGGCTTTTGTGCAAATGTAGACCTATTAAAAATATACAGCTGGGTTAATATGAAAAAATTTTTTCTTACCTGTACTGTTACCTGAGATTTCTTAAAATAATTAAATTGAAGAAGATAGATAGGATTAAATTCAGCTACCATATCCTATTTGCATTTTGTTGTTGTTCTGTGGTCTTGGACAATTTTAAAATAGTCAGTTTAATATTGTTTGAAATTATTCTTCATTTAGTCTTTGTTTTTGAAATACAGTTTGCCTTACTACTCCTGCAGAGGAATATTAATGTAAAACCCTTCTCCTAATGGGATTCTTGTAAGTGGTGAATTGGGGGGGGTCTTTCGGAAGCATTCCAGTTAACATTTATGTTCTTTTATGCTAATCATCTTAAAGCAACACCATTTTGTGTGATCACATATCCTCTAACAATATTCATTGCAGTAGAAACAGTACTTGTCTTAGATTTGTGTCTGACATACTCCTGTACAAGTTTGCTCTTTGCTGTTAGGCATTTGCAATGTTTAATTTAGTGATGATTTCTCTTCTGTTTATAAATTATTTCAGCATTTATGAAATAGTTTCTCTTGGCAATCCATTAATTTTATGTGGATATAATGATGCCTAGCTAAATGGCCCATGAGCCAATTAACTCAACAGTTTGCTCAGTTAAAACTTTCACTTGTGGAGTGCAGTCTGACCTGCCTAGATCAGTGTTTGATACCACAATAAACACGCTCATAGTCTCAAGAAACTTAAGTTTACCCTCTTCAACAAAGAAACAAAGAAGCTCCAGAGCCAGAGAAATTAAATTATGCCAATGTTTTATATAGTTCATTGAGTATGAATATTCTGGTTTTCCTCTGAGTTTTTTAATTTTCCCGAAGACTATGTTTTGCAGTTCAACAATGCAAGGCTACCGTGAGCAACCTTGTTTTATGTCTTTCCCATTTTTGAATTGCAGCCTAATGAAAGTAGCCATATGTAATACACATGCTTTTCATGAAGAATTTATCCAAGCTTTACAGTGGAGAAGCATTTGTTGTGTATTGGTTTGGGGCTTGATTTCCTATTTTTAATTATTTATTCTTTGTTGATTCATTATTCTCAAGCTCTGTTATATCTACTTTTTTCCATTCTGAACAGATGGCTATGATGTCTTGAGGGATCATTGTAAAGATGTAATGAATTATGCTTGCATATAAGCACTTCTAATACCTTAGTTCTCTTACTGAGCCTTACCAATAATTTGTCTTTAGTTTCATTTGGAAGTGTCCACAGTTCCTTTGTTCATATTTGGTAAGTGGAAACACACAATAGCACAAAAAGATTGACAGTCTTTGTAAGCATAAAGTCTTGCAATTGATACTAGCTGCCATCCTGAAATTCTTCAGAAAACCCTCACTTGAATGAGAGCTTTCCTTGAGCAAAGGGGACTTTTTGCTTCTATTGATTTCAGTGAAAGGGTTGACAGTTCCAATAGGGCACTTAGTAGGAGTGTAAAGATAAAGTCTTCTACTGTGAAAACGTAGTTTCTGCAAAACAGATATGTTGGCAGATGTGTGGACAGATGCCTTTCTCATCAGAGTACGTGGTCTGAACAGCTAATCCCAAGAGTTCGCTTTTGTTAACAGTCTTAATGTTCCTCCCTCAGAACAGCTCAACTTGCAACCTTGATTTTTCTCTCCTGGAGAGTTATTTCCAATTCGTTTTGCAGGTTAAACTGGCAGCTTCCAGGAAGAGGCCCGCTGGAACCCCCTTGAAGCTCTTATACCAGGACCAAAATCTGGTGTTGTGAAGGAGACACTGTGACTCTGCTTTCTGACAGAGATCAGTTTCATGCTGTTGTTTGACAGATTTTTCCAGACCTAACTGAAGAGCAACGTAAATGTTTTCTGTGGGTTTCACACATTAAACTTCATTAAGTTCTTCTCCCTCTAAGCAATAAAACCTTTTTCTAAAAACTAACAAACAAACAAAAAAGAAGGTGGCCAGCCTCAGTGCTCTGGAAGTGCCATTACCAGTTTCAACACTCTTGAAATCTTTATGAAAAAGCCCACTAAAATAAAATCCTTAAAAATTGTCCAGTATTTATAAACTGGGTCACTAAAGCAAGCTGTGATAGGATTATGAGTGTCAGATAAGTTTAAAAAGCAGTATGGTCATTTAAATATGTACAACGATGTTTGATCACTTATTGCAATGAAATAAAGACTAGGTTTATACATTTGCATGCTCTTACCTACTCAGATATAGTCCTTGGGTAGTCCCAGTGGATACTATTGAACTTAAAAATAGCATTCATCCCTATAATTTCTGTGCTGACAGTTGAGCATCTAGTACCACACTAAACCCTGCATGTTCCTTTAACTTATATGAGGCACTAAACAAGTTGTTGTTTAGGATGGCTGTAAATAGCGTTTATACATGTAGCAGCATAGAATTAATGATCTTTAAATTAGTTAGTAGTAGAATAGGGTGCATAATATCTACCGGGGCTTTGTTGATATGCAGGCTTCTACCTTCTGTAGGTGTACAGCTGAGTCTTGGAATCACTTTGATCCTGTCATGTCACCTCATAAAATAATCAGCTGCATCCAAAACCATATTACATTTTTGCTCAGCGTATTCTGAATTAGTACTGATTTCAAGAGTTTAGCCCATACTAAAGCAAGCTTTCTATTTCTTAGTTATTTCAGATATTGTTACTCTAGTTGAGAACTTGTGAGCTGTCATTGTCATTCTGCTTTCTGATTTACCCATGATCAGTGGGACAGCTGTAATTTGCATAATTTATGAGAAGAGCCTATAGAGCCAGAACTCTGTGAAATGTGAAAGTTGATGGAGTGTACTGGTTGGGAGTACAGACTGAAATCAACTCTTCAAAGAGAACATTATTAAATATTCAAATTCAGGATGTGTTTCAAAGCTGAATTTTTCCAAAATTTCAGCTATTTGAATTCGCTGTAAATAATGATGGGTTTGCTGTAAATTTCACATGATGAGATGGCCATATTTTTAAGTGTTCTAATATTAAAACCTATTCACATGGCCCAACAGGAAAGGTGTAATTAGAAGAAAGTTGATGCAAAAATTATCGCTTTTTAATGCAACTGTGTCAACTGAGGTTTCATGAATAGGATTGCAAGAATTTGTTATGCTTTTTCTGATGATTTGAATTATTTTTATGATAGTGGTTATTCCAGTTCACATTGTAATGATTTGATGACATGTGTTTCCTGGTTCTCATCCGGATGAGTCTTACTTAGATAAGAATTTTCAAATATGTATTTTGTAACACTATGCCACAGTATTACAAGAAAGAGAGGAGAAATTGTTTGACCTCTAAGAGTGAAAGAAATTGTTTTCTACAAATCTTAACAGTTTTAGCTGAACAGTTTTTGTGCCTTGCCAAAATGTGTTGTCATTAATGTTTTCTTCTCTGAGTCCTATTTTATTCATGTCAAGTATACATGGCTATGCATAGGTCTCAATTTACAGCTAGAGAAAAACAGAAATCTAATAGCACCTTGTTTTAAAATAATAAATAGCTTGTTTGAATTAGGCCCAGGAGAAGCAGTGTGCCAGTAATATCAGTGCGCCTTTGCACTTGAAGGCCATTTGAAAGAAGGTGAAGCTATTTTATGAAATTACAGATTTGTTAAGAAAATGTAAACAGCGTGATTGAAGATAAAACATCAACAATGGAGAAGGAAAGATCTTCATTACTGAGCAGAATGAAAAAACGACACCATCATGATTCCAATGTTTTTTGCAGTCTTATACTAATATTAACATTCTTGCATTCCCTTATCATCCTAAACTTCTCTGTCACTACCCACAGGCTGCAAAGTTCTTCTTTTGCTCTTCTGTGCTCATATTATGCTGAGGTACAATCTTAATGGTCTTTTTTAAGCTCCATTCCTTAGATACCCTTTTCAGAACTTGGTTGTTTACTACTTCATGTATTTCTATATTTTCTTAAAATGAACTGTATAAACCAGAAAATTTCCCCTTCCCAAGAGTTTTGGGGATCTATTTTTGTGTGTTTTGTTTGGCTGTACAGATCTGGTGTCTCTTAATGTAGCACTGGAAAATGATTATCAGATTAATTTTGGTTGATGCATTTCTGCCAGGCAGAAGCAATAACCACTGTAATAGTTTTGTTTTCCGAACTGACTTCTACTGTTTTTACTTTTGCTATCGAAGGCAGCACATTGCTAGAAGGGTTAAATACTTTACATTGCAGTGCTAGGTCTGAGTAAGGGTGTTTCGTTGTTTATTTTAGGCTCAGCCATGAATTTTGTCCAAGCTTTCTACAATTAATACAAACGTTTTCTGCAACTAAAGCGATTCTAAAAGGTCAAGTCAGGCTGCATATTAGTGCTAGTGATGGGATGAATGTGCTATAAAATTCTGCTTGCAAAGCTGCCTGTTTTTCTTCAAGACAAGCATGAAACATGAACATTATATTCTCAGGTCATCATCACTGAAAAATATACTTTCCTAAATCCTTTTGCTTCTTTGGATCACACGCCAGTAAAGACTTCACTGTATCTTTCTTTGATTTTCTTGTTCAAAATGGGTGGAGTATTTTTGCATGCTTTGCCATTCAAACATTCCTGCTGGTTCTATTTTCAACTCAAAATTTTTAAATTAGTAGCAGATGTGCTGATTCTTTTGACTGAAACAGAGGGAAAAAAATTCTACTATATTTTTAATACGGTTTTTAAATTTTTGACTTATTATTGAACCCCGAGTACTAGTTTTTGTTACCGGCCTTCACTGTAAGCAGTATCTTACACCACAGAAATCTCTCTGAAGTCAGTGGGGAGTAATCCTGATATTATAAGTATGATGAGGAGCAGCAGAACATATTTGGAATGGCTGTAAAACATAGCTTATGGACCTAGACTCCAATAAGGCGTAGCATCCCAGTATTGCATATCCCAACCTGTTTATTTATGTTTTGTTAATGTGGCATCTGCATTTACACCAAAATTGCAAGCCAGGTAATAATTGGCATAGATATAGTATTGTTAATACTGGTCCACTGGCACAAAAATGTGAACTCTTATGCAGGAGAACTCCCATGGTACTTTATAGCTCTTGTGCACAGCGGGCTTAAAGGTCTCGAGAGCTCTGAAGCAGGATGAAATGCTTGTGAGCAGGACGGAAGAAACTCTGAAGAGAGAGAAAAAACTAAGAATCAAATTCCAATGTAAGGAATATAATTTTGAGGTTTAAGTTGCAATCACGAGGTTCAGTTAAAGATGAAGCGATTTTGCATTTTTCACCCAATTTGAGTGGGAGATTCCTCTCATTTCTGCTCCAGAACTATCTTCATTACTGTAATTTATTTAAATGCGAGTCTTCTCCTTTCTCCTTACTTATTTATTGACATATATATACTCATGATAGCACAGATGCTTGTGTAATCTTTCATTCACCTTAGGCCTTTGAATGTTTTTGTGAATGATAATACAGATGCATAATTTCTTATCTTATTTCTTAGATCACGTAACATTAGGAACTGATAAAAATACAGACTGTAATGGACTTCCATAATAAATAATAATTTTAAAAATATTTGAAGACCAGACAGGTCTTGACCTTCTGGCCCCCTAAAAGAAACAAAACTCATGTTGAAAATGTAAATGACAGGAACTAATCGTTTTTGTAGGTAGAATACCTGTTTCACTTAAAAGGGGATGAAAAACATTCACTACATAATTAAAAGAAGCCTGAATATTTTTCTTCCAATAATACTGAAAATAATCAAGATATGATTAGAGGCCAATATGAAACAGGGATGAAAGAAATACAGAAGGAAATTACAGTTTACTGTTATGAAAATACCTCTGGCTCACACCTAAGAATATTTCACACGTTTTAAATTTTCAAAGTTTGGTTTTACTTAAGAACATTTTAAGTTGTCTTGAGAAATTATACAGCTCAAACTTTAGAGAAGTGAAGTGAAACAAAATTAATTTGTCAGATAAGAGAACTCTTTTGACAAAAATGCTTTCCCATTGGTAGAACACTGAGCTTAGTCTTCTGGGCGCTTTAAGACCCCTGGGCTGACTTGCTATAGTAGTGGCCTAAATAGAAGTTAAATAAATGCAAAATGTCTGTCCTTTGGTAACTCTGAAGTGTTTCTTTTTTTTTTCTTTTTTTTGCTTGGGACAGGCGGAAAGATGTCACTTGGATGCCAAGAAGCTTTTGAAGTTTTTAAACAGGATCATGCTGACAGTATAACCATTGAGGACCACAAACAGCTTCTAAAACAGAGGTGAGTGTCACAGCAAGATCCAACTAGAAGCAGACATCTGAGAGTTCGTTATGAGTCTGGGTAGGAATGTGTAATTTTACACCAGATATACCAGGCTTTTATTAAGAACTTGGTAAAGAAAGTTTGCCTTCTCTTACTGGGGATATTTCATGTAAGTCACTGAGTAGTGACATGAGAAGTGGCCTGAAGAATCTTAGCATATAATTCTTCTCTTTTATTCATCTTATCTTTTATTCATCATAGCCATATTGAAGTAATGTGGTAATGGCATTCATGATCATGAATTATCTAGAGGAAGTAAGATCCATGTGACTGAATCAATTACCGCAATTTCCATTGTCAAAAATGCTTTACTGGCTTCAGCACTGAGTTGGACAGTAAGCTAGGAGATGTTTAACATACGCGTTTGTCTGTTGTTCCTATTTTGTTTGCCAAGTGACTTTCTGCCAGTTTAGCACTCGAAACCAGAAATAATGCTTTCCTCCTCCACATTTATTGTTAATGCTGGCAAAACACTTCAAAATCTTCTGGTGAAGATGATGAGAATGGCAAAATACTGAAAAGATGAATTTCATAAAACAGATTTTAAGCATCTCAGAAGTTAAACCTCCAACCTTGTCCATGTTGATTGGATAACAGTAGGGTTTCAGTGTCAGTTTTTCATATGTTATCCTTTATACTGCAAGAGAAATACAAGGCTTTGAGACTGGAGATGCCAAATACAGATCTCTCAATCTTTCTTTGTAACTAACATTTACCCTAACAGTTTGGTTTTTTTCTCCTGGCCTTAATCCTTCTCCAGGTTTCTCCTTTCTTCTGCATTCTTAACAAAATTTTCCCACTTAATAGGCATGAAAATATTATTTTCAGGGTGTCTGAGTCTTACACTCACTTCAGTGAAATTGAGGCAAGAAATGATCTCCATATCTCTGTGACTTTTTCAAGATCTTGCTATTTATCACTTTTCTAAACTGGTTACCTTTCTGCCTGGGTCTATAACGTAGCTACAGGGACAAAAGTTGCCAAGGTATTAGATGTATGTAAGAATTTATCCCTGTAAATTTGGTGTTTAGTAGTGCCTTTCCTGATCAGTGTGTCAGATGATGCTACATCACTGCATAAATTATTACACTGCAATCATTTCTGGCATTGCTGTCTATTGAGCAGAACACTTCATGGTCACAGCATGATAATGGGAGCAATACAGTTCTGAGCCATTCCCAGAATTTCCTCTAGTTAATCACAATTCTTCCATATTTTCTCTCTTTATTATTACTATGAAGCAAGCCGGTATTTCCTTCTGGTTTCAGAATATGTAATAGAGATGAGCAGAACCCACAAAGTTTGACACCAGATTTTCTTTCCCTAAAGAACAAAGAGATTCAGACTAATGCCTTGAACAACTCCCCTCTAATCTGCATCAGCTGATTGCTGAAATCAGTGCTAATGTGAATTTTGATACCCTGAAGCAAGACCGTTTCTCCTGCCTTTAGCAAAGATGCCTATAGCTCCAAGTTTACTGAGTTCATTAAAATGGATTTATATAAAGTCCAGTCTGTAATTTGGAATGCAACCTCTGAACTACCAGTTACACAAAAGCTCTGATACCCAGCCAGTGTTCAAATTACACAGGAAAAAGTGTGTGGACACCACATGTTTAAAGGTTACCATAACTTCCCATTATATGTAGGCCTCTCATGTTAATAATTTTGTTTATAGTTGCATAACCACTTCTGTCATACCACAAACAGTATTTGGTTCACAAATTACTTACTTTTAGCTGTCTTGTTTTTTCCTTTGGGTATTTTGGGTAGATTTTCTTGGCTTGCTAATTATATCATTCTTATATTAATTAAATGGTGAACTGTTGGTAAGCATAGTTGGAAATTTGCCTGTGAAGGTTGAAACCGTTGCTTGGGCTGTGAAATTATTCATATAGATGTGAATATAGATAGTTATGCGCATACGATTATTTTCTTCTATAACTGTGTATAAACGTTCAAATGTAAGTGATTGATTATACCAAAAGCTGAAAAACACTTGTCCTGTTAAAAAAAGTATATAGAAGAAATAGCATTTCAGACATAAAGCTTTTCACTTAGTGTTTCAGAGCTCTGTGTAGAGGCAGTAGCTCGGTACTGTAACTCAGTACCATCTCTGGATTTAAAAAGTGGGGAGACTTATATAAGGATGATTTCTCTCTGAAGCTCATTTACTGACTTACTGTTCAAGAGAAAAACAATAGATTTAAACGACCCTATTAGGACAGTTGCCTATGGGAAGTGGTTTTGTCAGATAGAAAAGAAGAGCTTTTACAGCTTTGCTTGCAGTTAATGCAAAACAATTTTCTTTTTCTTCTGTAAATTAATAACTACTGCCCTTCTTAAAACCAATTTCATTATACCCAGACAGAATCAGATTTCTGCAATTTGGACTTCCTGTATTTGACTTCTGGAGAACTTAGTAATATTCTGTTTCTCAATGCAACCATGTTCTCTCAGCATTGTTTCTCTGAGGAGGAGAAAAATGCCTCTCATTTTCTCGTGAAATATACTACCATGAAATCTTCCCAGCTGAGCCACTCTAATATTCTTGCATACTACACAAAGCTTTCAAATCCCATCCTAGTTAATATTTCCATTAGTAAAATTCTACTGAGCTTACAGATGTGATGTAAATCTAGTTTCCATTTTGCTGTTCTCCATTAATTTTTTCCACTTTCTTACTTCTTTGCTTTTTGTGTTTCAGCCTGTTAGCAGCCAACTTGTTTTTTCAGTACCTATGGATGAGTTTCATGGAAAGGATGACTTTCCCTTACGTCTCTTGTTATAATTTTTAATAATTAAAAATGAGTGAATGTTCATTTATTTCACTAATGTCTCCATTCTCTTATTAGACAGCCTCTGAGTTACTCTTTTAAGTATATATTATTACACATTAGAGTTGTGTTTCTCAAATTTTTTTTAATAGCTGGCATTTGCATTCAAAGAGTGAAAACTTTACAAAAACACTTGTTCCACTAACATTAGTATCTATTCACTTTGGGGTTTCATGATGAAATATTTTCCATGATTTGGCAACTTCAGCCTCTCATTGGAGTGGTCTCTGTGTAGGATACACATGAACAATATAAATGTTTGCTTATCACTATGCATAGTAATAACACCTATATGCTAGATAACATCACCTTTTTATTAGTGCAGTATCTGAAATAGCCTTTTCCCTTTCAATACTAGAGTCAAATCTTGTGTCTTTATCTGGTTTATTTTGTTTGACTAATTCTTAGTCACAGACGGAATTCGTTGGACTGTTGTAAATTAATGCCGAATTGCAGTTTGTGTTTCTGTGCCAGTTTATAAACTGTGGTGTTTTAGAAACAGATGCATGGCTCTTTCAGCTGTTGGCAGTAACCTGTGAATAAGGGCTGGATAGATAGCTCGTTTCAACTTGTTCAACTAAATCTCTCTGTAAACATGAATCAGTCAATAGTCAACAGGAAATTTGCCTCAGGAATTACAAAGTAGTTGATGAACTTAGTGTTGGGCTCATGGGAGCTCTGAGAAGGAGGCACTTTGGGATGTTTCCCTTTGATCTTTACACAATCTTCAAGGTCTGCTTGGGTGCTCTAAGTGAACAACAGTGGAAAAAACTTATATAAACGTCTCATAGATTCTTCATCTTCTGCCTTCATTATGTAAGAAACAGTAATTTTTGAAGAATCCTTCAGATTCAGCCATTTAGCCATGTTGAATTCGGCCTTTAAAGAAAATGTTCATGTGCAGATACGAATGTGGACACCTCAAATTCTAACTTGTTCCAGTTTTACAGGGAAATGGACTCACTGAGAAGGGGCAATTTTCCAAATCCTACCTCCGCAGGGGAAAGTCATATTTTTTGACTGTGTTTTGGCGTTATTTGAATTAGAAATACAATTTGTGAATTTCCACAGTTATTCTGACTAGACCAAGAATATTCTAGATCAGCTGAAGGCTTGCTTAACAATTATGTATAACAGTTCTGCTTCCACATTCAGCAAGGTTCAACTTGTATCCAAATAAGGGTTTAGAATTTCATGTCAAGCCTAATGTCCCACAACAAATGTCACAATGCAGCAAATCATCCTTCTGCATTTTAAAGTATTACTATTTAGACTGTTACAGTGGATATTTCCTTGAAAAAGCCTCAGTTCTCTCAGTGACTTTTCAGGCTTTGTCGTTGTACATTGAATTGACCAGCATTATTTTTACAGCAGAGTATGCTTGGCATTTGAAAACATGATATGTATGTCATTTGTCCTAAAGAGTTGTATATAGTGATGAGTTAAATAATGTAAGAGAATAATGATGAATAACAACTGCTGTAAAAGATTACAAAACTGACAGAAAAATAGTACAAAAGGAGAAGGCTTCAAATGCTAGGAAACTGTGGCGAATGTAGAGAATATAAGTGAATTTTAAAGGCTCTGTAGGCAGCTGTTTTTTAAGGATATACTTACATATAACACATGTCCTAAGAAGTGAGACATTCATTAAGCAGTTGCAAGCTAAAAAAGAAACTTCTGATCATTATAATATTTTACATCCCATGTGAAGTTTTAATTAACTGAATATAATGAGGAAGTGGTCCATGAATTAATTGTGAAACAAAGGTGGTGGGAATTTCACATTTAAAAAAAATCTCATTTCCAGTTTTGATTTGAGGTCAAGCTGTTTGCATACTACAGAAAAGAGAGTCTCCAAAGCCTCATTTGTTGATTTGTTTCCATCTTCTCAGCCTATTTCTTGCTTTCTATTTGCATATTTTGAAGTAGATATAGCTCTGACTTGTATCAGTGTTTGAGCAGTAGCTGAATATCATCTGAAAGTCTGCATTCACATAAGAACTATGTGTAGAAGAACCGAATAATTTAGTTTTGTCACACTTCCTTGTATTTCTGTTTGAGAGGTTTCCTAGTGACCAGGATGTATGTTTTCACACATCAGAAACACTGATCATCAGTCATATGCAAATTACAGGCTCAAATTAGAAAATTCCTGGTGAGCAAAAGTTCTAATACTTTCAAACATTTAGTTTCAATTTTGCTTGTTTTTTTTCTTTTTTATAGGTGTATGCTAGAACATTGCAAGTAATGTGGCATGCTAAAATTAATATAGTAGAGTAATATAAACATTTTAAAGAATCCAATTGCTATAATTGAAATAACATAAGTTTTAAAACTTAAAATGTCAAATAAATTTGTTTTATCTGCCTAGTAAACCTACTTGTTACATGGTTTCTTTCAGAATTTTTTTTTTTTAAATCAGATAATCTTTTCTAATGGGAAATTATTTCCAACTAGTTCAGCTTGCCAATCAAATAGTAGTCCTTAGTAATTCTGCATTTTTTAGTTTAACTAGTGGTTCTTTAGAATAATCCTGTATCTTTATGCTTCCGTTGACAGGCTGGCTGAAGCTAAATCTCTTGGAGAAAAATTAAATGAAGAAAGAAAAGGAATAAGTGAGTACATTTTAGATAGCTTCATTTTACTTTTAGGCTGATGAAATCACAGCAATCTGATATTTTAGTTTCTTAAAAAAAGGTCAATGCATTACTAATATTTCCAGTAAGGTAAATTGTTAGCTAATGACAGCAATAATGATTTTATTTACCGGTTTTGATTATTTCAAATACTATAATGTGAAAAACAATTCCTTTCTTTACATGACAGGATGTCTGAAATTTATCAGAAGCAGAAGTTAAGGTATTAACATTGGGTTTTCTGAATTTTAGTTTGGGATAAAAGGATCAAAAAACATGATTTCAAATTGTGATGACTATGATTAAGGATTGTATTTATCTATAAATTTATATAGCTTCTGATAAAAGAAGAATTCATTGTTGAATTACCCTTCTGATCTTCCTTTTTACAGCTTAATTAGAGCCCTTGTGAGGAGTCCCTCAGCCTGGTGAGGGGTTTTGTCATTTTTTGCTTTAGGGCCACAACGCCATATGCTTGGCTTCCAAGCTTGTAATTGTTCAAAACCAAAAGTCACCTGTAGATAGATTTCTGAGTTCTTTTGATTAAAAGCCTGTAGCTTCTTTAATAAAAATTGGCTATCCAGGCTCTCTGTCACATGTGAAACACAGTTTTGTCCTCTGTCCCTGAAGTCCTTGGAGATAGGTCTGTGTCCTCCTGTAAGCACACGTTCAGGTGAATGAAGTCTCTTCAAGTTACCAGATACAGGCTGTGAGGGACTAGATTTAAAGGCAATCAAGCATCGAGTTCCAGTGGTGGAGACTCTCTCAGTTTCCATCTCCCTCCTCTTTGGGTGTCACCAGCACAGACATGGACAAAGAAGTCATTATCATCACTTTTTTGTGTTATAAGAGCATTTGACTTCTGGGAAAGGACAAAAATCTCATGGCTCCCCTAACAAGTGCTCCCCTAACTTTCACCATAGCCATGATTATATTCTCTGTGGTTATGAATGGTAGCTACTGCCAGATTCCCCTCCCAATCACCTTTGGGTATGCCACAAGTCCGTCAAAGATATTATGCAGTATATTTAAAGTTATGTCAGCTTTGCGGAAAACCTCAGCCGTGTTGGCACTGTGTTTTCAAGCCACAACACAAAGGATGTTTGGGAGTGATCCAGAACTGGAGACATCAGGTGCTGAGCCCTGCTGCAGCAGTGCTGCAAACACTGGGTTATTTCTGTAAGGAGTGACACTTGAATCAACCTGCCTTCTCTGAATAGGCTCACTGGTCTCCTTCAGACTGGCCAGAACATAAATGCCAGTGCAGAACTTGTGCGTGGATATCTTCAAACTGGCCCATGCAAGTCAAATTTCGATATCCACATTGCAATTAAGGATGTCTCCAATGTCCACATAAGCTCACTTATATCCTGCCAAGTAGGCTTTTTTTCCCTGGTAAACTTGGAAAAGCAAGTTAAACCTGCTGTGGAGGACAATACATGTTATTCTCCAAGTAACAAGAAGCATCTGTAAGGTGAATAATGTCTGCATTTTTGGGGCAGCAGTGTGGACAACTGTGTACATGAACCATCAAATCAGGTTGCAACCTTTTTTTTTCTGCTACCGTTTTGAAGTCCACATTGTCCTGACTGACTTCTATCTATCTCCTAGTTTCACTCATCTGTGATAAGCCCAAGAGATTTCTTGGCCTAAATTAGGTAGAGCTAAAGTCAGCACCAACTGTCAAATTTCTTTCTCTTGCTGAAACTGAAATCCATTTTGTAGCAGGCACAGTGAACACCAGCAATATGCAGCCACACACAAGTAGATCTTTCTCAGTGTCTGGAACTGCGACTGTGCTACTTGAAGACACAAATCTAAAAGCCACCTTACATACATCTTATATCTGTTGCAGATATTTTAGGGGGAGAAAAAATATTTGAAGGGTATGGGAGACAGTACACAAAGTGGTGGGACATGTGCCAGTCCTGAAGGTACCACTTGTAGTAACATGTTGGGGCAAGAATTGTCTGGTCTGTAAGTCCCTTGTGGTTTGCAGGACTCCACGCTGACAGCTCTCAGCTATACTGTAACAAAGCAAGGTAGATGTAGCCTCTCAAGACTCTCTTTCCATGGTTCCCAGCAAAATCTAGAAGAAATCCTTGACTTGGACTGAATCGCTGTGAGTTTTTCTCCAATAAGTCAGGCAAAACTTCTGATAGCTATAGTGCAATAGAGTATGGATTTTGCTGCAATTAAAAGCATTTAGTTTAAAAATTGGTTTTGATTAAGTTCTTTAGTGTTAGAAGTCAAACGGCGAAGTATATTTGAAGAACACATGAAAGATACAAAAATCTGAGTGTATATTCATGTGTGTATGTAACCTAATAAACCAAACTGATTCCTTGAACAAAACAAGCAGCTGTATAAAAAATCATTAGTATTGCACTGAACTGGTCAATGCTTATGTGCTTCCTATAGGAAATTGTAACTGTTTGTAGTCCACATGAATGTTGAAAAGCTCCTCTAAGAATCAAACGAGACATCTCCATAATTCTAAGAAAAATTGCACAAAATTACACATTTTGGATTTGTTTTGGTATATACAATGCAGTTACAAGTAATGTGTTTTCAAATACAAAATTAATTTCATTGCTCTCCATTTCCTTTAAATTTGATAGTAAAATAAAAGCAGTCTTCTCATTTAGTTCATACTGTAATGATTCCATCCATGTTGTATCCTTTTATGGCTATCCATATGCTGATCTTTGTGGATGGTTTTTAAACACTGATGTCTGAGGCTTGAGAGTGATTGTATTGCACATCCCTTCCTTCAGTTCTTTCTGTGTAACTTTATGCAGCCTGTGAAAATTAGCAGTCTGGTTAATATAAATACTGTATTTTATTAATCTATCATTTTCTCCTGTCCAGCCTTCTTTTGATCATACTTGTCAATGAATCTGCCTATTAGCAGTTCTCCTACAGTTATTAAGTCTTTGCATCCAGTATAACACTTTCTGGCTTATTCACCTTACCTAATTCAATTTCACTAGTTTATATAATTTAGCAGCCTGAAAAAATTTTTTCGGTGAAGTCTGTTGCACTGTAGCATACATACTCAGAAGACCATTAAAGATGCTAAGGTCATTAACCTGCCAATTTTTTACTGAAAGTGCGGTGGGAGAAATAAGAGTCATCTGAGGCCTGCAACTAGACCTTTAATTTACTTTTCTTGTTGTTTTGGTTTCCTTAGGCATTCCTGGCTGCCTTGCTGTGCACCGTTAAGAACAGATCCCATCAATATCAGTTTCTGTTATTTCTAAGCTGCACTTAATAGTATGAAACTATGCACCACAAAGGCCATAGAGCCCATTTCATTCAGTCTGAGTATATTTTGAGGTAGTGACAGCAGTTGGCTGAAACTTTATGTCATAAATACCTTTCATTCTTACTTTGGAAATATCAGTGTTTTGCAGTAAAAAGTACACAAAATATTCCAATCACTTCTCAACTACACTAGCATTTCAAGGAACATCAGCAAGTTAGGGCTGGAAAAAGAAATTTCCAGTAAGGTTTTCATGGTAGGCTTTTGTTGGTATTATTGCTTGAATAAAACGATCAAGCAAAACAATGTCTAGATGTAAGCTGGAGTTTAAGTGTAGAGTGACTATAATATAAAAAATGAGACATTGTGGCTAGCTCAGCTCTGCTGCTATACCACATAGCCCTGGATTCTTTCTCCTTTTATATTTAATAGCACTGTAGGGAATGCAGAAATTTTTAAATTATTTTTATGAAAAATAATATCTACAGTGACCTCCTAGAAATAAGGTGCATTTTATTCTAGAAGGAAAATTGTCTTCTGATACTTTAAAAAGAAAAAAAAAGAAGAAGAAGAGGGAAGTGTTTCTAAGCCAGATAATATTAAATGATTCCGTTTACTGCATTACCACACAAGGCTCTGTATAGGAACAAATAAAGGAACAGAGGGCTTTGGTGCAAGAACTGAAGGACACTTCTTTTTGAAAGTTAATATACTGCATAAATACACTGTCAAAAGAGAGAGAAACAAAGTATGAATTTTGAACATGTAGACGTGTCTGGATTGGTTTGAGTGAACTATTCAGAATTGTTTACATGTGACTGGAGAATGTAACCAAGTAGTAGACTTTAAAAGACAAATACAGAAAACTAACATGAGTAAAACTGGAAAGAAGTAGCTGAGAGGTGAGGGAACTAATGAGAATTCTGTAACCAGCATAGGAGAAGTGGAAGGCGGGCCAGCACTGACATGCAAGTAATTTTGGGCTTTCTAGTCCGACTTTAAGAACTTTAAAAATGTATATTTCATTTGTTAATATTTTTTTCTTGTGAAAAAGCATTCTATGCCACTGCAAGTGTTTTTGTATTGTCTCATTTCCAAAGAATTAGGCTCTCTAATAAGAACTATAGATCCTTTTGGTATTAATGAAGGAGGCAGTGAAGAAAATTTGATGCTGAAGCCAAGGATTTGATTTCAGAGTAGTGAAGGTATAGAGTTTCTTCTTGGAAAAAATTGAGCGATGATGCCTAATGCATTATGATGGATCAACCTTATACACGTACATAACTGCTCTCTCACCCTCCTTCCTCAGTAGAACAGGTGGAGAAAGTAAGCAGAAAAAGCTCGTGGGTCAAGATAAAGATGGAGAGATCACTTGCCAATTACCATCACAGGCAAACCAGACCCAAGTTGCATAAAATTAATCATCTAATTTATTGCCAGTTAAAGTAGTGCTGGATGATGAGAAGCAAAGACAAAACCTCTGAAGTGAAAAATCCTCTCCTTTTCAGGGTTAGCAGGAATTTTATTTCTAGAATGCTGTTATCAACAAAGTGGTTTTACACCATTAACATGAACATTCTATAGGAAAGAATTATGACAGTAAGAAGTCTACATCTGAACAAACTCCAAAGCATTAAATAACAACAAAAAGTTCCAACATTTATCACACAGCAAATTAGACTTTAGGGGAGTAACATATTGTTTTCTGTGTAAATTAAACTGATATATTCATTCAGAAATTAGTGACTAAAATATTGCCTGTATACAAGAATGTGCTGTGTGTTAGATGTTTTTAAGATTAGTAAAGATTTCCAGTTCATCTCTATAAATGTCTGTCTGTTTTGGGGTATTTATACTACTACTAGATTTATTTTTTTCCTAAAGGAAAAAAAGCATACTAAATGGTATTTAATGCCCAAAGGGAAGCAGCTGTTGTTTTTACTCTGTCCAAAAACCAGCTAACATTATGATTGAAGCTGGGAGAGGAAGGGCAAACTCATGTGGGAGTAATAACTGTGTGAGGAAACAGGCACTCTTGGAATGAAAAAGGGTAGGTGGGTGGATTATGCGTACATGATGTTGATGATGCGTCTATACCCACAGGAATGCTGAAATGTTGCATTGCTCTGCCTCATTTCAAGCTTTGATTTTAGTGCACAAGATCATAGGATACCAAAGCCAATTATAATCTTTAATGAGGGCACGTCCTAGTGTTGCAAAGCAAGATTATTGAAAAGTCTTCATTTTGCTTGCAAATTATTCAAATAATTAACCTTACATATCACAGTTAATGGTGTACTGCACCAAAGTGGTGAGGACTGGAGGAGAGTGAGCACAGGACATAGCAGTGATCAAGGATAATACTGATTCACTGCCTTGTAGCTCACACCGTGAATGCAAAATTAGATGTAAAACCCAATCAGAATCTAAATAATGTAAAAACTGAATTTATAATCACCTTTTTCTCTAGGCTTATATGTAGAAAAAATTCTGGTTTTATGGTCACTCTACCTCCACATTGCGATAAGCCAGCATATCTTCTTTTAAACTCCAAAGTAAGAATATTATGTGGAAGGTTTATCTTTATACCTGCACAACTTTATGAAGGGAACTGATAGCAACCGTATTTGCATAAATAAGAAATGACATAAAATGGTGTTCTTCAGGCAGAGTTGGTCTGAGAGCACTCTGTTGGCTATGTTGTATACCTGTGGTTTTTTAGCTTCACATGCAGGCAGTAAATGACTTTGAAAAATGAGAATCAGTTAGTTAAGAACTAGAATCCTGAGTATGATATTAGGGAAGTTATGTGCATTTTAAGCCATAATTATAGGGACTGAAAGAACTGAGGGAAATCATGCATGAGTAAAAAGCGTTTCTAAAACTTTTGCTGAAGATGTATATGTGCTTAGGAAGGATAGAATTTTTCTTTTGAAGAAAAATTCCATGTTTTACATGGAACCTGAATGAAATGAAAATGCTGTCATGATTTGCTATATGAAAAGAAAATTCATCAAAATCAGCATGTTGCTTTCTTAAAAGTTCAATACTATTGGTAGTATTATCTATTTATTTTATACTAATGTAAATGTTCGGAGTCAGAGACATTACCTTACTGGACAGTTTCAGCCATTCGTGAAGTGAGGCTATAATAAAGGAGAAATTACTGTGCTTTGAAAAGCATTCTTCAGTCTAATGTTCTGAGATACTTATTCTTTTATGGAAATAAACATTGAGACTTCATAGCTGCTGATTAGTATAATTCATTATTCTAATTTATTTTCAGAAAGTATCAAGTACTTATACAGACTTATAGCTGATATATGTGCACAGTTAATTTTACTGGAAATTACTAGTGCAGAAGACAAATGGCAAGATTGGATTTAAAAAGGGATTGAGAAACTCCAAAAAGAAAGGTTACATTCCACAGGCAAATCTGGTTCAAATGAGATGCAAATAATGCATAAATAAATGAATTCAGTATGCAGATTTAATGAACAGATAACTCAATAATGTAATTCCACAGCATTTCATTTTTCGGGTAGCTTAGTATGAATTGCTGTTCTCAGCAGAGGCCTTTAAACTCCACAGAACTTGAAATCTTGAAATCCTCACTAAAGAAAAAGTGTATCTGAGGTCAGTTTGAGTTCTGCTTGTGTAAGGTTTGAAAACAAAATTCTGATAAGATTTCCACATTTGGCTTTATTGTTGGTTAGTTGATAAAAGGCAACAAGCATTAGAGGTAGTAGTAGTTCCAAACAGACAAATAATATTGTTTATACTGTAAAATATATTGCAATATAGCCGACCTTGAGGTCTCCAAAGTTGCCTCTTTGAACTGCATTCACGATTTCACCAAGATTTACACCATTGAGGCTGCTCAGGCTTCTTCAATTTTGAGAGCAATCCATTGTTCTGCACTCAGCCAGTCACTTTAGGAGTGCCTTCTATTTAAAAGGTGGTTACCTTCATATATTTTCTCATTCCTGGTCTTCGGGATTGATATAAGAGGTATGACATGGTCTTTCAAGTGCTTTTTCTTATTTCACAAGCAAGCGTTTCACCCTATGCAAGTGTTGTACGCTGCCTTTAAACATTACTCTGAGTTCTTTGTCATGAGATACATAACTTGCAAGAAAAGCAGGAGAATTTGCCATTTGTTATTTATTTATTATTACCAATTTCCTTCATCAGAGTCTGTTCTTGATGTGGAAAGCTCCCTGAAAAACAAGCTCATGAATGTTTGGCATTATAAAGCTAAGGGTCCCGGAATTCCTTCACAGACAGAAATCTAACATGCTCAGGATATGCTCAGTATGTGCAACTGGGCACTTGTGCAGCACATGCCGTGCAACCCATAAAGCATATTCTGTTGGTGTCAAATGGACAGTGTGAGCCCAGCCTGCTTCTACAAAGCCTGCTCGGTGTCACTCTGCATGCGTTCCGCGTGTACAATGGTTTCTGTGTCCAGGATTTCTGGATACCTGGCAGCTGCTACCTGAGCTGGGCTGCTCAGTATCTGAGAAGTTCCAGATGGACAGCCAAATTAATGATCTAGAACAAGCTGAAACAGTAGTTTACCATGAGAAGTAGGAGATTTCGCAAGCACACGTCAGTGTAGACTGGAAGCTCTCTGAAGAAAAAAGAGATTGCCTGCCTGCTGCTTTGCCACTTCTGTTACAGCACTGGGATATATATGAAATTAAATCCTCAATCCACTTAGTCTCCACTGATTTTTTCTCTCCTGGGAAGCTGCCTGCATGTTGCAGATGTCCTCTGCCACTTAACAGAGAGTCAACCCGGGTCTCAGGACACGACAGTTATGTCAGAAAAAGGAATGTAAGTAGTATTTCTACCATACTTAAATGTAGAGTAACTATGCTGTTTACTCCTGAAGGATGTGACTTATGACTAAGGTAACAAAGCACATTCGCACTGCAAAACCTGCAGCCATCTGTGAGAAAAACAGGAGAGAAAACAGGCCGTGGGGACAGAGAGTCCCCCAGATGTAGTTTCTCAGCTGGGATGTTATTCAGTGTGGCCCAGTGCCTAGAAGAACCGGTCTGTTTCTGATCTCCAGGTCAGTTTCAAAGCACTTTTGTAATAAAGAAGGCATGTTTATGTGTCCACCAAAAATAGCAGTAGCTGTAAAAGCTGAAGCCATTTAGCATGGCTGACACAGTTTTCAGATTCTTTCTCCTTAATTTCTTGGACCAATTGTTTTGCAACCGAATGCTGAAAAAAACATAGCTCCTATGTCTGTTTGTTTTGGAAAAATACCTGATTATTATGCCATTATGACTGCAGTTTTGGAATCTATTTTTTAAATGTTACATTTTGATTTTTGGAAACGTGGAACTGAAAACACAGAAAACCAGCTGAGTTTCTGCAGATTTTATTTTCTTAACCACATTGTCACCATGTGAAGTTTGTTCTGTGGCAGAAATGTGATTTACTTTGCTTTGCAGGATGCTATATCTTATTTTTCTGTCTAGTTACAACTCCTTCCATTGTAACTTAATTCATTCTTTCCACAATGAAAAATAACTTACGTTCACCCTGAGTCTGTTAAGGTCTGTTAAGGTTCTTTTTCTACTGATGCCCAACTCACTTCAGGTATGAAGCCTGTGGCTCAGTTTAGCCCCATAGCTGTAGAGCACAATATAAAAATGCTGTGATCTCTCACAGAGTCTTTCATAACATCTCTCTCAAGTGCTGTAATGCAGAATAGACTTCGTGCATTTCACACAGGCCTGGCAGATAGCTACAGAATAGTAACTGGTTGCTACCATCTTGGGTCAGACTCATTGCTGTTGTGAAAATTTCCACAACCTATTTTATTGTTCTAGGAGCAGCCATTTGGCTCGTAATATAGAGCAGAGAGTGACAGGAATATATCTTTCTTTCTTACTAGCAGTTCAGTTAAAAGTTCATGATTTTTTTCTGTTTCTTTACAGTGTTCACAGTGAATAAGAGTAATCAATTAACTGCCTTGTTTCTAATCATATTTTTGATTTATATGAGAATTTGTGCTTAGAATCTCAGAAGGCCTGGCCTGGCGTATGTTGTGTTGGAGTTATGCAGTTATGTTTGTATAGTGTAATTCTTAACACCCTGTGATTAAGCAATGAATAATAAAGTAATAGTTCTAGCTGAATGAGGTTCCCCAGAAAACTGATAGTGAGATGTGCAAATCAAGCAAATAGACAGCCAAGAACATAAACTGTAGTATAATAGCCTGTAAAGCATTACTGTGCCTTTCAGAAATCAGGAGAGACAATCCATCTTTGCTCTACTTACTGTAGGCAATGTAAACATTATAGGTCGAACTGTTGTGTCACTTCAGAGGTACACCTACATTAGAGGCAGCTATAAACACAGAGCTGTCAGTCCTGCTGTTGCTCCAGTGAGGGGTCATGCTTGGGCAATTGACAGAGGGAAAGATGTCCTTGCTATGTCTCTGTCAGTCCTTAGCTGGTGTAGGATTTGTTTTCCCTGCTCTGTCACAGCTGAGGCCGACAAAAGAACCAGGCAGCCTTAGCAGATTTCTGGTAGCCTTTTTCCTTTTTTTTTGCTTCTCCCTGTAAGAAGAGAATACCATCTTCGGTAATATAAAATCATCTTTACAGCAGCATTCAGGAAACTTATTTTGGAAGGTACAAGTCTTTTGGCTTCGTGGAGCAATGCATATGTTTATGCTAATGTTAAATATTGTCCATTGTTTCAGAGAAGCTTACATATGTTTGTTTTTACTTTCAAACAATAGGCAGTGCCCCTGGGTGACAGTGCATAGGCTGGATGGTCCTTAGAATGAGAAAACACATTTGTGAAATGACTTATTCAGAAAATACCGAACTCAATGAATTCATGTGAACAGTTCTTATTATGCTCCCCTGATGTGCTATTCTTTAAACAGAGGAACATTATTAGTGTAACAGTCACTCCAGGCCAAAGATGTTAATGTTTTCTTTGGATCTGTGTTGAGCTCTACATATGTAGGAAACATTTTCATTTTCTAATTATTACAAATGATGTTCTGTTCTTTAGAAACAGAAGTATTTTCAGGGGAAAAAGTTACGCTCAGGAAGAAACCAAGTAAACACTTTTTACTTAAGGTTCTCACTAGAATAACTAAAAGCAAATGGACCAAGCTCATTGGATTTACAGAATCACAGAATCATTTAGGTCCAACAATAAACTTAACATTGCCAAGTCCAGCACTAAACCATGTCCCTAAGAGCCACATCTACACGTCTTTTAAATTATTACAGGGATGGTGACTCAACCACTTCCCTGGGCAGCCTTTTCCAATGCCTGACAACCGTTTCAGTGAAGTAATATTTTCTAATATTTAGCCTAAACCTCCTAAGCATAACTTAAGGCCATTTCCTCTCCTCCCATCACTTGTTACTTTGGAGAAGAGACTAAGACCCACCTTGCTGCAGCCTCCTTTCAGGTAGTTGCATAGAGCGATGAGGTGTCCCCTCAGCCTCCTTTTCTCCAGCTGCATCTCATAAGACTTGTGCTCCAGACCCTTCACCAGCCTCATTGCCCTGTGAGCTTCCATGACTATAAACTTGGAAAAGTACCTTTTGGGAACAGATTTTATGCTTGTAGGCTGTCTACAGACTAAAAACGGGTAGTCTTTTCTGGATTGCTACACTGCATTTTGCTGGTTTATTAGGCTAAGTTATTAAGTCAGTCTATTAAATTTGCCCTTTTAAAGAAAATATACTAGATAATAGTTAATGTTTTATTATAGTTGTTGTTTTTTTTTAATCCTGCAATCTTTTGTACAAAAAGTTTGGTTTTAGTACTGGATAGCCTGGGATTTTACAGGTGAAGAATCAAACCAAATTCTAGAGAAGTAGACCTTTGGTTATTAAGAGTAGCACTGTCAAAGAATGATACCCTTTCATGAGCACAGAAATTGTTTTTCATAGGATCTTATGGTTCATTTACACATCTGGACAGCATTCATGCAGACTTGCAGTGTAAGTATAGATACTTACATGTAATAAAATACAGTAGCTGTTTTTTCCTAATCAAAGTAGTTCCTAAATCATGTAGGACAAGTGATGTCACCACAGCTGGTTGTGAATGTTGCAGGAGTGCAATAAACAAAGAATAGCTGTATTATGAAGATGTTCTTATGCACTTTACTTAAGACTGAGGGAAGACATCTGTTTAGAGCTGGTGACATTATTATGCCTGTTATATAGAATCAGATTGTGTTTTAAATTGCTGAGCAATTCAAAAAGCAGACCTAGGTTTATTGACAGCAGTAAATCTATATTGTATCTTTAGAGGAAGCTGTTTCAGATTTTACTGGGATGCTAATATGTGTCTAACACTCAAAGGCTTGGTAGAAATATTACAAATAAATGAGCATTGGAAAAAAAGGTCATACACCCATTCTCAGTTTGACCTTGTTTCAATCACCCTTAACATGCTCTCAATACGTGGTAGTGTGTCTAAGAAGTTCCAGCACCATTAGTTTTTTAAAAATTTATTTGATTTTTAATTTTATGTCATATCTGTCATATTTCTAACATCAGTCTAAATGTCTTATTTGACCAGAAGTCACACAGCAATATGAGCTCAATTCCAGGGCAATTTCTCAGGTAAAATACCAAAATTTTAAAAGGTTGTGAAACTGAAGTGTATAGTGAGACCTGGAACTTTATACTTAATTTTCTGTTGGGTAGCCCTGGCCAGAAATAATATTGTAAAATGAAACTAGACATTAAATTGTTCCATAGGAATTACAAAACCATGAAGAAAATATTATAACAGAAATAACCACGTCCATCTTATACTTGGGTATTTTTACTCTCTGTTCAAAATATCAACTCAGACCAATATATCTTTACCATAAAACTTATTGGGGGTGAAATTCTTTGTCTTTAACACTGCCTGTTTGTGTTTTAAATTTGGACATTAAAAAAAAAAGTGAGAGAGCAGCTGTATACAAAGATTTTGCTTTGATGTTTTTCCTTATTCTTTCTTGTCACCTTAATTTCTCAGAAATAATCAAGACATAAGCTTCATTTATTCATATGGGCATCCAGAGTAGTAAATTCACAGATTATGATCCCTTATCCATATGGCATTGCTTTTCAGCCATGCTTTTTGGGCCAGCTAAATATTTAAGTCATGAACAAATAGAAGTGATAAACAACAGAGCAACAGTTTCCAGATGTGCATCATTTCTGTATCTTTTCAAGCATATGAAAAGAAGATAGATAGAGTTAGAACTCTATGATCTTTAGGGTCTCTTCCAACGCTAACCATTCTATGAGTCTGTGAATATTTGTTAACTTTGGACAACACCTAAAATAATGCTCTGAGATCTAAGGAATAGCTTAAATGAAATTTAAGCATCTAAATTCAGGAGAGCTAGCTAGGAAAAAACAAACAAACAAAACACACCTATTCACATTATTTCATGACAAAATACTGCCCTTGCACAGAAGCACTGCTTTATTGACTGAGTTATTGATCTCTACTCATTGAGAATCCAGAAATAATGTGTCCTTCTGATGAAGTCTCTCAGAGTGTGCTTGCTGCTGAACAGCCATGCTTTGCTAAAACTGCCCGAGCAGCATTGAGTTCAACTCAAAAAAAACCCAGCAGAGTAGTGGCAGTCAACCTTGGAATGACAGAATAAAGGTCTGAGCATCTGTTTCTAAATTCAGAAAGCATCCATGTTCTGAATTCCAGTTTCAAGGAGATGTTGAACTGCAGTCAAGAGCCCTTAGTGCTTTCTGTTGGTTACTGTAGATGTCTCCATATTCTGTATGTGGGCTGTTAGGAATTGATGTGCAGTAGCCACTTCTCATAACTTTGCTTTCTACTGAAAGGAGTCCTGTGCCTTTGGGTGCATGGGAGCTTTGGCATATGCTAGTATTTCCCTCATTGAGATGTATGGCACCTTGGGGAACTCCTTAACGATTACGGCCCATGTAGACTATGATAGTCTGTACTTAGAGGAAGAGAGTGGTCCAGAATGCTGTCATCAGAAAAATAAATTCATTTTCTCTACGGTTTTGCTGCATAGCCCTATCAACACATTTTTTTTTCTGTACCAGCCAGAAGGTATGAAAAGCTATTAGAAAACAAATTTGAGATGAAGGGTGCTGTGGAAATTCAGGCCAAATAAAAATGGACAGTTACAGGAATGACTATCAATCAGAAAGTGTAAATAATCATCTTGTGAGAAAAAAAGTATGATGTAATGTGACTAGAACTAATGAGAACGTGTAGGAAATAGGGAAAAAACTTAATATGGAGGTTAGAAATAAATGCATAGAAATGAGGACAGAGTTTAGAGATCTATGTATTGAGTAACTCAAGGAATAATCAGTGAAGTCATTCTGTAGCAATGAGTGACAGACCACTGTCTCATAAGCTTTCCGTCGGTAAATTTCCTCATGCTTGAAGGTATTAAACGTATCAATAAAAAACTGCAATTGCCTCATCTGAGTATGGCAAGGAGGGGAATGTACAAAAGTCAGATATTTAAATAGTAATTTCAAAATGTGCAGTATCCTACATCATAGTAAAATATATGCATTTGAATCTGTGGTATTTAAACTTCAAAGAATAAGAGTATGTTGGGAAAATTGTGTGTTTCCAAGTCTATTTGTTCATGTGCTGAATTTAGGCTGTGGTTGCAGCTATGGATTTGGTGTGGAAGTCAGGATTTTGCTTCCAATTCTGAACCTGTCATCTTTCCTGGGGTATCTGATTGATGAGTTCTACTAAATACTGTCCACTATCTTGCTCCCAATGGTCCACCCCATCTCTTTGCTGGCAGTTACTGTCTCCAGTCCTTTCTTCCCAGCACAGCTGGCAAAAAAATAGTGTTTACTATTATCTCAGACATTCCATTTAACTTGATGATAGTGTGACAGCTTCAATTGCCAGTATGCTTGTGCTGAGATGCCAAACTGTGCTGGAGCAGCAAGAAAACAGGCAGACATTAACTTCTACCCACTCTTCTGTGGGGGCAGTAACATTTGACAGCAAACCTTGTGAAGGAGGGAAGGGAGAGGGAAAAGGAGAAAGGAGAGCCAATAAAATCTTAAACTACTGCAGATGTTTCTTCAATGAAAAAAGGGCAGAAATCTGCTGCAGCAGGTTATACTTTACAGTATGTTACCTCAAGTATTGTCATTAATATATTCTTAATGCTGATGAGGGCTTTATTTCATACCTTGAAAAATGTGTATGCTATAGTCAGAAAGCTCTGAGTGCTTCAATAGTGGGTTTTCTTACCTGATGCCTCCAAGGACTTTCTGAAGGTTAGGACTTGTCAGATTACATGGGGATTTGGCCAACCATGTGTCCCAAAATAGAGCACTTGCATCAGAAATACTGTTGAGCCAGGTTACTAGTGCAGGCTACTTTGCCCCTGCATGTTGTCCTAATAGAGCCAATTTACATGTTTTTGCCATTGGAGAAGGACAAAGGTTGCAAAGAAGAGTCAGAATTTGTCCAAGATATTTCTCTGGGTCACAGAAAGGCTGAACAGTTTGTATGCTTTTAGTGTTGTAATTTTGAGTTAGAACAGAATCTTTCTTTTTTATTCCATGACTATTCTAGTCATATTTCTTTTACCGTAGCTTGTGTTTTCATACAATTTCAGCACCAGATTTTCAGAAGTATTTAATACATCTGGTACGATTTCTAATAACTATCTCTGAATATTCTCCATTTGAGAAATTACTCCATTTGAGTGCCTCCATTTGGGTTCAATATGTCCTACTTTCAGAAATCCTTTGTAAGCTGTTACAACTCTGACCTCAGGCTCAGTTAAAAATATATCTCTACAAGGCTTGTGGAAGTTATCTAATTACCCTCCTCTCTGTCTCTTAGCACCTATCTTAGTGCTGAGTATTCAGGTTTAATTTGGGCTCATTCAGCAGGACTCTGTTCCAGAGGTTTGAATAGGTCTTCATAGTTGGGTGATAGCTGGGTCCAGCAGCCCCATATGTAGGGGCATTGCAACAGTCCGGCATATTTCCTCTCACAGTTTTAACTCCAGCTGACAGCTAAGCCCCACACTGCTGCTCACTCACTTCCCCCCTGCTGCCATGGGGGAGAGAATCAGAAGGGTAAAATTAAGAAAACTCATGGGTTGAGATAAAGACAAGTCAATAGGTAAAACAAAAGCTGCATACCAAAAGTGAAGCAAAATAAAGAATGCCTTCATTCCTTCCCATCAGCAGCCAGGTGTTCATCTGTCCTCAAGAAATCAGAGCTTCATTGCACCTAACAGTGATGTGTGAAGATAAATACCATCACTCCAAACTTCCCCTCTTTCTTCTTCTCGCCCCACCCCTTCCCCCAGTTGTTTTTGCTAAGCCCGATTTTATATGGTATGGCATGTCCCTTTGGTCAGCTGGGGTCTGTTGTTCCAGCTGTGTCCCCTCCCAACTTCTTGTGTATCCCCAGCCTGCTCACTGGTGTGATCTAACACTTAGCCTATATATCATTATTTGGGAACCAAAATTCTCTGGTGGGTGAGTTCCAGCAACTGAAAGTTCCCTGGATGCATAAGAGGATGTTCTGCTAGATATTGTTTAGTTTGGAGAAGAGGAGGCTGAGGGGAGACCTCATCGCTGTCTACAACTGCCTGAAAGGAGGCTGTGGCGGAGCGAGTGTTGATCTCTTCTCTCAAGTGTCAGGTGATAGGACAAGAGGAAATGGCCATAAGTTGCACCAGGGGAGGTTCAGACTGGATATTGGGAAGAATTTCTTTACTGAAAGGGTGTTCAGGCGCTGGAACAGCTGCCCAGGGAGGTGGTTGAGTCACCATCCCTGGGGATGTTTAAACAGGTGGATGAGTTTTTGAAGGACATGGTTTAGCAGAAAATGGGTATGGTTGGACTTGATGATCTCAAAGGTCTTTTCCAACGGGAAGATTCTATGATTCTATGATTCTATGATATTATTTGTAACACCAAAAATTATTTAAAGATAGAGAAAGAAAAGAGATACAGCATCCTGGTTGAAGTGTGAAGGTTTCAGGATCTCCTGAAAATGACTTCTTAAGGTAAACACAGGCTTGGAAATTATGAAATAATAGCAAAGTATTAAAAACCGACAAGATACGAGAGGTTATTGAAGGCTCTAGTCTGTTAATTATTAAGTCAGAAGAGACCCTACATCAAGTTAAAGGTCTATCCTCATCAGTAACAATTCCCTCCCTTCGAGAATATTTAAGGTTGTACATGTACTCTTAGCTTGTCCTTTTAAACCTTCAAATAGTATGATGTGGAAGGTCTGATAGAGCTTAAGAGAAAGTTCAAAACCAGTAATATGGGCTCAACAAAACCAAAACACTTTTTTTATCATTTTTTTTAAATTGCCCTGAAGTGTATGTAGTATTGTCAGAGCATTCATTGTCTGTAATAAATTGGAAAATAATTTCAGCTCCTTGAAACAGTCTGGAAGAACATGTCATATTTAGTCAGCATATGGGGTTCTTTTCTCTGCGTTATATCAGTCTTAATTATATGTCTCCGTTCCATTTTGTTTTCTCCATTTCCCACCTTGCTTTTGTCTCCTGTCGCAAAGCTGAAGTTCTGTGTTACCAGTTCATCTCTTTTCCATACCTCAGGATGGTACATGTGTCCAGAAACACAGGCCAAAACCAACAGATTTATCACAGCCTTAATGACAGCTGGCTGCATGCTGAGTGAATTCTTAAATTCCCCAAAACTACTCTTTTTGCCAAAACATGTGGAGTTGCTGCATTCAACATTTTATTGGGACTGTTATCTCCAAATGAAGAATGACTCTTCTGTAAAAAAATATTTGTTATCAGCTGCAAAACTATTTTTAGCTTATTGTTCGGTGAAACTTCAGAAAACATCATTAGCCATATGCTGAGAGATGTTTGCCAAGTCTTAAATTCAATTTTTGCAAACCACATTTAAGCACTACCTTCTCTACCACTTTACACTGCAGGAATCAGAAAACATGGGGCTTTTTTTTTGTGAGAATGTGATTCTTCATATTTCTTTGAGTAAATATTTGTGTTTATGAAGGTTGTAGAACTGGCAGTACTAAAGACTGGAGTCTTCCATTTGTTTATATGGGAAGATCTGTGCAGGCAACACTACTACATTCATGCCCTACTTCTATAACTTGTGAACATCAAGCCTTGCATTGGGGTGATGGTGTTCTAAGAGGCAGAAAAGTAGAGCAGGTCAGAAACATTCATTCTCCCCCACAAGTATTTGTAGTGAAAACAGAACAAGATTGCTTTAATCAAAAGCATATACAGAAAATGTTAAGGTTGTGTCAAAAATAAGAGATTCTACACGAAAAACAGGTTTTTTCCAAAGGAAATCTAAATAAACTGTCAAATTTCAAATTGGATTAAAACAAATTGAAATATTAAATCATATCTGGCTAAGCTTTGGTATGGAATTAAAGTCAGGTGGCTTGTTTTCTCTGAACCGTAATTCCTGTTTGGGCTACTTTTCCTGTAATAAAATTACAATGGTTCCTCAGGAAGTTTTCTGCAAAATGAAGTTCAGTTTTTGCTGCCATGTAAAGGCAGTTTGGACTATGTGAATTGAATAAATGTCACCCTTCTATTCTATTTATATGAGAAAATTCTTTTGCTATAAGAATGGTAAGATTCGATTTTTATTTTTCTAGTAGAAGCAGAAGTTTTCTTTGGTTCCCCTCTGATTACAGGTGGTCTGGTTCCAGCTTCTCATTCTTCCATAAAGCTGACAGATAGAAGGACAAGATTTTGTACAATGTCATGGTCCATGTCATGGATAACACAGAAGGCTAGAATGAAGGGGGGAGGGAGGAGTATTTGGGAGAGTTCCACACTGCGGGCTGGCCTAACAAAGCTGGCAATAAAAGCAGGGCTTCTGCAGCCTCTCTGCTCTCTGTCCCAGCTGTACTAAGAGTACGTTCTAGATAACTAGAAGTCAAATCTCTTGCCTGTAACCATTTTAAAACCTAGTCCTCACATTCTTCCATTTCCACGTATTTGTACTGCAAGCTGTTATCTCTCTGTTCAATCTTACTTTCATTGACTTGTTTGGTTTGTTGTTTTTCTGCTGACCTCATGGCCACTTGATAGAAATTTATGCAAAACATTTAGATTGCTGCTGATCTGTTCCTAGCAGTGTTAAATAAAGAGAAATAACACTACTGAAACCGTGTTGACAGGATAGGGAACTGTATGTCAGCTTTATTTTCAATTGATTCTCAATGAACAGCACATTGCCATTACTAGAACCAGTTTTTCAAATGATAGTGGCATTGCCTTTTGCAGCTCACAGTGCCTAAGAAAGGGAGTTTCTGAGCCCTTACATGAGGGTGCATGTATAGATGGCTTTCTGAGGCACCTAAGTTAAGGGTAATCCATTGAAATTAATCTCAAGATCACTAGAAATTGTTTCCTAACTGTCTTATGGCTCAATATTGACTGAGTATCACCCTGTGTGACAAAATACAATAGAATACAAAGACATGAATGTCCCAAAGAGCACAAAGCAATTTAAGGGAAAACCTGGTATGTTTAATCACATTTCACTGAGTATTGACACCAACTGAGTTGGTATATAAAGCTTTCAAATCACAGATTGCATGAGTGTTGATCATTTAACTGGGATTTTATTAGTAAAAAATATTTGTCAAGGGGGTTCTGTCTGTACTTGCTTAACTGTATGTGGGTTTTGGTTAGTACAGCTGAGATGGAGGATTTATTCGGTGTAGCTGGGATAGGTGAGTTTAGTTCTTTCAGTTAACCTGTCTCTCAATAGCTGAAGGCTTTTCTTAATTTTATAGATAACTTTAAGTACAGAAGAATTCATTGGTTTAAATAGTAATAAATGAAAAGAATAAAACTTCCTATGCAGAAAAATAGGAATCTGAAATATCTGGTTTATGGACAAGGAGTAGGTGGGGGGGTTGTTTTGCTTTGTTTTGTTTTTAAAGTCTTTCAAAACAACATAACTTGGCTATTATACTGCAATGTATTGCATATAATACCAATTCTACACTGCTGCTAAACACTTAAGAATTATTCTCATAATTCCTGATGAAGTTTAATTCTTTGTGGTTTTTTATGCCTATAGAACTGTCTGTTTCTCATGACCTATGAGCTCAAATGCTTTTCACATTCTCCAGCTAAGCATTTGGCAGCTTTTAATTACTTCATTTGCTCTGATTAGCTTACTCTGTACGTCTCTGCTTGTAAGCAAATGGATATTTTAAATTCAGAATGCATGCTCATATAATATACAGAATCACAGGTCTCAGGAAAAAAGTGAATCCAGCATGGCTTTTTTTTTCTTTCCCTAGTATCCATATGTATAGCTTAGTAAAGTTCATGAACAAGTCTTGCTTAAAAATTATTTTAATTCAAAAACTTGAAAGACATAATCCCATCCTCCCTTAGAATACATACACTGCTGAAATTGCACATTTAGGGTTATGTTTTTCCTTTTTTTGGTTCACTCCATGAATAATGGCTTCCCATGTGGTAATCTAATTATTGTTTGAAATAATTGGTGAACTGTGACAGTGTCATAGATCAAGGAGGAAATTAATAAAAGAAGGGTAAAGGTGAATTATATGGAGCACGGGAGCATAACTAGGAATAATGAAATAATGAAATTATAGAAAAATTTCGACCAAAGACCAATGACATCTACACAGTGAGTTCTGTTGAGCAGCAAAACTTGCAGAAGCTCTAGCACGTGGGATATTTAAAACTGAGCTGATGAACAGGAAAAAATAGACTGTAGGAAACCAATTCTTCATTGGCAAAGAGGTGGACTGGATGACCTAATATCTCATTTCCACTACTAGCGCCTATAAGTCTGTTGAATAAATACTTGGAATTCTGTGTGTCTTCTAGCCTCACTTGGACTTATTTTGTATGTAGCAGCAGGAGATCATTATCCTGTGAAAGTGCTTCACAGTTAATGCCTTCATTTTTAGCTTTTCTTACTGGACAAAGTTAAATTTTAGGATATGTAAATCCAAATTGTGCCCGCTTGTTTATGCCTACTTGTTTACTTGCAGTAGTGAGAAGGAGAGAGCTCAGAAAACTACTTATCCTGTTGATCACAAAAAAAATCCCCTTAAATTGGCCAGCGGCTCGGCGGTTTTCAAATGGTGGGAAACAAGCAATGACTTCATTGATTTTTGATATTGAGTTCTAACTATTCGCATTTTGTGTCTTTTACAGACCATCTGAAGGGAAAGATAGCCCAGAGACACATTCAGAGGGCGGCTTTAGGTAAGAGTAAAACATTTCAGATAGAATAGCATACAACTGGGATAACAAGTTCTCTCCCAGGGCTGAATCTGCTTCTGGGGCAGGTTGTATTTTTTATGACAGTTTTTGCTACAATATTTTTACAAGAGTCCATACCATAGAGAACATAGACTCTTTGAACTTTTCCAGAGATTTGGCTCAAAAGGCATTTAATTTTATGTATGGTGAGAAACATAATGCAAAAGCCTTGTAGGTTTAGGGGTTTGGTATTAACTTTCTTTTCAGGGTGACCAAAACAAGATGAGAGACATCTAAGCTCTCCTCATTGTTAGGGATTTTTTTGTGTTCTAATGATTTTGATTTGATTTGCCATTAAGAGACATTGATTTATCCCGAGACTGAGCTTCTAGCCACATTGCCACAATCTGTTTAAGATCCTTTTTAATTTTCCTTGTTCCAAGAGGGACTGAAGGCATATACAGGTCATTTCTTTTGCATCTAGTTATGGAAGTTGATAAGTTATTTCTTGCTGTTTCTGTTGACACAGCTGTGAAACTAAAAGTGTCTATGTAAGTCGTTCATATAAGTGTAAAGTCATCCAAATTTAGTTTAACATGCTTTAATCTGACTCCACTGACTTTGTACTGGAACAGCCTAGGAGCATTCATATGAGAATTCCTCTTTTGGGACAGTAAACTTCAGCTAAAATGTGACAGAAAACTGCTAGGACAGTAACAGTTTAAGTCCTCCTTACTTAGATCAGTAAAAGAATCCTAAAATGCGCCTTCAGACCTTCTTCACATAAAAAATGGAGGTAACTCAGACCAGATTGTAGCTGATTGTAGCTGTAGGTCTTATTTCTATCTGTACATAACAGTGAACAATATTTGTCTCTTTATAAGAAGTCAGGAAAATGTTACTGCAAAGCTGCAAAATGGTTTCCTCCTTCTCGTTCTAATTTAGGCACGCATCTCAAGCTCTGTTAATATGATATTATTTTATAGTTTTATCCTTTTTTCTTGCTATTTAAAAATCAGCACTGAAAATTGATAGTCCATGTCTAGAAAGCGCAGGAGTCAAACTTAGTTTAACTTGATCAGTATGAGATCGGGAAGTGAAGAAGGTGATCCCTTCGTCCTGGTATCCAGTGACAGGACACACAGGAAAGGTTCAAAGCTGTATCAGCGGAGGTTCAGATGTCATATTAGGAAACATTTCTTTACCAAGAAGGTGGTCAAACTCTGGAACAGGCTTCCTAGACAGATGATCGATGTCCCAAGCCTGACAGTGTTTAAGAAGCACTTGAACAATGCCCTTAGTAATATTCATCAGCCGTGAACTGGTCAGGCAGTTGGAGGTCCTGCCCAACTGTTCTTTTGTGTTCTATTCTCTTCTATTCCAGTATCTGAAGCTCAATCTGAAGAGGATATTTGCAGTATAACATGAAAATATTTTCTTTAATTCACTCCAGGTTTTATACTGTCTATTTGCTAATTTTATACCACTTTAAGAAGTCACATCAAGATGAAGCATAGCTGTGCCATTTATGAGAATTCCTTATTGAATGTTTCAAAAAATGAAGTGATATATTCTGCCTGCATGTTTCAATCTGCATGATAACATCTGGTCTTGTATGCTGATTTCTTTCTATATAGAAAATTGTGTTGCAAATGCTGTTTTCAATAACTATCTAAGCTGCTTTTCATAAAATAGGTAAGCATAATTTTTTGTGTCCTTAGGAAATGACATAGTTGTGACTTTACCAGCTATACATTCACATTGTAAATAATCTATTAGTATTCCACAACACAGCAGGCAACCCGTGTGCTTTTGCCTTTTCTTTTGAGCATTGCTATCTGCTTATCATCACTAAGTCTGGACAGCACAACTTTTTTTCCAGACTGTTTTTTCCTTTTCATTATTCTTTTAAATACTCTGGATATTTTGACTTAATATTTATTCTATGAGTTGAGGAGCATTATTTGCCCTCTTGCCTTTTTGGATGAACGTTCTTCCAAGGAGTAACAGGTGTAAAGTCTCCTAGGATCTTCTTGATGAACAGAATGTCATCAAGACGTTTTTAAATGAAAACTGCATGGTAAAAAGTCTTAATTAAGAGTCTGTTGAAATCCCAACATGAAATAGAACACACCATTGTTTCAATTAGAAACCAAGTTAACATCTTCCAGCTGCCTTTTTTTTTTTGCTTTTTAACTTAAAGCATTTTATGGTGAAACTGTTTAAGAAACTATTCTAGTTGGATTTTAAATGGTGTAGATCTGTTCTCCTCATGGCTATACTTAAGATATGGATTTCTTATTGAAGAACTCCACTACTTAGTCCATTGTTCTTAGCTATCTCATTTAAAACACCATATGTTGGAAGTTAAAAAAGGACACAGATGGGTGGTTTCATTGGAGGTAAGGGAATGCTCCATGTTTGTCTGTACTCAGACAGAAATACTGAATAATTTGTGTAAAATTGCAAGGATTCACTCTCAGTGTGACTTTCATCTTTATTAATCATAATACCTTATCATACAAGTAACTTCTTTTATTCATCAAGAACTTTCAGAGTAACATACTTAACTGCATTTTTAGGCAGAACTTAAAATTCCTTTTGCGTGCTTAGCTGCATTTTTTAGGCAGCATTTAAAATGAAATAACACGCACACTGTTGAAGTACTGACAGAGCAAATACATGCTTCTGGGTGGAAAGATGGAAGAAAAGAGTGGAAATTAAAGCTTTCCATGGCATTTGCACGGCACTGATTTTTACTTGGTTTCCAAATCGTATGCAAATATCCAAGTTTCATCACAAGTAAATACCAAATTCAATAAATCTGGTCCATCCTCAATACATTGCAAAATGTCCAAACACAATTCCTTGTGACGTCTTTCTTGTTCATCTGAGAGCATTTTTATACAAAACTTTTCCATGTTCAATTCTTACGTAAGAATGCGTCGAACACTCCCCATGTCCAAATGGACTTTCTCAGCTACTGCTTGAACACCCAACCTGTTGTCTTTTCTGATCACATCTCACACTTTTTCAATGTTGTCATCAGTAACATGTGTAGGCAGCCTTGGCAATCATTATTTTTCACACTTTCGCTGCCTTCCAAAAATCATTTGTGCTATTCAAAAACAGATGCACGAGACATGCACTCTTCACTGTAAGGCACAGGCAATAACTGAAAAGTTTCCATCACCGATTTCTTCAGTTTCACAAGAAAGTTGATACTACCTCCACACTGACATTTTCTGACTGAGGGTAAAAAAAAAGTCTATAGTTGAACATGCATCCACTCATACTCAGTGAAGTGATTGAGTTGAGCCTTGTCTTGCTGTGACAGGTTAGACCACATTCTATAACCATCTCTTTATCTCTCCCTTCCCACTCTTGATTCCTGAGCTAAAGTGTTACTCTCATTTCTTTGGGGTTGGACCTCATATTATAATGGGAAGATGCTTCTCTGGGGATGCAGTCATACTGGGAAAGACATGTTTTGTGCAATAACTTCCCATACCAGAAGCAACTGTACTGAGACTTGCACGGTTTTGCCTATTAAACTACATGTGGAGTAGAGGCCTCTGTTGGGTCAGCTCTGGAAGTTAGGAAGGACCCTTGATCTTACTGTTGGCTGATCTGTCCATATCAGCAAAAATGTATAGTGAATCTACGAGTCCTCTAGGCTGTTCAATCAGCTTCAAACAGATCCTGACAAAGCTTCACACACAGAAGAGTCATTCATTATGTGCAGTACAAAAAATGTTTTCTAAATTAATATGAATTCTAGTCTGTAGTCATTCCTGCAGCATCTTCAGCACAGCATGCCCCTCATTATCTATAATTGCAGTTACTTTATCAGTTTAGTTGAAATGTAGTTTTTCAGCTTTCCATTTCAAATATTTTTCATATTCATCTTGTTCTCCATGAGCCTCCTTTCTCTTTCTATGTAAGTTTTGATATCTGGGCTACTAGCAGCCTTTTAGTTCTTTTGGGATTCTCCTGAAAACATCAAGAGATGGCAAAACCTTTCTGCTTCTGGAGAGATTTGTTGGGACCAAATTAATCTCTCACTGTCCAACTCCATTGTCCCTGTAGAGCTATTTGAAAAGAAAAAAAAACAGGTACAATCTAACTTAGGTGAAGATGGCAAATATGGGTCTTTGGAAGGAATCTGGATACTTTGTAAGGATTTCAGCATTAAGGACCAGATTTATCAAAATTTTATTAAAAAAAACCCAACCTTGTTTTCTCAGGTTTTGTAACTTGACTTTTAGAAATAAGATCTGATATTTCTGCTGTTATTTCAAGAGCTGTTCCCAAGTTCTTTTTTGAGCAAATTTCCTTTGAAAAAAACCCATTCCTCATGAAAATAAAAGGACTAGGTGAGTCAGAAATAACCAAATATATTTGAATCCCCAAAAATGCATACCAGTATTTGATTTAGAGTGGCAAATGCCTAAGAGCAAGGATTTGGGCATCTGTAAGCTTTATATTTGGATTTGTAATACAGATTTATTTTAAGCAAAAATATCTTTGTTGCTTCTGTAGCTTTGTCTGCATCATCTTTTCCTGCATTTTAAGAGTTACATACCTTTAAAGATCATTTAGTGCAATCCCCATGCCATGAACAGGGACAACTTTCACTAAATCAGGTTGCAGAAAGCCCCATCCAGCCTGAACTTGAACGCTTCCAGTATAGCCCATCCCACTAGAAAGGCTGGGCCACCATGTTTTTTATCTGGTTAGGATATAATATATGTTTAGGAAGTGTATGATAGCTCTCTCTGCAACCATAGCAACATCCTACAGACATATATAACATTAATTAGGCTGATAATTAATAATTGTCTTGTACTCATCTTCTGTGATCTGTGTAAATGGAAAGCACATAGCACTTCCAAACTGCTGGTTTGTATCAGAGTTAATCTCTTATTTAAATAAATCCATATTTAAATAAAATGAGCTCAGTTTCTCTCTCCGCTTTGCATCTTGTAACTGAGATGCCTTTTAACTTTGTTCATATGAAGCAAGAGAGTCTTGATCTGTACTAATGCCGTGAAACGAAGAGTCACAAGTGTTTTCAATCACAAAATGACAGAAGCTGAGGAAAGTGGCAGTCTGTGTTTTCCCACAAAAATCCAATCCAGTCCATTGAGAATAATAAATGGCCTGCTTTAAGACCATCATTCCTGGTGCGGAAAATCGATATGTATGGGATAAATAAAGCACTTTAGAGAAATAATCTGTTCCAAGTATAGAATTTTAAGGTTTAGGTTTCATTTTGTTGGGGTTCTTTTCACAAGAAATAAAGCAACATGTCTTCAGTGCTGCTAGGCATCCAAAGATGATTCTTCTAAAACCATGCAAGTGGGTTCATATATTTCCAGTATGTAACATATGCCACTTTTAGCCAAAAAAAAACCACAAAGAAAAATACCCCACAACCAAAAAAGACCCCAGTGTAGTCAAAATAAGTTCTTCTACCTATTTATGCTTGAAAACTCAAAAAACCCAGTGTTCTTGTAAAAGTTCTCTGCTCGTGTGCTTGCAGGGCACTGATTTTATTTCTAGGGTGACCTCTAGTGGTATCAAGGGCACTCTTTATAGTGATGGGTTTAATTTCTTCAGTCTTTCTGTTTCAAAGGGAAAAAATCAGAAATGTTTTGCATTAAGGTTTGTTTTTGGAATTCTGAGATTGTCAGAAAGCTGGTGAGATTGTGCTTGTTAAAAAAGATGAAGATTTTTCACTATTGCTAAGACAAAGATATCAATAATAAAATGCTGAAAATTCAGAAACTAGTGTCTCTTTGCCATTTCTAAAATGAGTTTTACTCTGACAAGAGTAAAGATACTTTTGAATTTTCATTGTGCAATTATTGTAACATATGGAGTGCTTTTAGAAATACTTACAAACCCATATTTTAAGCAAATTCTTGAAATACTGATGGACAATTAATTCTGAAAACTTGTATAAGTAGTTATATAGGATATTATAAGTAGATTAGAGGATCTTTATAGCTTCTTGTGACCGCAGTGTGTTTTAGTCATTGTAGTTATTCCAGTTTTGTCTTGGAGGAAAAAAAGCATAGACTTCAGCCTGGGGTAACTGCATAACAGACTTTTACTCTCTTGGTTTCACATGCTATTTTTTGCTTTAAGTCAGCATAGTATATGGCTAAAACTCTGAGCTCCTCAAGAACTTTTGTATTTGTGCATGTACTAAGTTATTCTGTAAAGATGATCACAATAAGGAAAAAGAACAATGGATTCAAAGCAGCAGCTAAACAAGCAATATTTCCTTTGCAGAAGTACTTGAGGTTTCCTCTTAGTAATATGTTTTGGATTTTTTCTCAGTATTGTGTAGGAATGAAGTTTAAAACTGTAGGATTACATTCTAATAAGAAGACGCTTCTTAAACCTGTCCCTTCAGGCTTCAAGCCCACACAGACCTTTCTTTCCATATGTTTCTCTTCAGTCTTTCTAGGGTGTTTGTTAGTTTTATTTGTTTCCATGTTTTTTCTGTTAACTCTTTTTAGCAGATTTTACTAGGTGCAATGCTAAATTATAGAGGCAGACATGAGTTTTCACTTTCATTGTGTCTTCAAGTACTGCATCTTTACTGGAAATCTTTGCAAAAATGTTTCCTGACCTGTCAGAAAATTCTGAGAGTACTCATGTGTTCCTATTAAGTTTCCCATGTGACCCACTCCAGTTTATCAGATCTCAAAAAAGAGCAAAGACATCTCTGGACCAAATGATATTTTTATTAGGAGTCATGAACTTGTAGCACAGCTATCCAGTTCTCAGTTTTATTGACACTGACTTTAGCATTTCACTGTAGTTGGAACAGTTTGCAGTCTCTGTAAGCTTTCCTGCTGTAAGTATTTCTTCTGAAATACTGAAAAGTTAAGTGTGAATTGCATTGTATTTTGAGATTCCTTCTGATGACTAGTAAGTAAGCAAGACAGACTGTTGATATAAAGTTCTCAATTCTCTAATTTGGTCTCCTAAAATTAAGGTTAGGAACCAGATGCTATGAGAATAATTACCCATCGAAAGCGATCCTCGGAGAAGTTTGCAGGATCTCTGTCCTTGGATTTTTTTACGTGTCTAAACAACCTGATCTCATTCAGTTTTCACCCAACTTTGAGCATAGGTTGGACTACACAGGCTTCTAAGGTCTCTTCCAACCAGAGTGTTCTTCAGTTCTAAGACAGGACCTGAGGTGGAGTGAGAAAAAAATAATTTGATTTTATGTACACAGTTTACTGATTCTAGACCTAAGCTTGTTTGCTTTAGCTTCAGTGTATCTCAGAGCAGCCTCTCTCCATTAGCTCTAAAAAGCTGGTAGGATAACTAAGAGTAACGTACAGTTTAAGGTGCTGCAATCTTCTTTCTTCTGAACGTGTCCAGTGGGTGTGTTGGGCAGCTTGGTGAGTTCTGTATCGGTCAAGGTTTTCTCCATGAGAGCTCTTTGTAAAAAAACAAAAGTTCTGTCATCTAATGAGCTGTAAACAACAAATGGAGCTCTTTCACATCTGTATTTGCTTTGATTTTTTTTCAAGGTAAAGGTCAGACCTAGAATAGCAATTTCCATCTGATTATGTAAAGCATAGGACAAGGAGTGAATGAGAAATAGCATGGCTATTGTGATATCCAGTGTTTCACACCAAGCTGCAAATTTGATTAAAAACTTCCTCCATTTTATGTTTTGCTGAAATGGTTAAAAGAAATTAATTCAATACTTCTTTGCTCAAAAATTTTTGCATGTTTAAGATCAAAGAACAAAATGACTAGGAACAAGTAGTTACTAATAATATACTGCAAGCGTGCAGAGATAAGAATAAGATAAGTATCTTGTGGATAATTTGTAATTGTTTCTGAATATATCAGGATTGTCTCTTCTCAGTAAACAGTACACAGTGTAATTCAGCTGGCAGCTACCAGAACGTTGAGTTCAATGTCCTTTCCAGCATCAGTCATCATAGGAAAGAGCTGTCTGAGTTATCAGAAATGCTTACATACCTGTATACTTCTTCAGCCTATTTGAGCTGGTTGTCCAGAACAGAGAGCCGAGCTGTTCTGCAGCCAGGGTTCGTGGGAGGACCAGCAAAAGTGTGGCACTTAATGTGGGGTATGAGTGTGGCCAGCAGGGACATAGAGTCTAAAAACTTAATCTATTCTGGATATCACCCTGATTTAGCACATGTGCCAGAACACTGAACAGCATCAAAATGAATCTTCTTGAAGAATAATATTCTTGCTGGCATGCCATCCTATGATGATGGCTGAGGCTTCATCATGTCCTGAGGCTTCAGAAATTTTCTGGGAAACTCGTACTTCATACCAACATTTAGAAAACCTTTCAGGAAACTTATAGAGGGATAAGGTAGCAAAGTAGGAGAATGGAAACAAGACTTCTGTAGTACTTTGGGTTTTATTGTACATTAACCAAGGTGGAGTCAGATCTGTGATAGAGGTGCTTCAGGCCCAATTACTTTTGTCTTATTTGGGGTAGGAGTAAAACTTAATACTGTACAGTGCAACGTCATGCTAAAAATGTATTGATTTCACCAACAATGGTGTGGTTTTTTTGCTTTCTGTTTTCCATCTCCTCTGTTTCTCTCTTGTAGATGAAAGGTCTTTTACTAATACCTTGTTGCAGAAAGATAAAAATTGTTCAGACTGATATTACCTTTGTTGGTTGGTATTCACTTCTTTAATCAAGGTCCAAACCTCATTTATATGAAGTGACACGTCAGTTGTATGACTCATCTATATCGTACATAGCTTCTGTTTCAAGAGGCAGTTAAGTATAAAACATGTGTGATTATTTTCCCTTAATATTCTTTCAAATGACTTTGCTATGAATTCAGTGTACAGTCCAAATGCATTGTCACAGGTGTTTGTAGAGACAACCACAGCCAGATTTCCACACAGAATGCCAGTAAGACACTCATCATTTTTAGAAAACATTAGACGTAGTATGTGCATTGCATTCCTATGTGACCTGCAAGCACAAGACTTATGTGTATGCCTATGTATATTGCTCATGCACAGTAAGGCTGGACTTCTCAGAACTGAGAACTGTCAATCTGCTTATCTGAAAATCCCTAGCAAGAAATATGGATGCACTAAGCTTCAGCATCTCTTCTGTGCTCTGTGACACCCAATGTGACTGCACTTTTAGCACCCTTAGATGCTTCTTACTCTCAGTAAACTGTTGTGCTTTATTATTCTCAGTCAAGTTTTTATCTTGACCAGGCATTGCTTTACAAAAGTTATGGTGCTGTCTTATTGCACATTGCTGCCTGCACACTGGTGGCAGCGTCTTCCTAATGTCTCAGCTTCCTGATAAGCAACCAACATCAGCAGTAATTCCATCCTTTTCTTTTTGGCGAAACTTAGCATAGACTTGTTTTTTTCATGAAAGCTCATTGTAGAAATGAATGCTAACAAAACCTCAAAACCTATGAGTGACAAACCACACCCTTTCTTGGGAGGAAGAGAGAGATCATTCAACTAGCAGGTATGGTTTTGTCTAATATTATGAACAAGAAAAATGATGCATCAATAATCTCTTGTCATCAAACAGTAAAATGTATTTATTAAGTGTAGAGAAGAATCTGAGTTAGTAGTGGTTTCCGTACTAGGACCCAGCTATGTTATTCTTCCACTAGATCAACTGGTGTGTATGGAACATATTAAACTTCAAGCTGCCTTTGTTTTTTTTCCCCAGTATATTGTACTTGTATGTTTGGAAACCAACAGAGAACTTTTAGCCACAATGGTTTCAGAAACTTTCATGGCTTCAGTCCAGCCGATGTGAAGGCAACGCCTTCTGTTTCATATGCCATGTATTTTCAGGAGCAAATATATACATGACTAGTTTCAAAGAAGAAACTTGAGGGAACTGAAGTGTGAGTCTGTATTTAGCCAAAAGAGCTCACAGAGACTGGAAAAAAATAGCTCCACCAGGTACGCATTGGAAGTCAGTTAGTTTGAGCCAATATTAACCCAGCAAAACAATAAACAATACAATGATACAAAGAAAAGCAGCATACTAATGGATTCTTTACTAAATTTAGTGATTAAAACAAAGATAAAAATCAACAAAATAATCCCATACACATGTACCAACTTGTAAAGTACTGAAAATAGGACATTTTGTTTCAATGTATGCTCGTGATCAACTGGCTGAAATTTTAAAAAATACATTACATTAGGATCAGGGGTAAATTGCTCTAGAACACACAATATAAACTCTTCCAGACATGAGGGTATTTTCTCCTTCTCCTGAGTATCATTGTGCATACCCATCTTTGCTTTTGTATAAGGTACACATGTAGTACCAGGTGGCAAACATAGGTTGACATGACCCAGGGGAGGAATAAGAAAGAAGGAGAGAAATACTTGTAAGGTGATGCTGAATAATGATGAATGGGTAGTTCTTTTTAAAAAACTCAAATGACAGCATATGTTCTAGTCTGGAAGCACTAAAGCCTGAGTTGCCAAAAGCTGCAAAAATACTACCTGGATACTGAAGTAAATTCTAAATTTGGTTACTTCAAGTGACTGTAAATTTAAGCAGATAAACACAAGACTATCCACTGAAAAAAATACAATATGACTGTAAAAGTACAGCTGAAGGCAGGGCACAATGTTATTTGAGGCATAAAACAATAAATCCCTAAGAGTTTAACTTCTAGGATACACTCAGGTCAAGAAATATATGAAAGCCCCAGAGAGTATGAAGTTCAGGGTCACAGAGAGTTTCTTGCAAAATTTTCTGACTGTAGACAAGTTTTTTTGATGTTTTAATAAATTTCTGTTTCTGCATGGGCAGGCAGATACATACAACAAAAGGAAACTATTTAGAGGAATAAAACCTGTAGCAAAAAGAAATTATTTCTTGGGTATCTATTTGTAATTTGTGAGTAAATTTTATGCTTTCTGTGTTTTACTGTCTGTTCACTCAGTTGACCCTTTCATGTTATTTTAAAATAACTGGGTCTGCCTGTTGAAGAATGCTAACATTAGACATGTGATACAATGAGCCAGTAACCCCTGCTTTAGCTGCCTACCTTTAGCAGTACCTGAAATTGCCTGGGCTGTTGGGAGGAGAGCGGTGTGAGGTGGCAGCCACAGAAACCCAGAAGCAGAAAGAGGCCGCTGCAGGGATTCAGGAAATGTAAAGGGGAGAGGGAGAAGGAGAGGGAGAGGAGTAGCAGGTAATGAGGAGAAGGCAGAAGCAGCATCAAACAAGTTGAAATACACTCCAGCAGCCCACAGATCTCCTTTGCCTGAAACACCAGGATAGGACCATGGGTTCATCTGTATAAATTACAGTAGGCAGATTCAAACAGGTGTCATCTTTAGGGAAGAATGATATTCAGTTAACAAGCATATTGTTGCAATAAGCAGGCGTGAGAGAAACCTGAAGTGGAGACTGCAGCAGCATGGGAAAGAACATTGGAGAACTTATAAAACAGTGACTAAGTAGTCATGTCCTGGACTTGACTTACTACTGGACTTCACCTGGTACTGTGATCAGATCTCTTCTGCTTTTGTGACTGGAATGCAGTGATGGATGTCTACTTTTTAGCCATTTACTTGATGAAACATCCAAGGCTATATTTTGCTGCTGGGGCCACATCATCTTGCAGTGTACTCATCTCTTCCTGTTGTGTACATACACAATTTGTGCTGCTCACCTTGCCCACAGCTCTATCTTGCTTTCATCGCCAGCATATTGCAAGACATAGTAAGCACAGCTATATTCAGAGCTGAGGATTCTCAGGCCTTTGTGTCATAGAGGTACTTGTCTCATATAAAAGGCTTTATTATTTCTGAGGGTAACTTGCAACCAAATAATCCCTTCTGCAATGTGTAATAAGCAGCAGAAAAGCATTTTTCTTGATATTCTTAGGTATGAGTGACCAAATTCTGCCTAAGTTTGGCTGCCTTTTGAAAGTTAGAGCAAAAATACTTTTCCAAGTGCTGGGTGTCCAAATAAACGAGAGTAAAAGCTACAATAAGTAAAGCTGCAATAAATAAAGCTGCAATATTATGGCCTTGCATCACTCTGTAATGACTAGCAGAATTTGGTAATGTTTTCATGTAGGGAAGTCCTAACTTCAGAAAGAGCATTAACATTTAGTTACTGTCTTCTATGCTGTTCTTACCCTTCACTATGAGGGGCTAGAGCTGCTACCTCCTGAACTCAGACACTGTAACAGATTGTGCAAATAGACCAAATACACTTCAGTGTGCTCAGGAGAGTCCCCTTTGACTATTGCTGAAGGCAGCTAAAGCTAAGCCTGACTGCCTTTGCATCGAAACATGGTAAGGATGCTCATATGGTCCATGACCATGTCTCACTTGGGAGGCAGTAACTCCCTAAATCATTTCCATTTGTTCCACGAGAGCACATTTCTCTCAGGCCTGGATGCTGTGTGTTCACGGAGGTCAGAACCAGTGTGAAGCCTCAGGAGCTCTGCAGTGAGTGTCTCCCTTGGAGTTCCCTGTGTAGCTTCGTGCTTTCTCACATTATGCCTTCTCCTGAGGATGAAATCTGACAAATCAGAAAATTCTGATCCTCTGTAATCATTGGAACGTTTACTGCTTTCCTTAAAGGTTCTGGCAGGATTATTAGGGCCTTCTTATGATCCATTTGGGTACAATTTGTTTGGGTACAATTTGTTATATAATACCTCTGTTGTAGTATCTCTTCTGACATGATGTTTGCTCCTCCTGGCTTGCACGATCACTTTAACCTTCCAAGCAGTTTATTTTTTAACCTTTTGAGGATACCCTCTCCACTACAAATGTCTTAACTCTACCTTTCTTTTGGAATCTGCACACCCAGCAAAGCCTTCTGATGAGAATTGTGCATGGGCTTTGTCTGCCTTGGCTGTTTGTATTAGCATGCTTGACCTAAGTACTCTAAATGAAACAAAATTCTTTAGAGTTTCATCTGTATTAAGCTAGAGGGTGCAACAATAAAAGATGAATGGTTTCAGCTGGCGTGCTGACAGGAGGAGAGGGGTCATTACTGCCCTCTTGTTCCAGACAGAATTCCTTTCCTTGAAGAGAGGATGCACTCCTTAGGCCTCCTGACAGGTTGATGTAGACTTTATTTGCTTGGCAGAAAAAATGGTTGGGATGGAAATTTGTACAGCAAATCTTCTGTTTCTTTCATTTTTCATTAGCTAAAAGGTGAACGTGTTTTCTGGGGGACTTCAAACTATTCTCATTCATCCTACAAATGGCAACTGTTGTAATACTAGTAGGTAACTGTACATTTCCTTTCACTGCTAAATATATAACCCATGATGGAATGACTGTTTTGCTGTCTTTCCAAATAAGAAACATTTCCAAAGAGAAAAACAGTTAATGACCCCATTTTACCTTTAAAAAAAAAATGTTTTATTCTAATTTAAAGTTGCTTTGTTTGACATTATATGGTCATTGCTTATATCTGGTCATTTCTTCTATAGCTGTTTCCAGTCCTTCTGAAGAGCTAAATGCACTTGATCCATTAGAAGAGAAACTTCAAATGCAAATTGAAGAAGGAATAAAACGGTATCACTTCTGCCTCAAACTTCTGCCATACTTGAGAAGATAAATTACAGTTTTGCTCACACATCTACCCAAAGGGTTTTCTCTGACATTTAAAAAATGTCAGCTTTGTGATTCACTAATAGTTTTTAAATTTGTATACATGCTTTTAGTTTGTCTGTAAGATGCCACAATAGATGAGTGGGGAAAACTTATACTTGGACTAATGGTGAAAAATAAATAAATAGCTTAATGTACTCCCTGAGAATTAGTGTTAGAAACTTGGTGTTTGAATCCAGATGTACTGTGAACCTTTTTGGTTGATTCAGCAGCATTCTGCCTTCCTTGACCTTAGAAAAATCGTTTGACTACACAGGATTGATTAAGTGTAAATAACACACAAAATACACATTGGTTAACCAATCCTTCTGTTTGCTCTAATGTTGCAGTAGCCAGGAGGATTAAAAAAAATAGATGCAAAGATATCATTTCTAAGTAATTCACTAGCATTTATGCTATATGCTATGTGCAATCTGTGAGGAAACTTTTGGCTGGTGAATTCTTCTGGTGAATCTCCAACTTTATGTTAGCCAAGAGGGCTTGTTAATGAGGCTTCTATTTGAAAGGGGAATCAGTACTCTGCTCCCATCTGAATATAGGCTTTGGCGACCAGATTTTTATAAATGGTGACATGCTGAAAAATCAGAAATAAAAATTTACATATTTGGTTGAACTTGTATTTTAATTGTTAATCAATATTGATCCCACATGAATTTCACTAATTTATTTAGTGAAATAAAAGCTTTGTGGGATAATTTTCTTGTACTTACTGTTCAGTGAAGCTCTTCTAAAATGTAGAGGAATCTCTTCTTACCACCACTTCTGTCTGTGTACCCTGCATCTACGATTATTATATATTCTTTTGTAGTTTAAATCTGTAACTGTTCTAAGTGGGATAAAGCTTTGTTCAGATATATATTGGAAGATCTCTAATACACTTTCTTCTTCTCACATTAGTTATGAAACAATGTTCAGTCGCTTGAAAATGCTGAAGATAGAGATTGAGCACCTGCAGTATTTTCTGGAAAAGGCCAAGATGAAGTTGCAAAAGGACTTTGAAGTCTGGTGGTCTGAAGTGGCAACAAATCTACAGGTATGAAGTTGCTTCATAGTTCTTCCATATTCATGTAAGTGTAACATATTCAATTGTTTCTTGAAGAAATAGTTAATTGGGTAGTTAGAAAGGAATATGAAGGATGCAATTTGGGGCCTGATTTACCTGTGCTTGTGCCAACGTAAATCAGACAAGCTAATGTGAATTATGCTTGTATGAAGCTAATACAAACAAAGCAAAACACTTGTTTGCTGCTCTATTTTCTGTTTTGACATTCCCCCAAATAACTTCATCGGAAACAAAAAGTGGTCCCAAAGTGCTGAAGACTCTGAAGGAACCTAAAACAAATAGAGGAGATTGGAAAAAAATAAGCTCCCTTACTGCTAGCAAAACTAAGATTTCATCAGTTTATGATGTATGTTAGAAGCTGGCAGTCATAGCTGTAATATGTACAAATACCAGCAAACATAATTGGTTTTCAGCTTCCGTTGTTTGCAAAGACTCCAGTAACCTTTCAACTTTCCTAAGCTGAATAGAATCCTCTAATTTAATGACTTGTGTAAAAGTGAACTAAAGAAATTACATTTTAAACAATGTATTAGAGGTTCATAACAAAGTCAGTCTGAAAGCTACAGTTTCCCAAACACAGGAGACAGTACAAGAGGATCTGGAGGGGGAGCAACTGAAACAACAGAGGTTTCTTATACTCCCCTTCTAACACTTGTTTAATGTCTTTCAAGTAGTGACATGGCATCTCACAGATAAGTACTGCCATGAAGTGCACATCAGCTTAATGAAAAAGTGCTGAGTGCAGTCCATCCCATATCATTTATTATTAACTGGAAGAGAAGATTAACTCCTTGGGGAAAATTTGTTATAAACAAAGAAGTATTTAGACAGTACTTTGTTTAATTCTTGTGAGCATAAATTTAAACTGCAGTTTCAAGAAAACAGCCTAAAGTAAATATGAAACTTACCAGAAGGACTCTAGCAACCTAACTTCAAGTTATCATTGCAAAATAATTTTCACAGAATTACAGCTTAAAATCCGTAAGAATATTAGTGGCAAAGAGGATAACATTTTAGTCACCGTCCTGTCTAAATATTTAGGCTTTTCAAAGCACTGGAAGTCATATTCTTGAAACCACTGGAGCACATTTTTGTCTGTCCCTTAAGAGGAGAGGTCTAGGATTCAGCCTCTCATGATTCATCAGTAGAGGATTAAATAACTGGAAAAAACAGTTGGGATTGATTTCTTGAACCTTGACCTATCTATACATCTGAGCTCCCTAAGAATCTCAAATTGGGGAACACATGCTGTTACGTATTAAAATCCTGTAACTTGAGTGTAAAAATACTTGAACCAATCCTGAATAATTTTGTCTTTGTTCAGAAGCGCTTGTCCACGTGAAAAAAATACTGTGTGTTCAGACTCTCTGTTTTCTGAAAGAGTCAATACCTACTTTGTTATTGCTGAGACCTGTAGGCCAATATTAGGGACACTAAGAAAATTCTATCCTACATAATTTTGTTTTTCAATCTAAACCCAGAAGGAAAAGCCAGAGATGATTAACTCATCAAATACAGCAGCGGTTAATTCCCAGTTTATCAAATCCTCACATCTATCAGCTAACAGGTAAATTCGTCATTTTTCTCTTCCTTACAGTTTTAATAGAAGTGCAGTTTACCAGGGTGCTTTTCCAGATATCACGTTCAGGCAATGCATTTCCAGTTACAAGAGTAATAATTGTTGGAAATGAATTTTTATCATTCAGTTAATTTACAATCATATTGAAGGTAGCTTATTGTAACTCAGTTCTTTTGACTTTTTGTTCTTGGAACGTGGAAACCTGTCACTAGGTACCCCATGACAGATAGCTAAGAAAAGCAAGCCTGTTATCAGTCATTTTTTCTATATGAGAAGACTATACTGCCTTTGGAATGTATTCAAGGGACTGCAAAACAAAAAAGAATAAACAATTATTTAGTATATGGTGTAGATACTTTTGCTGGTACTACATTTATGCAGTGTACTATTCCACTATTATATTGCATTTGATATTGTAAAATACTGGTGCATCCTCTGCAGTAGAAAAATGTAATCATCTTGGCTGTTTCATCATCAGTCACTTCTGATTTCTAAAGCTCTAGTTTAAATTTGCAGTAGTAGAATATTCATAGTCTTCAAGCAAAGCAGAGCGCAGGAAAACACATACCTGAAGGTGCAGGTTTCCATGTTCATTGACAATAAAGAGAGGTGTTCTCTCTCCTTTTCTCTTTATCTCTCCCTCCCCACCTCTCTCTTGCTCTCTTTTTCTCCCTCTCCCTCCTTTGAGTGACTTTACTTACAATTTTATGACAATACTTTGCATAAAGGATGTTTCCTGCTTTGCAGCAAACGTAATATATCCTACATGCCATTACATAATGAATGCTGTATTTTCTTAAAACTGCAAAATAAATTCTATTTTTGGTTGTAAACTCTCATGTATCTAAAGTGAATGTTCCATAATCAGTACAGAGATAGAATGAAGCACACAATCCTCTAAATTTATCTAAAAGGGCAGTTTTAGATGTCTCAATCTGATGAAAATCTATTCTAGCCTTCTCTCATTTGCTTCAATTCTTATTCTGTGCTCTGAAGACTTAGGCACTGTATACTTTGCAAATGGCTGACAGGTTTTTTGAGCTATTCATTTCTGGATTTAGGTTGAAGATTACTGTAGCCATAGAAAAGCTGATGGAACAGAGCATGAGAGTATTTTTGGTCTAGCTGAGCGCAAAGTCCAGCCAATTAGCTCAAGCAATCCATAACTGCCATGACTGTCACTCTCTGACTTTTTACTGAACTGAACTAAGGACCTCTGGCACAACTTTCTGCCCCATTGTTCTTGGGAACAACCATTTCCAGTTGATCTGCTTATGCGTTGCTCTGGGGAGTTACATCTTTCAGTCTAAGCTAGAATTAAAAAGAACATACAATACCCAGGGACTTCCCAGTGCAACAGAAGACTGTCCTCCAGGATGGGTGATTTATCCTTCCCCCACCCTAGCTCAGAAGCAAAATTATATATAGTTCCAGAAAGTTGATCTTATTTTATGTTAGGCTGTTTAAACATATTTTACACAGGAACATTTCTGGTGTGGTGTATATGGAAGAAGAAACACTATTTCTGCTTTTTGTGAGGTGGAGCTGTAGCCTTAAAATCCTACTGAGTATGAAAATTGTATTTTCCCCCTCCTTGAGACAATAACATTTTAGAGTGAAAGTTTCCAATTTCACAGGCTTTAAGAGAGTATAAAGCTGTAGAATGTTTTTTATCCAAGGATCTCCTTGACCCCAGTTGACTCAGGATCTTTACTTACTAGTTCCCGTGATTGTGTGGGATGAGTCCAGGCTACAATTGCTCCTCTGAGTTACATAGTCCTGAAACACAAATGACACTCTGTTTCTAACTCACGCAGAAATGAACAATCTCCTTCTCTGAAATTATGCTACTGTCTTTACCCAGCAGAATAATCAGTCACAAAAGCAGAAACTGGCTTATATTTGATATAATGTAGTGTAAATAAAACCTGTTTCCAAGGTGGAATTCAGTTCACAGGTGTCTTCAATAGATGTAAAATCTAAAACTTAGTGGGTTGCATGTCAGAAATCTAAGCCTGCTGTTGATATAGGAACTGTGCAATAAAACCATTCAGACAAACTCCTGAGTGTGAATAGATATAAATACACACTTCAGGTCTAGAAGTAATAAATTATCTATCTCAACATATAAAGGATACAGGTATATTTTATAATCTTTCTTGAGATTTATATATGTGTTTGAACTAAATCTTTTGATCACTTTCTAGTGCACAATTCACGTGGAGTGTTATTGTTTGACACATCTTAGTCAAGTTACCAGAGAGAATTATGCCTTGGGAAGAGAATGTGATAGCCTGAAATTGTGTTTTATGTGAAGTAAATTTATGACTAAAACAGAGGAGGGAAGATGGTAATCCTTTTGAGGCTTTAAAAGGTTATACACATGGAAAAGGCACTTGATTCATGGCCAAACTTGTCCCTTTTTCAATTGAAAAAAATGGCCAAATTGTTAAGTGTCAAAATGAGTCTATGTTGATAAAGAGTTGAACAGAGAGCATTTCTGCCTTAGCCAGTAGGGTTTGAAAGCCATTGGCTTGATTCTACTCCCACTAGATTAAGAAGCAAAACACTGATTTCAGTGACCACAGTGCTGAAGTGAGGGAAAGGGTGACATAAGGGTTATTGGTAGGCTTGACATGAGAAAAAACATTTCTGCATAGAAAAGGTAATTTCTTGAACGTATTACCAAAACTGATATACTTAAAATAGCTGAAACCAGTAGCTGGTTTGTTGTAGAAGCTTACAGACTCCTATTCATTAACCTGATGAGTAGATTCAGAAGATTTCCAGGCTGTATTTATCTTTGCATGTGTCTTTAGATTGGATATTAGGAGGAGGTTCTTCACCCAGCTGGTGGTGGAGCGCTGGAACAGCTCCCCAGGAAAATAGTCACGGCATCGAGTCTGTCAGCATTCAAGAAGCATTTGGACAATGCCCTCAGTCACATGGTGTGACTGTTGGGAGCATACTATGTAGGGATAGGAGTTGGACTCAATGATCCTTTTGGGTCTCTTCCAACTCAGGTAATTCTATGATTCTATGATTTCGTATGAAGATTGCAGAAATAATAAATCTCATCTGATCTGAACATATTACTTAAGATCAACTGCACAAAGTGCAAAAATATTAACCCACCTCTGTATTCCAGACAGAAAAGGGTCTAATTAGCAATCCCAGAGTCACAGTACAAAGACAAAGGAAGAGGAACTTAAAATAACCATCAAGAATTTGTTTTATTCAGAAGTAAAATGTAATAAAATCCCTCCGGCTTGAGAGAGAATACCCTACTTTTCCATAGTCTCTACCATAAAGCTGTGCTGCTAACTGCAGCCCATACTCTATGTACATTTGATGTCTCTTAGTGGGTTTCTGTCAAGTCTGCAAAAAGTCTTAAAATGCATGTTGGGCTCCGCGCTCGATGTCTGCTCCACTTCAGAATTCAGGCACAGTATTTTCTTCATCCTGATGTAGTCTTACTCCCACACTGGCTTTCATGTAAGAAATTTATCAGATCTTTGTCTGTTCAAGTTATTTCTCTTACTGAATACTTAATTTCACTAGTGTTCAACTGTTCTTGTATTGCTCTTAAGTCAAGTAAATGTTGGATACTTATGCAAATCTTCTAAAAAATTTTGGATGTTTTGCCTTCTCTCAGAAAGAATGTATTCTTCCTTCAGTCAGTCCGATCTTTCTTAACCTCACTCATTCTCTGACTGAATGTCATTTGTCCTGTTCCAGCAAGCCTCACATTATGTCCAGTCTCAGACTCCTTGGCCCTCCATTTCCTTCTTCAAAATCTTCCTATTATTCTCGATTCCCTTTGAGATATATTTAGATAACTCTTCACATTCTTTGATGATTCTGAGCGTCAGATATTTTAACGTTTATTGTTCTGGATTGTAAAACTTAATCCCTCTATTACTGTTATGTGAAACAAGGAAAATGTTTACATATTTTGCAGCATTTTCTGTTGTAGTCATTTTTCATTCCTGACAATTTTCCACAGTGTTACATGATGATAAAAAATTATCTGGGAATAACGTCACTGATTAATGACATTTCACATTCTGTTGGTAAGAATTTCACTTGAACAATTTATCTGTGAATTTGCTGGTTATGCCAAATTTGGTTTTGCAGCCAAACACTAAAATAGTCAGATTTTAAGCAGCTTGAATCTTGCCTGCCTTTACACAGAACATCTTTTTTCCTTACGTCCAAGGCTCAGATGAATGGAGAACCGCAGCTGAGGTTTTTTTAACATTGCAGAGGCTTCACACCTTAAAATTTAACACTTTCCATTTTAATCTACCTAAATTTTCCCTTTTTTCAATGCTGCACTGGTGAATCAAGCCTTCATACCATGACACCCATCATGTCTCCAGCTCTTCTACCCTATGTGCTTGACAGAGCTGGTCAATCCATGGGACAGCTGTCTCTGGCCTTTGGGTGCCTGCAACAAGGGAGATACTGCTGCAACACTGTGTACATCTCTCTAGCTCCTACCCCATGCCTGATCCTGACATATACCCACAACAGATGATCCCCCAAATAAATCAAGTTACCCACTGGGTACAACTTCAGGTACTAGGTTAAAGGTTGATAGACTATCTTTAAGCTCCAGAAAAAAAACCAGGAATTTTACTGAAGCTGTCAGGAAACAGCACTTTGAGACTTCTTAAGTTCAACTCAAGTTAAAATCAGATAGATTCAGAATTAATATGGGAATTATATATTATCAAAGAAACTGATTAATGTTAGAGCTTCAGAGACAGACAAAGAGATAGGACTTCTACACCTTGTATGTCCAGGCAAATTCAAAACTGTAATCTAGGAGTGTCTATTTACACGTTACAGAAATGTTACAGAAGGCACCTCTAGAGATCTCCAGATAACCTCTTGCTTGAAGAAGAACTGTCATAACATTCAATCAGGTCAGCCATGGTATTGTCTGGCTTTGTCCAGCATCCTAAGATATCCATACCTTCAGGTTTAACACACAGAGGGGAATCTTTACCCCACCCCATGCATTCATAATGACTTTCATTTAAATTTAGAGCAGTATTAGAAAAAAAATCTCATCATTTGTCTTCAATAGAATGGCATCTCAGATGAAGGAGGAGAGTCCTGGCTTCTAAGAATAGGCTAGGAGCAAGTTTCATACCCTAACTGTTATGAATCTAAGCATACAAACCACTGCACATCTTTTGTCCTCTTATGATTCAATGTGTCTTTTAATGCTGCAGAAACATTATCAGAGCTTCAGTATGAAGGATGCAAATTATCCCCATATAGATCATCCCTCTAGTCTAGGGATTAGAGCAATCTCTGGGATGCATTAAACATGGATTTGAGTTCTGCCAAGGCAAAGGACTCATTTGTTAGTGCTCTAATTGTTAACCGCTTATACAGAAGCAGCACTTTGAGTCATTACAAAAAATAGTTATCAATTTCCTTAACTTGCAGGAGAAGAGTTGTCATCCCGCAGACAAAAATGTCTGGCTGTAACCCAGCAGACAGAGGACAGGAGTTTAAGGTCCATCTCTGAGCACACTGATGTTAATTGCCTGACTCTGGGCATCACCTCACTTTGTCTAAGGTGGGGGGGAGGGGGAGGTATTAATATCACCTTCCTCAAGGGCCCAGTTCTCCCAGGCAAGTTTTGGCATACTGTCCTGTATCGAGGAATCCATCTGAAAGTGAGATCCCTAGAGAACAAACCTTGAAACACCTGTAATGTCTATTTTTTTTAATGGATCTGGATACAAGTCCGCTTTAAAATGGGGATTTAACAATATCAGAGAATAATTTTAATGGAAATTAAATGGAAAAATAGTTTGAACATATAAACTACTGCAGCTTAAAAACACTTAGTGCAGCTGACTCAGTATTTATAAAATTATACATTCTGTTTATGGGAAATAAAAAGCAAAGAAGCTTATTTCAATGAGAAGAAAGCAATGAAAGAAAGATCACAGTAAATCACATTACCTTACATTTTTTGTAGGCTAAGAGCACAACCACGGACAATTGCTATAGTTCAGAAGATATGTAGTGATTTATCAAACCATGTTTATATGACTTGGATGCCTAAGTATCTCAGGGCACAGACAGAGAGTCCTTTCAGAAAATTGAATCTCGTATCATAGAATAGTTTGGGTTGGAAGGGACATTTAACTCAACAGTACTGATCTCTTGCTTTCATTTCCTGATTTCTTACACCTGGGGATCAAGAGCTCTTGTGCTCTGTGGAAAGTATCCTTAAAGATCTGCCAGCTCTCTTCTGCTCCCTTGTCACTGAGAGCAGTTTCCCAGGAGGTCCTACTGACTAACTACTTGAAGAGTCGGAAGTTTGCTTTCCTAAAACTCAGGGTCCTAACTTTAGTCTTTGCCTTATTCATATGCCTCGGGAATGCAAACTCCACCAGCGCATGATCTCTGCAGCTCAGACTGCCTTCGATCATGATGTCACTGATGAGCTTACTTGGGTTAGTGACCATCAGGTCCAGTATCACATCCCCTGTGGTAGTGCTATTACCTGGCTTAAGAAGTTATGTTCAGTGCATTCTAGGAGTCTCCTGGATTACCTACAGCTGCCATGCTACTTTTCCAGTATATGTCAGGGTGCTTGAATTCCCCCAGCAGGACGAGAGCCTGTGAGCGTGATGCCTCCTGCAGCCAGAGCCTTCTTCAAAAGGCTCCTCTTGATCAGGTTGGTCTGTAGGAGACTCCAGCCACAAGGTTCCCTTTGTTACCCCGGTCTCTGATTCTTACCAATAAGTATTCAACCTGCTTGTGGTAGGAATTTAGGCCCCTAAATCATTCAGTTTTTAAGAACTGCCAGATCAATGGAAAAAGTGTTCAGGAAATCTTAAAGTAGAACTATAATGTGAAGTTCCCAGATATTGTTAACCCACACAGTAAGTAATATCATCACACATCCTTTCTAGTTCTTGTCATATGTAGGCATAATAAACTACAGAATATAATTAACATTAAATATTATTTGCTTTAGTTGAATAAGGCGTCATCTTGAGGTTATTTTAATCCATTTAGGCAGGTGCAAATGAGGAGGACTTGAGGAGTTAAAAGAGAAACATGCAGTAAACCTGGAGCTGTTCATTTGAAAATGACATACTCTTGGGCACAGTATCTTCTGTAAAACTGAACCTGGCACAGTATAATACAGTAAAATTTTAGTAATAAATTACTTTCCTTTTTCAAGTTCTCTGCCAGAAATATCAGTTCTTCAGCCAACGATGAACAAACTACTGTAGTTAGAAAAGCAAGCACTTGTCAATCCTGCCATCTACTGGAAAAAGCCTAAAACTGAGCAATTCAGTGTTTCCACTCTCAAAGATTGGCACCAGATCCAGGAGCATATGCAATCCCCAGGGGAAAGGAGGGAGTCCTGAGACATTCTGCTGCAGTAATCTGCCTTTCCAGTGGAGAGGGTACTCCATAACAATGTCTGCAGGGACCGGAATGCACAACAGCTGTCTGCAATATATTTGGCTATCATCAACAAGCCATATCCCAAAGTCCTCACTGAGTTTTTATCCAATCTCCCACTGATTTTGGTAATAATTTTGCCTGACTAAAGAAATAACGGGAAATGAGCAAAGGCCTTACTTGGCTGATAGTTTGGGAACTAAACATACCAATACAAACTGTACATCAACTACATCGAGGCAACTTCTAAAAGTATAATCTTTATCAATTTATTTGTCATTCTTTTGTAGCCACATTCTCTACATAAACCTAATCATGGACTCAGCTGACATTCCTCTTCCAGTAAACAAGAGATTTATATAGATAAAAAAGTCTTGAAAAACAGCTTCTTTGTCATTACTTAGCATGTATTAATATTCCTTCCGCAAGAGTTATATTCTTCCATTCATTCTTTCTCCCATTCCAGTTTTTCAGAGACCACAAGAGTCAGCCCTAATGAAGATCCAGCTGGGAAAAACAATTCGACTGCTTCTAGTAACCCAACTTCAATAATAAGGTAAGCAGCATACCTGGGCTATCCAGAGGAAAAAAGCCAATGAGTAAGTAATATAATGCCTAGATGACCCTCTATCAGTCTCTTTAACAACAGTCTTCTTGGAAAACAAAAATAAAACTGAAATTTCACATTTTCCTCCAACTTCCAAAACAACATCAAAGCTGTCTGTACACCAAATAGGTGCATTATCAGCAGTAAAGAGGTGGTCAGGCTTGGGGCTTTTTTCCCCATGAGCTTCTGAATCCTCATATGTGTATCTTCTCGGCAAGAGAAAGGGACTCTGAAAAAGTAAATGAAGTTTGCAGATGATACCAAGCTGGGAAGAAGGGTTGATCTGTTAGAGGGTAGGATGGCCCTACAGAGGGACCTGGACAGATTGGAGAGATTGGCTGATTCTAATGGGATGATGTTTAATAAGTCCAAATGTCGGGTACTTCATTTTGGACACAACAATCCCATGCAGAGCTACAGACTGGGGACAGAGTGGCTGGAGAGTAGTCAGGCAGAAAAGGACCTGGGAATGCTGGTTGACAGGAAGCTCAACATGAGCCAGCAGTGTGCCCAGGTGGCCAAGAAGGCCAATGGCATTCTGGCCTGCATCAGGAATAGTGTGGCGAGCAAGACCAGAGAAGTTATCATCCCCCTGTACTCGGCACTGGTCAGGCCTCATCTGGAATATTGTGTACAGTTCTGGGCCCCCCAGTTTGTGAAAGATGTTAGGATACTGGAATGTGTTCAGAGGAGGGCAATGAAGATGGTGAAGGGGCTGGAGCATAAGCCCTATGAGGAGCGACTGAGGGACTTGGGGCTGTTTAGTCTAAAGAAGAGGAGGCTCAGGGGAGACCTCATTGCTCTCTACAACTACCTAAAAGGAGGTTGTAGTCGGGCAGGGGTTGGTCTCTTCTCTCAGGTGACCAGTGACAGAACTAGAGGGCATGGACTCAAGCTTCGTCAGGGAAAGTTTAGGCTTGATGTGAGGAAGAAGTTCTTCACTGAAAGGGTGATTGGCCATTGGAATGCGCTGCCCAGGGAGGTGGTGGAGTCGCCGACCCTGGAGGTGTTTAAAGGGAGATTGGATGAGGCACTGAGTGCCATGGTTTAGATGATGGTTGGTGTTAGTGTTGGTGTTAGTGTTGGGTTATAGGTTGGACTTGATGATCTCAGAGGTCCTTTCCAACCTTGTGATACTGTGAAACTGTGATACTGTGATATAAGTATTGCAGAATGCAGAAACTACGCAGAGATTTTTTCCTGTGATTTTTGTCTGTCCTTAAAATATTATTCTAGGAGAATAAAATGACACTGGCAGCCTGGGTGTGTCAGGCTTGGCAAAGGTTATATGTTGTGTTTTCTCAAAAGAGGTACTGCTTTGTGGAAATTAACTTAGCAGGTTAACAACAACTACTTTTTTTCTTTTTTGACAGCTTCTCTATTTTTTCTAATGTGCTCATTTCCATGTTCTTTTCTCCCACCAAAACAACATGCCAAGTCAGTGTACTTCCAGAAGTTCTTATTTTTCTCAACAGTTCTGGCCATTAAGGCACTTAGGAAAATATGGTTAAGTTACTATTTTTCCTACTGCATTAGTAAGAAGAAATCACAAGGGGTTTTTTTCTTCAGTTTTCCAAAATAATCCACTTCTAGAACTGTGGGAAATCATGGAAAATTTCATCTCCAAAACTTAATGTTTTAAATTGCATTTTAAGAAAAGCAGAAGAAAAAAGAGAAGCTGAAATGGAATTTATACAGTACCTTCTCAAATACTTTGTGTATTTTTTTTTAATATTGTTGCTAAGCTAATGAAAATCAAAAAGAGAATAGTCCTTTACTGGCTCTCTGAGATTATCTTGTAAATTACAGAAAACAAGAGACTTTTTTTTTAAGTTTATGATCATTTCTGGATTTTTTTCCATCTTGGTTTGCTAATTCTGCAACTAAGGACTTCATTAATAGCACAAAGACAAGGGCATCAGAATTCTGGTTTATATCAGGCACAATCACATTCTACTGCCATAGTCAGGAAGGAACAGTGGAAATAACCATAATTACAAAGGTAGAATATGCAAATAAAAAAGCTTCTCCTTTTAGTTCCACTTGTCTTTCCATATTTTCATCACTGTATTTCTCATTTAATTGTTAGTGCCTCATCTTTAAACAAGGCTAAAGACAGAAGGCCAAATTCTTAGCTGATTAGAACAACTTCATTGTACTACCTCATCTTATACCTCTGGAGGGTCTGTCAAAAGCAGAAGTCAGTCAGTCAGTCAATGATTCAACTGCATAGATACAAGATCTCAGCTGGGACTGGAGACTCAGCAGCACAAAGGAGCTGCACCTGTCAGCAAATGGCATGAGAGTCATGTGATTGTTTACCTCTAGGTATGCATGAAAACTTAATTCCCTTATAGTAGGCAAAAAATACTATTGATCTGTTCAAATAAATAGCAGCATTTTTTTCCTGAAGCAAACACATGGCTTAATCATATCCCTCCTGTCTTGGGTAAACTCACTATATTAGGCTTTTGTGCTTGGCAGTAAATCTTTGGCTCAGCAGTAGAATATTTTTAACCCTTTGTGAGAGGTTTTCTACCTGATAAGCGTGTAGCTCTACCAAACTAAAACTATACTGGATAATCTTAAGAATCTATGCAAAAGCATTAAGAAGTCCTGAGCTTCATTCTCCTGTCAACTGTGCCATCTCTAACAACATCTCTGGAGAACAAAGTCCTCTATACTGAAAAAAGAGAGGAGCTAATAGAATAGAAAAATAATCTTCTTTCTGCATTGGGACCACAAGTATACTTCCTTATTTCAGAACCCCACCAAGTTCATCTGTTCCTCTGACTGGAGACAGCCAGGCTGATGCTGACATCCTAGCTTTCATTAAAGCAAGACAGAACATCCTGCAAAGGAAAGGTAAGTCCTGCCAAAAAATAGGAAGCCAAACCAAAATCTTCAGTACAGCATTTTTAAGCCAAAATAGCTTTAGTTTACATTTATACTGACGCAAGTGAGTGAGAACTGATTCTGGCTTAAGTTATATTACATTATGTTCTCAGCCATTCGAAACACTTGAGGTTCTTCACATGTGTTTATTTTAGTATCTCAATGCTGCAGTGTAAAACTATGAAGGCTGTCTTTCTTAGCCACCATCAGTAAACTTTCTGGGGCATGCATGTCTGTGCAAACTGCACAGTGTATTTCTCTACGCTTATGTAAATTCATTTGGATGTGGTTTCTTGATGATGAAAATACTTCCAAAATTTGCTATATACATTTTCTATGTGGCCTGGTTTTCAGGTGTTACAAATTTTGCCGTAACAATACACACCAAATAAAGATTACACAAATGATTGTACCCTATCCCGTGAGGCAGACTGGCCCACTGTGTCTAGCAGAGTATGTCATTAATAGTTATTGCACCACATCAAGGTCTAGTGAAGCTTTCTATGGGTATTTGTCACCAAGTCAGGTACTGAGAGCAATCATAGTTAGGCAATAAAGTTGACTCTACAGTGTAGATAAGTAAAATTGGCAGGAAGCAGAAAGCACTAAATACACAACAGTGGCACTGCAAGGTAGCCCAGAAGTAATTCATCATGATAAAGAAAATGATCCATGATTCCCCACTCCACCCCCCCCACACCCCCTCCCGGGAATAATAGTTTTTAGTGGCAGCAGCCAATTAGACAGAAAATGAAAGCGGTAGTGGTTACTGAAGCAATAACTTTCCATCAGCACTTGAGTGCTGATGACAGCATTATTCACCAAGCTATCAGCACCTGGCAGATGGTGTTAGCACTGTCACAAAGTGGGGTTTCAGTATCACTGCTTATCAGAAAACTGTCAGGTAAACACACAGTGGCTGAAAAAACAGCCTCCCTACACTCATCCAAAGCAAACACTTAACACACTTAGGCTTTGGGATCCCTTTTGTCTTTATTTAGAAAAGCTGTTGTCAGGTTTCTTCTGCAAATGAAATTAAGTTGAATTTATAGGCAGCTCACCAGAGGAAGGTTAGAGATGTCTTACAGCAAACATTTCAGGCCTTCAGAAGGTCCAAATCTGACTCATTTTGTGAAGTACAGTAATCTAGCAATAACGACACATCTTGTCCTGTGATCAGCTCCTAAATCATACCATATCAGGAATGTATTTCTGAAATGCCTTTTCCATCCTGATTGTTTTTCAGCCACAAGCTGTTACTCAGCGTTATCCATCAGTTTCAGAAGGGTCTAGGCATTATCAACATTGACAACTATTAGGCCCCAAGATAAGAAAGGTATTGTTCCAGAATAGAGGCCAGTCAACAGTTTTAAAATTGTTCTGAGCGTCAGGATGGGCTACATGCTGCCCCAGGTAGCTGAAAATGACCGGAGCAGCATTTGCACAGTATTGACTCCGGTCATCCTGGCAGTGCAGGGCTGGATGGCTCAATCACTAAGCATAGACAGGGGAACAAAAAGTAAAGAGGCTTTGTAAGTACGACCTGCATATTACAAACACGTAGGGACCTGATATGTTTTAGATAAGAGACAGCTCAGAAGTTCAGAGAAAGATTTGCAGTCAAACAGACAGATTAAAGAAAGCTTTTCTTCCTTGGCTCATTGTGAAGAAAGGGAAAACCTCCCAGATTTGAAGGACGGAGCCACAGTTATGTCAGTATTTTAGAAGCAAACTGAGACGTGCACTTTACATTAGGTGAGGGGAAAAAAAAGATAAATGTGTACAGAAGCCAACAGCGTGGAAAATAAGTTTCATAAACAAAAAGCATGGGAATGCTCAATATCCTTAGTGACAGTAATGCAGGGGAGGGAATGAGAGGTCTCAGAGAAGATTACCTCAATGTTTGTATGTCGTTACCATTTACTTTCTAAACAGAAAGGAATTAAGGCAGGTACATTCACAGGGGCTTGCTGGGATTGTTAAAGCATTACAATAACTACATTGGAAAGCTTTTTACAAAGCGCTACTCTGCAAATTTATGCTTTAATTGCCTTAGTCTTGAAGTAAAGAACTGAAAATGCAGAAGAGCAGATGAATGACTTTTTTGTCTTAGAAGTTTTAAATGAAAATATTTTTTCTCCTTTATTTTGTTTTATGTTTCTGAAGTTCATTTTAAAAATGACAGCACAACCTGAAATATAGTCTAATATATTCTTTATGTCCTTTCAGGCTTCGGGAACAAATGAAATTCGTGCTGCAGTCCACTATTTCCTTTTAGAGTTAATAAAAGGTGTTAGATCTTTGCCTTACTCTTCTGTTTAGAAGCAGTTATGAATAACTACTTCAGGTGTACAGATTTAATTCGTAAAGATATAGAAGTGATTTGTCTTTCACAGCAAAATCCATTTCTCCATGAAATGATATTTGAATATTTGCACTCAGTATCTTCTGTTTGCATTAAATTTAAGCAAAGCTAAAACAACCAACCAGGAGTTTTCCACATATCTTTGTTTATTGATAAATCATTGTATGTTTTCTAAATGTAAAAATTATCTAATGTATTAATACTCCTTTACATTTGGGGAACACATTACTACTGATGGTACTTTTGTTTGCATGGATCTGCATAAGGCTTTATTATTTACATCTAGTTGGTATCCAGAGACGTCTGTGCAAAAATAGTAGTTATCTGGGATACAAAAGGTCTGTAAAATTTCATTTGAGACATTTTGCCATTTTATCCCCTCAAGAAACAGTAGTTTTCATATCAGATTATTAGAATACTGAGATTGCATTTTAATATGAAAATAAATTATTAGAAATTAATTTGACAATTCGAAATTTCCCAACTTCTTTTTTTCATTTGAATACATTAAATGTGCAAAATATGCATCCGCCCAGAATATGCAGGTTTCAGAAGAAATAATGACACTTGATAGGTTTGAAGTAAAATAGGGAAAACAGTTGTAAAACAAAAATGAGATGTGAAAATTTAAAAACAGTCATATACAACATAAATTCGTTATTGACTCAGTACTGCTTTATTGCATAATATCTGGCAACAACTTACACATCAAACTAAAACAAAACAAAAATGTAATGCAAAATTCAATCTATTTCTCTGAGATATAAATTTTTCCAATGGAAGCCATCATTTTTCATGCTAATGGCAATCTTATAGTCATGCACTTGGAAGTCTTTGGGTTGTTCACATAAAAATACAGCAATATAGTGACAGAAGTCACATATCATTCTCAAGGATATGTATTTCCTTAAGCTGTTGATACTTCACTCTGTGGCAAATTAATATTCAGAAGTACATGGTGAATTGGTATGTTCAAAACCAAGCAAACCTTTTTCTACATTTTTATTTTCTGTAAAAAACAACACAGCTGCCACATAAATTGGTAAACTTTATGCAGAATTTGGGATGTACAAGATGAGATAAAAGTCAGATGTAAAGTTGCTTTTGGAAGAGAGAGTTCAAGGGTTTGGTCAGAGGGGGGGAAATCCACAGGTCTTCTCACTTTTGTATGTCTGCTTTGTTGGAGATTATATTAAAATGCACTTCTTCTGCCAGAATCTTATCTGTCTGTCTTTATTTTTATTCTTCTCACTCTGTTATATATAAACAGTCTATTAAATAACTGTATAAACTAATGTTTATACAGCTTCATTGAGGAGAGCAGGGCCACCATCCCGCCTCTGTTCAACCCAGCTCACTGGAGAAGAACCAGAGATTCCAGACCATTGCTGGGTGAAGCAGCTGTCTTCTTCAGTTTTCAGTAAAATTCCCATTATGGTGAATTTATTTGAAAGTGGCCAAAAGAAAACTACTGGTACAACAGCTTATTTCATTTGACATTGAAGCATTTCCAATAGTTTTCAGTAGCCGGTTGAGAAGTATCTTAATGCTATCCTAGTATGAGCTATGTGGCACTGCTACTACTTGATGATTACATATTCACTCTTTTGTTCTCAGTTTGCCACACATCTAACTCACAGATAGAAAATATCCCTTGCTGTCCTGTTTCAAAATTCTCTAGCTATTTTTTACAACGTTACAAAATTGGTGTGAATTTCAGCCACTATCAGCAAAGTAATACCTGATTTGCACCATGGTCTAAGATTAAGATTATACCAAACACATCAGAAGAGCTTGGACAAAAGTGCATGCTATAATGGAAAACCATATAAATACATAAACCCGTATGAATAAATATAAATAATTTCTTCCTTCTTTTGGAAATTTTAATAATATTATGTGGATGGAAAAGATTGCTTGTTCGGTACGTAATAGTCTACCAAGTGAAGTGTACACTTTTTTTAAAAGCTTCCTCCACTCTTCAAAGGTTGCCTCTTGGGTTCGTAGGAAAATTTAGGTGGGAAAAGACCTCATAACGTCTTCAATCCCACCTGTTGTTCAAAACAGCATCAGCTATGAGATTAAAACAAACTGCTGAGGGCTGTGTTCAGTTTGGCCTTGTAAACTCCTAAGGATGGAAACTGCTTAACTTTTCTAAGCAATCTGTTCCAATGCTTGACTATCCTCATCATGAAAAAGTTTTTCCTTATGTCCAGCTTGAACTTTTCTTGTTTCAGGTAATGCTCATTGTCTCTCTTCCTCTCACAAGCCACACCGTCAAAAGCCTGGCTTCACCATCTTGACAGCCTTCTCACAGGTGTTTGAAGGCTACGGAGTTTCCTCTTCTTTTTGTCTTCATGACAGCATTTATTGATTTAAGAAACTTTATTTGGCCACAGATGAACAAAGTAACTTGTTTTAATAATCTATCTTCATATAATTTCTAGAGTAATTTTAAATAACTGTCATGATTCAACCCCTGCTCAGCCAGATCAGCAGCTAAACAGGGGCAGTTGTAATCCCAGACCTCCATACGCAAAGAAATGAAAATGAGAGAGACTTGTGGGCTGGAAATTAAAACTAAAATAGCTTTAATAAAGCAACATCAATAATAATACTACCATTATTAAGAAAATAATAAAATATATACAAATATATGAAATTGAACTGCCTGATGGCTGTACATCACCACTGATACTGCAGAGCAGTCTGGACTCAGCAGTAAACGGGAGCTGGACTCAGGAACTGGATCCACAAAAGCACAGTACTGGGGTCAGGGGCAAAAGGACAGACAGAGTTCTTGCTCCATTCAATGTGATATCCAGCTGCTGGTTGGTTAAATATTTATATGGTAAATACAATTTATTTATTATCTCCAACCAGGATAAATTCAAATGTCTTGTTTGTGGAGGTTTCTTAGGGAAGAAGCTCTGCTGTGCTAGATATTATACAGAGATTTCTAGGATTAATTTAGGCCAGATATTGTGGATCTCATTTCTTATTTCTAGGCATTTCCACTCCTTTTATATAGTTTATTGCAGGGGCAGATAGACATCTGCTGGTCTCCTACAGCAATAGAGATTCTGTGAGAGTCAGGATATGATCCAGACATAGAATAAGGGCCAAAGGGTCTGTTTTCATTTATACTGAATCTACCAGGGATCTATACACAATGTGGAATTGCACCAGGGAAAGCCCTGAGGTCACCAGCTTTTGGCTTGGGCATTTTTCTCCATTTTCATCACTTCCTGACCACTGCAGAGAGCTCCAAAGAGAAAATGGCATAAGTTTAGGTGGAGTTTCTCTTGCTTGGAAGACAGACCTGCCTAATTCAATCTTGCTTTTTCACTCCTCCATTTTCTGTGAAGGAGGCTGTGAAGTGGAATAATGAGGTTCATACATGTAACGGTGTAAGAATATATTGTGGTATCTTCCCAACAAAAGATTTTATTGTTCTTTCCTGGTTTAATCAATCACAGCATGCAAGTATTTTATGTCAATAGCATAAACTGAAAGCACTTCAACATAATAAAATATTAAGATCTTTTAAATGTTGCCTATACCAAATACCAAGCTGGTGAATATAGATGCCAACAAGTTGAAAATCTGGGAATGCCTATTACATATAGCATGTTTAGTAGCTCTATATAGAATTTGTTTGTCTTTCCAAAGTCCCTTTTTCATAACCACAACAATCACACTTCCGTTTTTAAATTATTTCATATGAATCACTCTCTTACTGTTTAAATCAATACTAAATGATCCTTTTCCAGTATTTTTTCTGTTTCACTTCCTGCAATGTTTGATGTTTGCTTTGAATCTTCTCCAATAAAGCAAGCAATGTAAACTAGGTATTTATAATAGTTACTATCCATGCCGTGATTTGACACCACCACAATAAAATCGAAGACTTTGACTAAAACTTTGATTTCCCTTTTTCTTGAGGGAAATCTCAAGGGCTGCACCTTAGATTTTCTAAAGGTTATCTTCTGTTCATTTTTTTGGGCAGCTGATGTGCTTCACTTGACACAAACAGGGAACTAAACAAATACTTATATTTGTGAGCCAACACTGGGTTAACATGGTTGCATTTATACAGATAAAGAACAGAAACAACAAAGTCCACCTCCAACGCAATAACCACGTCTTACTTTAGTCCTTAGCCAGCAACTAAACAATAGGCAGCCACTCTTTCACTTCCCTCTAACCAGGAGGAAGAATTGGAAAAGGAAAGAAAGTACTGTTGAAATAAAAACAGTTTTAATAAAACATCATCATGATCATTATTATTATAAATTACAAAACTATACTCAGCCTGCTCCAATCAGTGATTGCAGAACATGTGCTCCCGACAGTGGATGCCAGGTGGAGAATACAGTGAGCACAGCAGTTCTAGTGGGTACAGAGGTTATAGACGATGCAGGGAGATCCACAAAGACAGAAGTCAAACTCAGCACCTGGAAAATGAACATCAAAGAGCACCGAGAGCAAGAGGGGCGAAGGAAAAAGAGGGCCACTCCCTGAAAACTTCCCACTTTATGTTAAGCGTGATGTTTATGATATAGAATACTTTCTTTGACCAGTTTGGAACATCTGTCCTGGTTCCACTCCACCCAGCTAAATACACCTGCTTACTTGTAAAACGTGAGAAACTGAGAAGGGTCCTTGGATTCCCTAACAACAATTATTAACGTCAGTGTTTTTCAGCATTTTTCTCATACCAAAATCTGGAGAAACAGCAGTTGCTGAAAAGAAACTTAACTCTATCCCTGCTGAGCATAAACATTACCTAGTAACAACTGTAAACAATAGGTGTTATCAACGCTATTCTCACACTGCACCTAAAATGCTGCAGCTACTGAGAAGTGCAGATACTTAGAATTGACTCTATTCCAGCCACATTGGAACACTACAGAATTCAAGGAAACATGGGGTTTTGTTGGTGTTTTTTCATGGAAACTGTCTAAGAAAAATAATAATGAAATTTTGGAACTCTTTCATCTGAAAATGCTTCATGTTTTCACCTATGTGACTGTAAATCACATTCAAAACAATTGGTTTAAATTTATAGTAAGAACAAAATCAGAAGCAGAAAATTGCCAGATGGCAGTGTCATACCTGCAAAAAAGCAGTTACTGTTATTTATATTTAACATGGTTCTAAATAATTTCCTTATCTCTTCTCTGAAGTGCAGGGTTTAAAAGCCATCCAAGGAGCAAAGCAAATTCAAAACAATTCAGTATTTCCATGTACAAATTGTTCAGGCTGAAATGCATACCCTATGGTAGAATGGGTCCCTGGATCTTTGCATCCAATCTGTCATGTAGTTCTGTACGGAGACATTTCTTCCAGGAAATATAGTCCAAAAGTTCACTCTTCATCAGAATTTTAAAGATGATACAATCAGACAGGGTATCTTTCAAGCATCTAATTCATTATTTTAGAAAAAGCTTATTTGTGTATATGTAAATTATACTCGTACTGATCACAGTAGTATTTTTTCTGGCTTTTGAAATACAGAGTGAGAAAACCATGTCAATTATTTTTGGACTTTCACATCTGTCTATGTTTAGAAATTGTTAGGGACTGTTACAACAATAGGTGAAGCAACTGGAGAACCCCAAATCCCTTGATTTGGTTCAGATAATACATGTAAAGTAATTCATTATCTTCACTGTAGATCAGAATGTCATTTTGGTATCTGTCCTTTCCAGAAGGCTCAGATTTTCTCTGGAAAAAGCTAGACCCTACTGAGTCAGTCACATATTACAGCAACATTGAGGGAGGAAGATACGATAGGTGAGGGAATAATCAAGAAGGTCATGTTCAACTCGATTCAAAATATGTTTCATGAGAATTCTTCATACCTCAGACCAAATGCAGTCTTGTGTTCAACATTGGCAGGGAGCACTGGAACAGCAGGACTTCTGAGTAACAGTCAGCTTCCAAGTTCAGCTACGCTCAAGAAATTTTTGCTTTCAGCATTTTTTATTTCTAAACTTTATGAACTCAGGTATTGTTCATTTTTTAGTCTTAAGAACACTAAAAGAGCAAGAAGAGAAGTTAGATTACACTGTGCTTTTTCATCCCATCACCAAAAGGGATCTGTTTGTATTGTTATTTCAACATGTTGTACGTGATACCTTTTTACCTGGAAGCCAAATTTCATGTCCAATGTTGTAAGCCATTCTGAGCTCCCTCTTCAAAACTCAGAACTCGCCCGGAAATCATATGTCTTCAGCTCGCTTCCAAATGTATACTTTGATTTTCTTTATTCCTGTGGCAAGACATAACTTCTGGGCTACTGCACATAACCTTGTTTTGTTTTATTCCTATGTTGCAACCTGACACTACAGTTAAAAAAAAAGCCCTTGCAAACAGCTTATTCATTATTTCTATAACTTGAATAGTGGACTGGAGCATCTCTCTTATGAGGAAAGGCTGAGAGTCCTGGGTCTGTTTAGCCTGGAGAAAAAAACTGAGAGGGTATCTCATCAATGCTTAGAAAAATCTAAAGGGCGGGTGTCAAGAGGATGAGGCCAGACTCTTTTCAGTGGTGCCCAGCAGCACAAGGGGCGACAGGCACAGACTGGAACACAGGAAGTTCCACCTAAAGATGAGGGAAAACCTCTTTACTGCAAGGTTTATAGAGCACTGGAACAGGCTGTCCAGAGAGGCTGTGGAGTCTCCTTCAAAACCTGCCTGGACGTTTTCCTGTGCAACCTGCTGTAGGTGAACCTGCTGTAGCAGGGGCGTTGGACTAGATGATTTCCAGAGGTGCCTTCCGACCCCTGCCATTCCATGATTCTGTGAAATCTATAGGTACAAATATCTGAAGCTTCTCCATTCCCAGATATGGATATGAATGAAACCGATTTTCAGTCTTTTTCGCTGCGCACTACTTCTTGTTTGAAGGTAGTTAAAAAACAATCTGAATACTAAGCAACGGAGGGATATCTGTATCCAGAACACTTTAATGGGAAGGGAGTTTAAAAAAAAAATTGCAGGGTTAGCCACATGGCCTTCTTGCTCAGTGTGTGTGTTTTCTTTCAGAAGCAGTGTGGCAGAGATGACACTAGCCATAAAGCTCTTCCTACAGAAAAAAATGCAAGCCCAGCTCATTTCCAGTGTGTGATAATCATTAAGACTCCTGTGAGTGAACCTCTGATACTTTTTCAGCTAACGATTAACCTTAAGCCCTCCTTCCCCCATATGTATTTAGATTAAAAGGGCAAGACGGAGTCTGAAAGCAGCAGGCATGAGTGGTTCATTCTCTAACTCTATGGACTAAAGGGTGGAGTCATCTGACAGAATTCAGGAGCCGCAGATCGGGTAGTGAGAGGACTGATCTTGTTAGGATTAGAAAAGAGAAGGTCTGTCTTGTGTCTAGGCCGAACTTAGGATGTTTATGAGCTTCATCATGCTGCTTTCACTGGTGCCAACAATGTTTGTATGGTATAGACTACAGCTATTGACTTTTCCATTTATTCAGCTCCATACTCTTCTTTGTTCTGGGAAGTCTGCTGTAATTAGAGAGTTTATAGTGTTTTCTTGTACAGAAGTCTAGTGTTTAGAGTAAGGCTGTACTTGTCAAGATTTTAAGAGTCTATCAGTGACTCTATAGTCATACGACCTTGGGTAAGTCATTCAACCAGAGTTTTCTTCAGTTTCCCATCCTGGAAAACAATATCAGTCTCAGAGGGCTTGTGTCAGGCTTCATTCATTTAATTGAGGTTTTTGGACAGAAGTTGTTTTAATGGGAAAAAAACACTACAATTTACGTTCTTATTAAGCCATAAATGCTTTCCCTTTATTTTGGATAGAGGAAACACGGGGAGGGATAAAATTTGACTGTTAGTGTAATTTTGTATAGCCCTGATACCCATATGTTCTGTTAAAAAAAAGCTACAGGCCAGGAGCTGGGAACACAGGTGTGTGATTCCTGGGTGTCTTGGGACAGTAACCTAGAAAGTGCTGGGTAGGTACTGTCAGCAGCAGAGCAGCAGCATGCCCTTCTCCACCATACACAACCAGCAGATCAGCTGGACTACACTGCTAGTACTTGGTTATCTCTTTTACCTCCTCCTGGGTGCTATGGTGTTCCAGCTGCTGGAGAAGCAGGCAGAGAGCCACTTTTGGGACCAGTTCCAGCTGGAGAAGCACAAGTTCCTGCAGAACTACACATGCTTGGACAGGCAAGCCCTGGAGAAGTTTGTACAGGTAAGAGGAACAGGCTCCCATTATTTTGGCTCAAGCATTATTTTGGTTAGAAGAAATTATACTGTTTTGGCCAAGCATGTCATAAAGTGATCTGCTGTCCATAATATTAAAGGACTAACTGTATAAGAGAAAAGCAGAGTTTTCTCAAGACTATTCACATACTTCTTTATCTTCGTCTATTGCACTTCTTCCTTTTCCCAGTCATGAACTCCCAAAATATACAAATCTGGTGATGCACTTTAATGCTGCCTTGCAATAATTTCAACTTCACAGCTTTCAGATCTTTCATTAATTATTACAAGGGAGAATTATGCATGGGAGCAAAAACCAAGAATCAAACCTAAAAGAAGCAGATTGCCCTTCCAAACCTGTGCAAAGTCTGCACTTCTTTTCTACCAGAAATCGTCTACAACTTTTGAAGAGGGTCTTGCACTTCCAAGATCCTAAAGAAAAGGCAAAGTCAACCCTCACAAGCTGTGTTATATATAGATGACCTAAGAGATAAAGGGCTCTTGTTCAGCATGGGTTGTAAATTAATGACATCTTCAATTACATGTTAAGCTACTCCTCAAAACAGACTGGAGATAAATTATGAAATCTTTCTTGGTATTATTGCAGACAAATCCTCTCATTCTGTTATTGCAAGAACTTAATAGGTATCCTTGAACTACCACTTTATTCATGCTCAAAATTTATCCAGTTGCAGAGGTGGGTGCCTAAATAGTTTGAACTCTTTCTATCTTGTCTTTAAACCTGATTGATAGAAACTCTAAACATGCTGCATGCTTGCACTTTCTCTTAGCTCTGTGATAAAGATGGTAGAGGAGAGAAAACTGATTCTCATTCTAAACCAAACTGGGACATGTCATAGGGTTGGAAGGTTTAGTTCATCTCCAGTGCCCTAGAAACCTTAATGAATGTTAATGGATGTCCAGATTCTCTTCTCTCTCTGGCTGCAGTGCAGCTTCCTTAGCATTGCTAAGAGAATCACATTTTACTGCATCTCTGCTGAATTAAGATACATTTCGCTTGTAAGAAGTTCCATACAAAATCGACTGAGGGCACCAGATTATCATCTACAATGCACAGAGCTTTAAAGTACTTCGACTTGCTAGTCCTCCAGATAAATGTAAGGACATGTACCCTCTGACTTGCCTGTCATTTATAAGACCTTTCAAGAAATTTGTCCAGCTCTTACTAATAGTAGAGAATATAATTCTTTCCGTATAAAAGCTCTAAAACTAATGCAGGTAAACAGTCGTCTGTCTGTACTTTTTAACTAAATCGTTAAGGAGGCCTGTTCATTGTATCAGAAGTTCCAGTCTGCAAAGTGACAGTATTCATGCTGTGGTGAGATACAGCCACTAGATTCAGGCTGCTCAGCTGACAAGTGTGAGGTGTCTTGTCTTATTGACAGCTCTTTAAATCTAAATTAACCCAGGGTTTCTTTTTCCATACTCGTTATCACTAATAATAGAGTTATTAAGTTACTTTTGACTTGATTGTGCATGAAGCAAATCCTTACCATTCCATGTCCATAAAGCGCATTGCCCCTGCTTGGCTAAAACTGCCTAGCTGAGAGATGGCCCTAAGCTGAACAGCCTGGAGCTTTGGGAAAGGGCAAATCCAAACTCTGTGATCTAATTTCTCTCTGGTAAAAATACTTTTGTCAGGAAATTATGCCATTCTGACAGCATAACTGAGAAGCAGACTCATTGAGTACAGAGGTACCTTTATAAGTTCCCAGTTTTGATTATGTCCATACATTGTCAGCCCCAAAGGAACTGATATAAATATTGACCACAAGGACAAGTGGCGACAGTGTGCATTGGCAGGGGGAAAGGAGCAGAAGTGGCAGGTTGCTTTTACTCTCTCCGCATCCTACTGTACTTTGTGTAGGCTTCATACTCTTACTGTAAATTACAGTACATTGCTTTTACTTAATGGATACTTTTGCTCCCAAAGGCAACAGATACTGTTCACTAACTATTCAACAGCTGCTCTTTAATCACTCCAGCCATAACCATTACCTGAGGTCTAGGTGGAAAGGAAGTAGAAACCATTATAACTGTCCCACATCAACCTGTTTAGGAATGATTCTCCTGGGCATGAGAATGCCACAATTATCATAGGGTTGTACTTAAAAGGAACCATCATACCAAGAAATCTGTGCTTGACAGACTATGTGTGAAGCATTCAACATGCAGCATTGCCTTACTGTTCCATGTTGGCTTTCATGGTGTGAATGTAACTCCTCTGAACTCTCGTGCATTGAAATGGATAGAGCTGACATGTTTTCCTTACCCTTACAAGGGTAAATTAAACCTGTGATCATTTTAGATGTCATAAAACTCACACCTCAGTAGCTTCTGTGTGTTCCTTCTAAACAGCAAATAAAATAATAAACTCTAGATAACTTGGCATGTCAAATTCTTCCCATTCTAAGAACGGGCTTTTAATGGATAATGTAAAGTTCTTTGTCATATTGAAAAGAAACTGTTGGCATTTCAATCATGAGATCACGAGTGATGATGCCCAGCAGCCCTACCTGATGGATTTGACCAATGTTGTAGATTTTTTACTAAAAGAATAACGTTAAATGCTAAATTTAGGGTATTCAACCCACCAGTACAGACCAGGTAATACTGAAGAACCTATGCAAAATCAGTTACCTCATAGTGGGTGTGTTCATTAGGTAAGCAATCCTTCTGACAGTGGTCAGCATTTGAATGAAAAAAAATATCTTCTTTGTTCTCACTCCTGGAACCAACTAAATCTGGGGTTGCTGTTGAATCCTGCTTATGTCTTGGATCATACAAAGGTCTCTAGAAGAGATGAACAAGTAATTCCTTCGGTCATTTGGTAAAATGACGAAGGCTGTGACCTGGACCTCAAAATTCTTGAAACCCCAGCCACTGAGCAGAGGGTAACCAGTCTCCTTCAGAGAAATCCTTGGGGACAGCAAAGGAATACAATCTTCACTAAGGCAGCGAACAAGATATCTGATGCATAAATAGAAGAAGAATTTCTTTTGAACCTAGTAATTTTGGTCATCTGGTAAGAGCTACCTGGAATAGCAGAGAATATTTCATTAGCTAATCTTTCCAACCAGGAAAAGCCTAATATTAATTGAAAATTATTGGGAAGTCAAAGTCAAAAATAGTATTTCATCCTCACTAGTTCTTACGTGTAGGAAATGGAAATGAGCATGTTCCCCATGCTCCTCCCCACAGACACAACCATGCATTTACACATGCCCAAATTAAATCCTAGAATGAGATAACTAGATTAGGGAAGGAGAGAAGAGGAACTGCTTTTGTTTTTTATGGTATAACTTCACTTTCTTTTCACGCTTCGATCATTCTGGGGACTCCCTCCTCTCCCTTCCCCTTAGCCTTCAACTACTTACGGAACCTATTCTGCTTCAATGGCCAGTTTTCCAGTGACAAGAGTTCAAGTTCCTGGCCAGCTCTATTTACAAGTTTTGCCATGTCAGTAACAGGCCATTTTAGTCAAACTCTACACTGTTATCTACGTTATTATTCTGCTTTCTCAATATGAAAAGCAATATTTACTTCTCTCTTTATTCTGACATTCTTCATGATTTGGTCTAACAAGTTGATCATCTTCGCTCTTTTGATCTCTCCTGCCTCAGGTCCTCATGGAAGCATGGGAAAAAGGGGTCAACCCAGAAGGAAACTCTACAAATCCCAGTAACTGGGACTTCAGCAACTCTTTCTTTTTTGCAGGAACTGTTGTCACCACTATAGGTGAGGTACTGTCTTTCCTTATAAACTAGGGTTTCCTCCAGCTATCCTGCAAAGCCCCCAGAAAGATGAAGTTGGTGAGCAGGCTACACCTGCACAACAATCTTGACTAACGTGGATTAATGTTTTTTTATTGATTTCCAGTTATACCTGTTATTCTTGCATATCCAGCAAACTACACCTGCAAAAAAAGCTTAGTGCCTGCTTGATACATGCAATATAATTTTGTATGTGCACAGCACATCTTGAGATAGCTTTGAAGCATTCGGTTGCATTCACCACAAAATCAGAGACCTATGGCAAATTACACTACTTTTTAAGAATAATATTTTTCACATTAATTTTCTGTTAGTACTAGTGAATGCACAAGGCTCAATCATAAGCTATGGCAGTTTGTAAGTAGAATTAATTGCAGAAAATCATAGCTCTCTAGGTTCCTGAAACTTAACATAGTTGAACTTCCAAGCCTAGGAACTTCCCATGATGGCCTGGAGCCTGAATGTAAAACCTTTTTGTGTAGCTGTTTTCTTCTTTTTTTTTTCCAGGTTATGGTAACCTGTCCCCCAGCACAGTGGCAGGGCAGATCTTCTGTGTGTTCTATGCCTTATTTGGAGTGCCACTCAACCTGGCCTTTCTTAATCAGTTGGGAAAAGGCCTCAATGCTCATCTGATTACCCTAGAACGATGGGTTCAAAAGCCAGGCCGTGCCCAGGTACAGTGTCAATTTATCATCTATTTCTACTATTTTGAAATTAATTAAAGTTCTCTTCTCAGATAGGTACTGCTGCTGCTGGATTGGGTTTCCTTGTGCATGTCTACGTTTTTCTGAACCACAGCAATAATATGGTCCTTTCTATCAGAAAATTGATACACTCTTTATCTACTTGTAGCTTTAAAACAATTTGCTTTTGCTTGAGAGACTCTAGATTTGCCTATTTGAAACCTGACTCAGCAAAACTGTTAAGCAAGCACAGCCTCAATTATGAGCAGGGTCCTTAAGCTCATGACCTTAGCAGAATACATGCCCATACACACATTGCTAAATCAAGCTCAGGCTATCTAGCCTATGCTAGCATCTATCCAGAATCTAGCTCTATACTGTGCAAAAACAACTCATTTTTACTGGCCCGCTAATCTGTCTTGAATTACCTTCCCTGATTGTGCCAGCAATTTAGCATTTCCTTCCTTTTCTTTTCTTGAAGTGTAAATAAATACTCCTTTTCCTTAGTTATTGTTTATTGGTGAGTCATTGAACTAGTCCAGATGTATTGGAACAAGGGAAGCACTGATAATAGAAAATACATGAAGGTCATTCATAACAAAGTTAGTGCATGTTTCTGAGTAAAGGTTCAATTAATTGACCCCTTTAGTCAGGGAAAAGGGAGATTAGATATGTTAGATATGTTGAAACATTTCAGAGTTCTGGCATAAGATTTTTCTCTTTTTCATTTGTAAAATCTCTGAGTCAGTGCATGCTTTGCCTACAGCAGGAAAGCTATAAAGGTACTGTAAACTGCAGACTCGGTTTACATGAGCAAGAAGTTCTTTAGCTGCATAACTTATGCCTGTTCCCCAAATACATGCAGCTCTACCACCGGAAAGATTTTCATGCTAGTATAGTTGCATCTGTCCTGAGATTCCTCATAGCGCCTCAGGAATGGAATCTTTTTTCTCTTTTTTTTTCATTTCACTCCTGCATTAACACCTCATATCTGGCTGAAATCCTATTATCAGACAAAGCTTTGGAGCTTTATCTTCTTGTTCACTCTGAAAAATCTGTTTCAGAAAGTTATTTCATATAATTTTAAACATAATTTAATCATGCTTTGGGAAATTAATTACAATCAGTTCTTTACTCCTGATTTACTGTCCCCTGCCTAGGGTACAAACCCTATAGGCTTGTACTGAAAGTTCTTAAAAGCTAGGATAACAAGTAATATTGTGCATTACGGTATAAAGTTTTATGCAAACTTTATTATCTAATTAAATGCTATTGCACTTCTGAAATGAACTAAATGAGAACATATCAATTATAACATGTCAATTAGTGATTCTCAAAGTGCTTTTCAAATGAGGTATTATTAAACAGCTGGAGACACATGGTGCATAATATAGCAGTGATTTGTCACGGTCACCTAGTAGGATGACACCAAGTTTCTCAAGCTCAGCCGAACTATTTTATGTGTGAGATAATACAAAGAGAAAAAGAAAAACATGATACCTGGAACTTCGACTTTATAAATACTGGTTTGGCTTTTCATCAAGTCACAATAGGCACATGGATAGAAAACCATACTCTGGTTTGAATGCCTTTGAGGGCATTTTTCACTGATTGCCTGGAAATCCTTGAGTTCCTGATCCTCAATCCTAAAATACTCTGTCACAACGTATCCACTGACCATTCTGTGTACCTATCTATTGCAGCCACATATACTGTAACTTATCTGCCCTTAATGTCTCACAGAAGATAGACTGTTAGGCAGAGAGACACAGATCCACTCTGCACTGACAGAAAACAGTTCTGCACTGAATGCTTCTAAGTTTAAAATAAACGCAAGCAAACTGACTTAAGTTAAATTTTACCCAAATATATTTTTGGCGTAGCTCTTGCAAGCCACTTTATAAATCTTTGTAAGTCGTCATGGTGAAGAGAGCCCTAACTTGTTCTTGCCAGTCTTTGTATAACGAGTAATGCAATATTGGTGATTTTCCTGAAACACTGGAGCTAATTGATTACAGGAGCATCTCCACTTGATGTAATTGTAAAGTGAGTATTTCGTTCCTGCGGTAGCCATAATAAGTTTGAAAAAAGCTTTAAAAAGATCCTCCTTTTTTTTCCCAATTTTGAGACTTTTTGGATTCGTGACTAGGCACAATATCTATGTGCAGGGTAAACAGAAGGTCAGCCTGTGATGCATTGAAGCATTGGTTTATTCTTACACATCTGAAGCGGGTTTGCAATTCAGGACCAAAGCATACCCAGCTATTTCCTGCAGACAGCTGCTCAGTGCTGTTTAGCTGCCATCTTCCTTTTATCTTTCAGGTGGTTCAAACACTGGCAGTGGCCATCTTCCTGACCATTGGGACCTTGCTTTTTCTAGTGTTCCCACCATTGGTCTTCAGTTACGTAGAAGGCTGGAGCTACGGAGAAGGCTTTTACTTCACCTTCATCACCCTGAGCACCATTGGATTTGGAGACTATGTAGTAGGTAAGAAGGTGAACTGTATTGAGCTTTGTTGAAATTAGTTACTCTAGTATAAAGCTAAATACAGAGAGCATATTTATCCATTTCACTATAAACCCGGTATAAGACTGAGCTAAGCCAGACTGGAAATAATGAGCTAATGTATTATATGCCGTGGGCCTTTTTCTCTTGGCAGCTACGCTGAGATCACCAAACTCATTTCACATACGTCACTGAACACCCATTCCACGGGGACTATGTCCAAGCTGGTATGAATGTGATCCATGAGTAACAGGTGGAACATAAATGAAATCTCTTTGTCAGTATTAGGCCTTTGAACCATCCTCTCCTAACAGTGACTCATTTCAGCAAGTGCCTACCATTTCCAATAAGAAATCATCGCAAATATAAAATGATCGCTGCTTACAGCAGGGAAAATATTACTGACAGCCCCAGGCCTCCTGTGAAAAAAACCAAACCCAGTGAGATTACATAGTCTTCAGAGATCTAGGCTAAAACATAATAGGAGAGACATGAAGGGCTACATTTTTCACACACTTATTTAAACAAGTTCTCTTAAATTATTTACGTATTTAAAGTATTTAATTGTTAAAAGCATTAGGGTCTGTTACTTCATGAATAGTAGCTCTCCTCTCCTGGAGGTTGTAACTATGTCCCAAAAGAAGATAAAAACCCATCCCATGCTGAATCTTGGCACTGTGGAGTTTCATGGTGATCTAGATGACAGAGACTAAATGGATGGCTGTAGTATTGTCCCATGTCTCTATCAACTGCACCAATTGTCCATGCTGAGGAAATATCAAACTCAGGATTAAGATGCTCATAACCACTTACTTAAAATGGCTGCATTTCCCACATAATATTCTCCAGGTGATTTTGAATCCTGGTTACTGAGGTATATCACCCTACAGAAAGCAATCATTGTATCACTGACGTAGATCCCCTATGTGTTTCTTGAGTGAAATATGGCTGATATGGATTCAACATTGTGTTGAATGTTTTTATTTGTCAGTGGCCAGAAACACTTGATTTTGTGCATCCCTGATTAACATCAGATATGGATATTTTTATTATACAGTCTCAACCTCAGAGATTTCATGCCAACTCTGCTAAGCTTAACCAAAGAGTTTAACAAAAAAAAAGAAAAGAATGATCATAGATCATCACACAAACTTGTTAAGCACACACTTTTGCAAGGGCTGGAAAGGGTGTATGAGTATGTTTGTTGTCTGGTAGACTGAAGCTGTAAAGATTAATATGCAAAGTTTCCTGGATTTTTCAGGCACAAACCCCAAGAAGCAATATATCCCAGTGTACAGGAGCCTAACTGCAATTTGGATTATTTTTGGCTTGGCCTGGCTGGCTCTGGTCTTCAACGTGGGAGCTGACTTGGTGGAAAAATTCCTTCAGCTGAAGTGGCACAAGCCTGACTTAAGCTTGGCAGAAGGAGCCACGATCAAATTGGAAGATGAACCTGAGCAGCCTAGAATCCACATCCCTAGCTGAGCAAGGTACACAGAAAGCAGTCTTGAAAGTGCCTCTTTCATCTGTATCGCACACTAAGCAAGCCTTGTGGCTAAAGGACTAAACCACATGTTGTGGACTCTTTCCTAACAAGGAAATGTTTCAGATGCATTGGTATTTCCACACACTGTGTAGGCATCAGCCAATTAAAATCTCCAAAGAAGTAGCATGCATGGTAGAACAAGCATCACAGGATCCGCTTCACACTTCTCACTCAACAAAGGCAACTTCCCCTAAAGTAATCAATTACTGTCCCTTCTCTTTCTCTAGTGCAAATCAGTTCTTATGGTCACTTGTTTTCGAAAAGGTCAGAGTGACTGCCTCCCAGCTCCAATGAGAAGTCATATCACCGAGAATCTCAAGTGGGAAAAGTCAGGTACAGAATTCTTTCTTCATTTCCAATCTATCAGGAAACAAACAAAACTGCAGAGGAATAGTAGTAGTAGTAGTGACCACAAGCTTAGTGGCATCCATCTGATTAAGATTCATTTGATATTGTCTGAAATTAGCAGCTTTCATATAAAATAACATTTCTTTAGTTCCTAAGCTTCTCTCTTAATCTGTGCAGAAATTGTGTGTCCAGTACTGCCCAGACCGTTACAGTTCATTTCAGAGTGAATTGACAAACTCAAAGCAGGTCCTTATCCTTATCATAGTTCATTTCACAGCCACTTGAAAACAGCACTTTAAATCTGAAGGCAAGAATTCCTTATTTCCAGCCAGATCACAGATATTATTACAGTCTGGCATTTCCTTTGGGCCTGTTTATTGAAGAACTTTCGTGCACCATACAGGGCTGATGCTGACCTTTTACCTCCAAACAAGCCTGATGATAGGCTCTTGTGTTAAATCTGATCCTCAGTCATGCACATAGTGTCACTCTGAGAAACAAGGAGTTTGATTTTAGCACAGTTATTGTAAATCAAAAGTAGCAGCAGCCATCTCCAAAGAAGAAAAGACAAAGAAGACATATAAGACCTTATAACAGGCCTGTCACTGGGATATAAAACTGCCATCACATTCTGTACTAAATTATGGAAACTTGATAAAATAATTACCCATTCACTGAGTATCATACTAGATTGTTTATAGAACACATTCCATGGGTATGCTTGCAATTATGTACATACTGCTATTTATTCAGAATGTTTATAACTCTGTAACCATCAATTAATCCTTTTAAACTCCTTTATAAGTGGAATTTAATGTAAAGTGTGAGTGAAATATGACTGGGCATGTAAACTAGCCTCAAGCTAACCTATGGCTGATGGTTTACAGTAATATCACAAGTCAGACTTTCAGAAGCTGCTTTGATATTTCATTTTGGGAAGTATCCATAAAACATATAGAGACGTGTGTAGGTCACAAATCTCTTCCCGCATACTTTCTGTGAGGAGGGTCAAAACAGACATTTATTCTTACGTCTGACTTGTTGCCTGTTTTCTTTGCTAGTTGCCGATTCCTGCAGTGTGCAGTGTGGCTGCTTAAATCTGAATTTCTGGCATACAAGAATGCCAGCTATGGTTTATTCAGCTCATTTTAAAACTGAGTTTTCAAATGTTTATCCCATCTAAGATCTCCCTCATGGCTTTCCACTACCTACCTCACAGATTTTTATCTCCTCAGTTTTTGCACTGATCTTCCTCTGTGCCCTCAGCTATTCCCATAAATTTTTGCAATGGCTTCCTTTGTACCTCCTTTCACTGAGAAATGCCAACAGTCTCCTGTCTAGCTTTTGGATCTTTGCAAATCTCACGGGAAACATTCAGTGGTCTCTATTCTTTGGACATAATGCTTGCAAATGCACTTGCTAATGTCTTTACCATCACTGTACTCTGTACCTGCCTTATGTCAACTCTACAAGACATTTTAGACCTGTTTGTGTGTAAGTCAAAACAAAAGTTCTACCCTTCATCTTGTCTTTTTCCATGCTTTCCTTACTTTATCTAGCCACAATCAGCCACAAAACATTCACTAGTCTAAAGGTGATCCTACACAGTGTTTTACACCATGTTGCATACCATAAAAAATGGTAATGTGGTTTATCAGGGATAGAGAGCATGCATGCACCACTTACTGGCAAAGTGTTTGTTAAATGACAGCAGGAAGTCTGAATGGCTTTTACTGCAGTCCAGAAAATTGCTTCTGTACCTGATACTGATTTTGACAAGAAGCCACATGGTAATACTATTTTCTGAATGTTTTGCTACTGCTATTTTTAGTAGCGCTAAAGGACTAAAACACTCTAAGGAGTGGCTATAGCAGTTCTCAAGCTGCCTGCCAGAAGACTCAAAAATATACTTTAACTCAAACCTATGGCCATGTTGACAGAAAAGTGAAAGATACTGATGACCTCTCCCGTGTTACATAAGTGATAGAAATTTCTTGTGCACTTTGTCAATTTTTCAAGATCCTGAAAAGATCCTAAATGTTGTGCGCATCTGCAGTCAAAGGTATTTCTAGGTACACTAGGACTACTGGCCCAGTTATTGAGTATGGATAGATGAAATGCTTTCTAGTACCCTTCCTCTAAAAAAAGGTAATCAACAAGTATCAGCTGAACAGCTAAGAAAAATAACGTGGAAGAACTGTGCAACCACAAGGAGTGAAGGACTGCACAAAATGGACTCTTCTGCTCTTTAATAACCCATTTTACCAGTGGTGCAATCCTGCACAGAATGGAGATCACACAACCTTCTACAAGATGCTTAGCTCAGTTGCATGGAAAACAGCACTTCTGAAGCTTCTCAACGTACCTCTGCAGCCTGTGACGGAAGCAATGGCCCAGGCTGTGTTCATCTGTGATGTGGTAAAGTAGCATATTGTCCTGATGCACCTACCACTTGCAGTCCAGTGCAGGGTAAGAAGCAAACCTCCTTCAAGGCTTACACTTACCCTTTAAGCCCACTCAGCAAGCCATTCCTAAGCATCAGGTACATTGGTACCTTCCAGACAACACCAAAATACCCTCTGCAAATGTTTGAGCCATTCCTGCTGGAGATGTAAATAGAAGGCTGATACACAAGTGACATTTCTGAGAATACTCAAGAAAATCAGCCATCAAAATGTGAAGATCTGTTGTGAAACTTGATCTCTTCCTCCCCATATTCCTTCTAGCAAGCACATCCTTGATGCCCTGTTTTTCCATAATCTTGCCTGTAGGTACAAGCCCTGAGTGCTACTGTAATTTGTTTTATATACCTTTAATATAACCATTTAATGCTATAAGTTTAGTCTGTAATGTTTCAGCATGGTTATACTTAGTAGTGTGCTTTGTATAAATTATGATTTTAATGCAGTTAAAATGTTGCTCAGATGTGTCTATTTCCTGATCTTAAATGAATAAGGAAACTTGAATATATACTTATTAGTATATTTCCTTCTTTTCTTTCTTATATATACTTTCATAAAGGGCTTTTTTCTTCCTTTTTCATTTTAAACACCATTCAGTAATAAATACATTTAAAAGGCAGAGTTAAGACTAAACAATAAGCAGCATAACTTTTTTTTAAGACTGCATTCAAGACAATATCTTTAGACTGGCATCAGTCTATCTTTCACTTATCAAGTTTTGCATCTGGCCAGTAAAACCACAAGTTTGTGCTAGTCAGTTTAAAGCACCTCCCAGAAAAACATAAATTAGTATGTTATCCGAACTATTCCAGTGGTACTGTACCTATTTCAAGGCTGCCTTATTTGTAATAGAACAAACACTCCACCAGCAAAAAAAAAGTTACAAGGCAGAGTGAGAAGGCATTGCTATCTGACAGCACATAAAAACATGCTGCTCAGGAATTTAGTGGGTTTATTTCCCTTATCTCATATTCTGCAATCAAATACATAAGTTACAAACTTTTTATACATCAAAAATAACTTGGTTGTTTCTTATACTGGTGATAGAACCACAAAGAACATTTGATATAGTCATATACAAGAAAATAATTAACTGAACAGATCTTGGGAACTACCCCTATGAGAAAGGGGCTCCTCTTTTTCATATAAAAGCCACAATGAGAAAACTCTCACAAGCTTGTTGCCTAGACAATTGGTTATATGGAAGAGTTGTTACCAGAAACACCTGTTTACTACCTTTTAAATTAGCTTAGCAGCTGAGTGAAGGAGCAAAGCAGATTTACAGAAGCTGTTGGTATAGTGATCTGTAACTAGTACCAGCTGGTTAGATAAGCAATTCGGCTTGCCGGGAAAGGAAAAGGAGCATCCCTCGGAGCGGGGGAGAGGAGAAAACCGTGACTCGGTGCCCATCCTTGCAACGACACGCACAATACAGAGAATCACAGAATCACTTGGTTGGAAAAGATCTTTGAGATCATCGAGTCCAACTGCACCTGTCCACTACTAAACGCTATCCCTAAGTGCTTCATTTACCAATCTTTTAAACACCTCCAGGGATGGTGGCTCAACCACCTCCCTGGGCCGCCGCTCCAGTGCCTGACCACCGTTTCAGTGAAGAAACGTTTCCTGATGTCTAATCCGAGCCTCCCCTGGTGCAACTTGAGGCCATTTCCTCTCATACTATCACCCATCACTTGGGAGAAGGGACCAACACCCACCTCGCTACAACCTCCTTTCAGGTAGTTGTAGACAGTGATGAGGTCTCCCCTCAGCCTCCTTTTCTCCAGGCTAAACAACCCCCGTTCCCTCAGCCACTCCTCATAACACTTGTTCTCCCGCCCCTTCAACAGCTTCGCTTCCTTTCTCTGGACACGCTCCAGCACTTCTCACCTCTGGAGAAGTGAGCCCTGGGGCGGTTTTGCGCTCCAGAGAAGACGTGTGGGAAACGGAGCGGCGCAGGAGGAAGAAGAAGAAGCGGAAGAAGAGGAGGAGGACGGCGGTCGGTGGGGCTGCCGCAGGGGAAGCACCAGAACCAGCACAGTTCTGCCGGGCTCAGCCCGGCTCTGGGTTTCCAGAGGGTGGGAAGGGGCAGGCCCAGGGAGGTGCTGGGGCGACTGCGCTCCCGCCCCCGGTGCGGCGGCTCCCTCAGCGCCGGCGGTGGCGGCGGCGGGGTCGATGGTGGCTGCGCGGCAGCAGCAGTCGCGGCGGCGGCGCTGCGGGGTCCCGCTGCTGCTGGTGCTCTACGTTGGCTACCTGGGGCTGGGCGCCGGCGTGCTGCAGGCGCTGGAGCGGCCGGCAGAGGTGCAGGCGGCCCAGGACCTCCTGCAGCAGCACTGGGAGCTGCTCGCCAACCACACCTGCCTGCAGGGGCCCGCCCTGCAGCAGCTCATCGAGGTGAGCCCGGGGGTCCGCCAGCTCTGGTACAAGGAGCCCTTGCGATTGCAAAAAGTGGAATATTTTGATTTAAGCTGAAGTAGAGTTAAGTTTCATTTAAGTAACTGTATTTTTTGAAAGTTAGATAGAACGTCCATCTGATAGCTTGGTTTCTTGATAGCATGTTTTTTTTCAAACAGTGTTTTTCCATGCGCTGTTCAGAGAGAAATGATAATGTCTCCTATAAAGCATGGTGTGTGCTGAACAGATGTTTTATTGTATAATCGGTGTTTGCAGTATTTTGCTGTCTAAAATGCAAGGTCAGACAGAGCTGGCTCCAAAGTTCCAATTAGCAAGAGATTTGGCTGTTGTGAGGTTCATAACAACATTAAAATTAGTCTTTGGAAAGTAATAGAATATGCATAAGATTTCATACATATGCATGTCAGTGGAAAATATATTCTGTCCCCAGCTCTTGTCTCGTTATGCATGACTGATGGAAATCAGTCTCTCACGCATCCAGCGCTGAAATAAAGGATGCTGCTTTCTAAAACTCCACAACGATACTCTCTGTTTTCGCCGGTGTTTTCGCTGTCAGCACGGCAGCGGCCGAGCGAAACACCCGCCCAGCCGGGAGTATCCGTCGTCCGGGGGGAACGAGGGAAGCTGGGAACAGCAGCAACCTGTCCTCCTGCCCGCCAGGAACCTGCTTTTTAAAAAATAAGAAACGAAAATTCTCTTCCTGTCCTATATGTATGTCCACGCATCGTTCTGCCCCGAAGACGCTGCTCACGGGCGTGGAAAAAGTGCTGCGCCCCGTGGGCGGCTTCCCGGGAGCAGGGAGCCGCGTTACCCCATGCCTCCGGGCAAGCTGAGCTCTCCTGAGCTTATCAGCAGGCGTTTCTGCCATATTTTTCTTTCCGCTGATAAAGAGTTTCTCTTCTTCTCCGTCGACCTCCCGCAAGCTGTGGCATTCACGGGTTTTGAAGGGTTCTGATGGAAGGAAGGTCGTGGCGGTTTCCCATCGTGTGGGAGTTACCTGGGGTTGGTTGCAGGTGGCTTTGCTTTGCTGTTGAAGTTATTAAAAACGAATTATAGCCTGTGGCATCTTACAAGTGGTAAATTCTAATGGAAAGGCTTGGTTGTGGTAAGTTTAATTGTTTTTTATATTAGTGTCAAAGCTTTTTCGGTTTTCTGCTTGTTATTTAAAGGGAAATGGAAAAATCCTGGTAAACACAGCTTGCATCCTTAGAAATGTTTCCGAGGGTTTTTGCAGGATGGTTGCAAAATGTAAAGCAGGACAAAATGCAGTCTTATTAATGCGTTTTATGATACAGACATGATTGAAGAAGTGGGATAAATGGGTCCCCTCCTTGCTCAATTTTTATCTGAAAAAGAAAAACCTACAGTGTTGTAGTTACCCAAACCATTCTAGATACTGGTGGTTAAATATGTACTCCTTGCTTTGGTCTGTCATGTTGACAAACAATCAAAAAATCCTTTTTTTTTTTTTGGTAAAAGGCAGTGTGTGGTGGCAGCAGCTGAAACTGTAGTAGCTGGCCACCAGAGTTCAAACAACCTAAAAGGCCTTGGGTAAATGTTTCCGGTTTTATTTCTCGGTAGAGAGGAAATCACAGAAGCCATCAAATAAATAGGAGTTTTGTCAGGAATTTCAACAAGGCCTTTGCAAACAAAATTATGCTGATAATCTATGTCAGGCTCTCATCTTTCAACATTTCATCTTTCAACTTTCTCTCTGGCAGTTGGTGGTACATTTGAGGTTATGATATAAATTTGAACCCTTGAAAGCTACAGTGATATCTGCTCTTATTAGTTATATTGTATGTTATATACAGTGCTAGCTATGGAATAAAAATAATCAGAAGTGAGAAATACATCAGAGAACACCAGTCTGGCTCTTCATAAAGGCAGCGCTAAACTGAGTTTCATTCAGCACTGGTCCATTGAGCAGTGAGTGTTAGGCATGGCTCTTGCCCTGCAGCTATAAGGTAATGAAGTAATGAAGCGATAGTAGTGGAGAGAAGGTAAGGATCACAACTGAGTAGGTAGAAAGGTATTTCTAATCGTATTTCTAATGGTTTATTTTACTATAGGGTGTCCCCTGCTAATTCTTGATACTGTCTGGTAGTCAAGTGACTTGGATAACTGCCCAAATCCCTTCAGACCAGACACTCTTACAATATGTTATGCAAGTATTTAATTGTGACATGAGCAAGCCCTAGATGAGGAAGTTACAAAGAAGTTTTCTTTCATTTTACAGAACATCTGTGCCTGCCTTCATGCTTTGGGAAACCATAGCTTGAATGGCTGTGTGTGTTATTTTGAATAACTTCATTATGAGAAATTAATTTTAAACAGATAATTCATTTTTTTCCTACACTCTTTTCTAATTTCCTTTGGGGCAATTGCTTGGAAACTGTAAGTGTGCTCAGAAAATGAGATGTTTTTCTGTCAGTAAATTGTTATTACAGTAAATTATGCACAGTTTATCAGGCAGTGTCATCACTGGCACTCTTAAGATAACAAACTTGTATTCTAGATACACAGCTGATTATTTGCTTATTAAGAAAGACCTATAAAGAGTGTTTGTGAAAACATAAAGCAGTGTGTGAATTTTAATTGCTTTGACATTACTGGCAATTCCTCATTGTTTTCTTACAACTCTTTCATCCTAGATAATTCTAAACTCTGTTTATTTTAAGTGTATAGGGGCCAATATGGAATAAAATCTCAGTTTGCTAAGCAATGTACAAACATCATTTTACAACCTGTTTATCACTTAGTTCCTGGTTACCAAGCAGGAGTGGAAATCCACCATTCCATCCCTTACACAGATGGAGAGCAATAGAAAGCTCCTGCTTTCAGAAGCTAGCAGGAAAGCATAGTGTGAGGATGGGCAGGAAGAAAGGCGAGTGCTGAGATAGCTAAGCCAATGAATTGTCCACTTTTATGGCTCAGATTATTTTAAGTAGAAGTAGTTTTCTAGTTAACAAAAGAAAAGACAGAAGGAGGTTAGGAGGCCAACACCAAAATTGAATGGCAGAGGAGAAAGTGTTAGTAATTGAGTCACAACTGTAGTAGTGGGTCCTTGCTTTTCCCAGCTGGGGCTTTTTTTTTTCCTGTAAGGACTGGCTGACTCTTGACCTGTGACATGCTGAATAGTTGAGGGTACTATATGTGAATGCTTTGTGTATAAGCAAACAAAAAATGTGTGCTTGTGTGTTTATACAGACATGTTATATGTCTGTATGTATACGCGGAAGACTGATTTGCATTTTTCTTGGCTTTTGTTAATTAGTCTTAGAGCAAGGACAGCATAGGGGATGAGGAACTCCAGCCACGTGTCCCTATACAATGCGACCAGTAACATGTACTCAATGAAGACATGTTTGGTTTTGTTGACCCATGTAAACCTAGGCTATTTTTCTGACTCTATATATAATCTGCGACAGCAGTGCATGTTTGCAAGGAACACGACTGAGAGCAAACAGTTCCTCAAGAGGCATTAGGCAGCATACAAAGGGGGAAATATATGGGGTTTTATTTTAGATATAGTGGTGGTCTTCACATGCCAGAATTACTTGCTGTGAGGTCACATCAAAGGAAGCTCTTAATGATTAGACTTGACGAATATGGAAACGTGCAATGATAAGGCATGTTTCAGACAATATGCCACCAGTACAGTGAAGAACAGTAGCTGGACTCATCTGGGGGGGGGGGGGAAGTATGTAAGAGTCTGTACAGGTAAAAATGATCTTGGTTCCAGATTTGAAAACTGTGTAGGGATTGAGGATGGACACAGAGGGCGCTTTCTGTACTGGCGTATCTTTTAGAGCATAGATCCTCTCTGACCTTTTGGGGGTGGGGGACACCTAGACACACTACCTAGCATGATGCACTTCTAGTGGATGCCTCTGTTTTACTGCCTAGAGCAGGGGTATCAAACTCACAGCTCCCACCATTATCCTGCAGCATAATGCGTGTCACACGCTGCGCACGTGACTGGCGCTGGCAGGAGTGTAGGGGCGAGGAGCTCAGTGCTGCCACCAGGTACAAACAAGGTGCCGGGGCCCACGGGCTGTGAGTTTGAAACCCCTGGCCTAGAGTGAGTGTATATAGTTCTGCTCCATCTAAGCTGTCATTCAGATGTACTCCTTTTCCTGTATCATTTTCAGTGGTTACAGGCACCAGTATAGCTAGAAGTGCTGTACTTTATCTCTCTATTCAGTTGATTGATTGTGTGGTCAGGCTGACAAAGTGCATTTTCTGTGTTGGGCTGTTACTGTGACATCGTATTTTATGCTACTGTTCCTTTATTCATATGTACCTGTGCAACTTCGTATGTATGGTGCGTAAGTCACATACCTATTTCTCTAATGCAGCTCTTTTTTGTGTTTATTATATTGTTCTGTCTGCTTTGTAATATTGTATATGCATAATGCTATTTAAACCCAGTTAGTTACATACACTGGGAAGGAGAATATGAAAGCTTAACTGAATGAAATAAATTTTTTGTCTAGCAAGATTTAAAGTGTAGTGAAAAGGACCTAACTCTAAAAGGCAGGTCATAGACCAAAAGCCTGCAGGATCTAGATACTGTTATCTCCAGAGTCAACAGCTAGAGCTACACAGAGTTTTAGTTCATGTTTACATGAGCAAAGAGATCACATGTGACTGAAAGGTCCTCATCAATACCTTGGCTTGCACTGACATTGAATGAGCAGAGATCTGTGCCAGCTGTCAGGAAACACAACCCTGCTAATACACTTTACTAAAATCATCTTGCCCACAGACAATGCAGCAGTGAATGACTTTTAAGGGGTGAGCATCAGAGATCGCCTGTTGGTGAGATGGGACTCTGAGGAACAGCTTTGGCTTTTGGTATTGTGGAGCAGTGACATGTGCCTAGAACCCATAGAACTTGTCACAGCTGAAATAGGGTTGATCCCCTATAATTGTCCTTTCATATTTCCTTCTTATGTGCTACTATTTTGGTCAGGTTATTCTTCTCCAGACCTATTAACTAAAAAGGAGTATGGGTACATTACTAAGTGCGCACACTTAGGAAGACCTACTGATGAACTGCTGTTTCTGATTATTTGATTTATTCCTAGGTCTTCTGATCAATGATGTAGCATCTAGTTTAAAAAGAAAAGGGATTAAAAGAAAACAGCACAGGAACCTTTGCCAGTAGGGTTCATTTAATTTAGAGGATTGAGCGTCAATTATATTAGCAAACATAGTTGGGGGAGGTAGGAGAGTGGTATTTGATCAGGTCTTGGGTTGTTCAAGTGACACAAAGCTAACAAAACAGCTGGATTCCATTGAAATCATAATACACCTTGTGTCTGGTCTTCTTTTGGTGAGAATTCAGGTAAGTTTCCACTCCAGACAAAGACAGGGGATCAAAGCTTATGTCTTGAAAGGTGTGATTCATAATTTGTTTTTTAATTTTGAAGTTAGTTGATCTTTGTCCTCGCAATCTGAGACCAAGGTTAATGTTAACAATTTTCTTCTGATTTACAACTGGTATTCTCTGAGACATAAATGAATGTTTATATACTAACACTGCACAGAATTTCCAGGGCATGAAGTTTATTTGAGTTTATATTTTCTTATTAATCTAAATGGTAGTTTAGTGCCTTTGGAACATATCCTGTCCTTCATTGACAGATTGCAAACGTGAGGAGAGGAAGTGTCAGATGCAAACAATATTCAGGAGGTCACAAACTCCCTTGAAAAATTGATTTTTGGTATGCAAACATGTAAACTTCAACTAAACTTGGGAATGAAGTTTCTTACCTAGTCCATTCGTATGCTTTTTTGCCTTCCTTGAGAACTGCTTTCAGATACAATTAGGAAATACTGTTGTTACCTGCAGAGGTATCTCAAGATTACTGTGAACTCTGGCCAAAATACCATAGTTCAGAAGAACAGGGCAACAGCAGTGACTGGAGCTGTGGTTTACAAAAGGGTCATTTTAATGACTCCTTCTATGATACTTTCCTCCAGGGGAAAAAAAGTGGTGTCTTTTTTTTTTTTTTTTCTCCCTAGAAATAAAAAATTTTGAGCATGAGTCAGGAATTCTTACAGAGATCCTTGGTGGGGTCGTAATTTTCCAGGGCTACGCTTTCCCCCTTTTAACTTTGTGTCTCACTGTTGTTATTAAGGGAGGTAGATTAATCATTTGTATAAAAGGGTGTTTTTGTTGTAAAATTATAGAGGGAAAGAGAAGCATAGTGTTCTGAAGATAGTAGAGATTGCAGTTTATATACACATGCATTCATTCCTTATTGCTGATCTTAAATGCCTCTTCTAAAAGCTGTATCCCAGTCACATGCAGTTGTGAGTCAGTTGCAGAGGTGAAAGACAAAATTTTTAGTTGGTGTTAAGGAGGAGGTCAGAGTAAATAGTCACCTCTTGCCGCATTTGGTGATCAGAAGCTGTGCTGCAGCCACAAGCTGATGGTGTAGGGATAAGAGGGCTTTAGAAGTCAGGAGGTGCCTAAGCTGAGAAAGCGGGGAGTTATCCAGAAATGATAATACAGCACACATGGCAAATGAGAGACTTACCAGTACAGCTGAAGGACAGAGCGACTTCACGCCAATAGAAACAAAAGAAAAAGATGTAACAAACATCAAGAGGGAACTGAACACCATCGGATGAGTCTGCGCTAAGCTTTTAGATCAGGGGTGTCAAACTCACGGCCCGTGGGGTGAATCAGACCCTCCACCTTGTTTTATCCAGCCCAGTACCTTGTTTCTACCCTGTTGCAGCCCCTGAGCTCCTTGCCCCTGCTCTCCTGCCAGCGCTGGTCACGTGTGCGAGTGACGTGCGTTACGCTGCAGGAGCAGGAGAGCAGCGGGAGCCATGAGTTTGACACCCCTGTGCTAGATACTTCAGCGAGTGTCGTGGTAGAACCAGCAACTTCACTCTTTCTCTGTGTGTTTGGGTTTTTTTATGCTAGACAGTATGAACAAAACAGCTCCTTTGAGAGTGTAATTCCGTCAGGTAGCATAATTTTTGGTAGTGTGACTGTAACTACATTGTATTTGTTGGTGCAAAACTATATAGATTGGTGAGGGTTTTCCAGGATAGATGAGACACTCATTGGTCGTTTGGAGAAGTACAGCCCTAGAGCTGTGAAGGGCTAAAAGGCAGTCTGGCTGAAAGAGTGTATTTTTTTCAATTTTATTTTTTTTAACTCCAATAGGAAGCTGGAACGATGTGTTTGGATGCTCTTGCAGGAAGAGCCAGAAATTACTGTTATAATTGAAAGTAGAAGAGAAGGAAAGAAGAGGTATTTCCCTCTCAAAATAAGCTGGGTAAGTCAGATAGACATTACATAAGGGAGTCAGCAGAAATCCACAGCTTTCTCATGGAGTTACCAGTGAGCTTCAATTAAAGTAGGGAATTTCTTGCAGAAGGAAGCACAAAATAAGGCTTGGATTTGTACTGGTGTATAACAATCTAACATTAAGTGTGCATTTGCAAGCATTAGTTTGTTATATTCCTAACTGAAACTTCAGAGTTTATGGCTGAGCAAAATGGAACTGGAAGCCACGTTTGGGTATTTCAAGGCTTTTTTTATCACAAAGATAACAGGACCGACATCTACCTTTAACCAGTATACTTTGAATGGAAATCATGCTGGTTTTTAATCTCTATTTATGACAACTTGACCATACAAGTAGACTTTGCATGGTGTTATCAAGAAACTAAACAGGCTGATTAATGAGAAAATGTGGCAGCCTGCAAATAGAGTTCCAGTGACTCATGAAGGCCTAAGAATCTAAAAGACCCTAATTTATACATCCCATAGCGGTTATAGTAGTTTCTATGGAAGCTTTTATCTTTGGTTCAAATTATAGAAGCATTGTCAGAGAAAGATGTAGTAATTGCTGTGAAGTGTAAATTATTATAATTTTAGAGCGGGGGAAAAGTTCAGAGAAGTGAAATTCTTTTGTTTAACTTGTCTGTCAATAGAAACCACAGCGGAACTGAGTCCTGTTTCTTTCTGATTATTTTAACTACCCACATTTCCTTCCTGTTCTTCTTTCAGTTGCACATATGGCCTTTGAAGTTCCCAAAACATCAAGCCCAAGCTCTGCAATTTCAAGATTCGTTGTGTTTGAGCTGTTAATTGCGTTGTCTGGCGTCTCAAATCAGGCAGATATCTGCTTTCAAACACTGGATTTGAGATGCTGCTTTTACTAGGTGTAACATATCAGGTTTTGGAGCAGACACTGTATGAATTGCTACACTAATTAAGAGAAAAAGGAACCCCCCTAGGATTTCACACCAAAATCAATGTAAAGCAAACCAAAAAATATCTCTGGTACTCACAGATAGGCTAAGCAGTTCCCAAATAGTATGATTCAATTCCTCTTTAATAAGTCTTGAACCCACAAGCCAAAACATACTTCAGGGATTTTTTTTTAAATCATCAGCAGAGACACATCAGTGCCTCTTCAATGGGAAAAGCAGGCAGAATTCAGGTGTTCCGTTAGTTTATTAGCCAGAGTTTTCTTGTGTTCTAACAAAAATTATGACTTATACTTTTTCTATGAAAAAGAGTACTAGTCAAAAGCAGAAGTTTAGAGTAACCTATTAAATTAGGACAAGTATACACCAGTATCTTCCTGAATGTGCTCTCAGCCTCCAGGAGTTTACAGTCCAGTGACTTCCTGTGCCAGAAGTAATTCTGTGTAGTAATAGCTATCTATGGATTTGTTTTCATTAATCTGCTTCTATGGGTGCATCTGTAGGAAGGCAAGCTCCATTAGTTCTACTGTTCTTGGAAGAATCAATCTTTAATTTTCTGTCATCATTGTTGCTGTGTGTCAAAGGTTGATTCTAAATATTATAATAAAATATTTCTTGTTTTAAAAAAGCCACCTGAACAAAAGGTGGTATTCTTTTCTCCACCCTCTATGAATTCTCCCTGTTAAGGATGTCATCAGTAGCTCATTCTTCCTAACAGTAATGAACTTGGTATTTTTCCTGGGAGTGTCTGTTTAGTCAAGTGGCTTTGATTTGCGTAAATATTTAGTGGTCCACATATTGGGCTGTAACAGGTGCAGTGGGCCTAATGGTTAGTAATGTCATCCAGGTGTTTGGTAACATGAATCAACAAGGAAATGCATACCCCTAGACTTACTGCTGAAGGCTCCTGAAGACCTGCAAGCTTAGTGCTTGCTCTTTTCCAGTCAGTAATAGTTACATGGTGCCTTCCTTTCCATTGAGATGAATGCTGGTTCATCAAGCTCTTCAGTGGAAATAATTTAGCTTATCTACAGACTCTTAAGACGAACATCCTATTTCCTGGCAGTAGGATCACTTCAGGGAAGGTTAAGGCAATGACTCTCAGATGTTTCACTCTTATAAATCACTGCAAAGGTGGTATTGGTGCTCATAACTGCTTGGTTTCTTGGTGCTGAACCACGCAGAATGGAAGTAGTGCGATTGTGGGAAGTTAAACATCTAATGACTTGGTTCCTGCTGCTTGCTTTTCCCATGATGTCTTGTGTAGATGGCTTATTTTCCATTTCCGCATGAAGAAATTTTCATTTCTTTGGGCTGATTCAGCAACATTTTCTTACACTCCTCTCTGATTCTGAAGTGTTTCTGTCATTAGACACTTGATGTTGTGTGTAAAGTTGTCAGCTGCTGAGCTTTCATCAGCAGGATGTCAGGCAGGAAAAGAAAAAAAACATGCTGCTTGTGTAGGTTTTTGAGTCTATCTGATCAAGCTGATAATAAATCTGTCTGAGAGCTGGGCTATTGCTGTTCCAGCAGGTGTATAAGTGTTCAAGACTATGTAGTTAGAACTGCAGAGATCACAGGCTGCTGAAGGAAAGTTTGAGAGAATACAAAGGTTTTTATTTTTAAATTTAACCACTGGTTTCTGAAAGGGAAAAATACAGGTCATCTCCATAAACTTCCAATGTCTCCCTTGCCGTGTGGCTTAGTTTGGTAGTAATTTTATGTTCATGGGGACTATGGTTTCTGACTAGGCCGTTGTCTGCAGAACTTCTTCCACTTCTTAAATCTGACATCAAGTGTTGTCAGAAATCAGGGAAAATGGAGGATGGTTAGAGCCTGCATCTTGTATGATGTTACAAACCCCAGTGTAGATACCAGCCCTGGAAGAAGTGGTGTGAGGATAAATTGCACGCAAACTATTCGAAGAAAGTCCTGCTGGAGGCTTCCTGATACAACCTTTTCTCTCTCTTCTTCTTTTGGGTGTAAAGGGTTACATTCATGTCACTTGTGCTGCATAATAATTCTTTCCGAGTTACCTCACTCAAGTTACAGAAAACATTCACAGGAGGAAGCATTGCATAGTATTGCATCTGGTCCATTTCTTACTTGGAAAAATATGTGCGGATCTCTGAGCTGCTTTAGCTCTTAGTGCAAGAACTGGTAGCTCTGGGAAAAAAAAAAGATAAAACGGTGCTTGTAGTTAAGCTTCTGCTTGGGTCTCTGGAAACAGTTTTTAATTCATAGCTCTGTATAGAAGTATATAATCACTTATGGCGTGTTAAATCAGTAAAATGGGACAAAGCTTCCTTGTTTTTCAGGCTTAAAGTGTTGCTGCACTTGATGGATGTGTAAACTACTCTTTGTGAAACTAATCCAAAAAACTAATGCAAACTAATGCATCTTTGTACAACTGATGTAAATCTAACCTGGGAGTGATTACTTTAATTATCAGTGGTGAAAGCTTTATTATCAGCCTTACTTTTAGGATAAGGATAGTATTATTTGGTATCTTCATCTCTTTCACGGAGGTGATGAATTTTACATATTCTTAGTTACACTTCGTATTCAAGGATAATCAGCTCTCAAGGATTCTTGGTCAGTGCTTGTGAAATGTTTAGTGTATGTGCTGTGACTAATGTTGTTTTGGACACAACTCAGTTCAACGTCACTACCTTTGGCATGTGAGATGTGGGCACTGTGAAGATGTCTGGTATTTTAGTTTGGCGTAACACTTTAGCGTAGTGGCTTCTGAGCTTTCCCAGGTGGATTGGACAGAATCAGGTGTCATATTAATCTAATACACATTCATATTTATAGTCCTGATGTGGGGACATATTGCCCATTACTAATAGACTGACCATCCATCCTATGTAGTTTGTCTCCTACACTACGCTATATGCATTTCTTCTCCAGTATAGGCAAGGGTTCAATATCACTTACACATGCATTTATGTTCACTCTTCTGGGAATTTTGCCATCAGAATATCCCATCTGGAAACACTTTATATTCCTAATAAGTATGTCTTGAGGCAGTCTTAATAAGTATCTGTCTAGGCTTTCTCTAGGTAGTTCCTGCCCTCCAGTTTCTTCTGCATTTATCCTCTATGGTTTACTGTGTGTATGTTCGACTTTCTCTTATTCTGTAGGTGTCCCTTCCTTAGAACCAATATGCTGGCTTTTGGCTTTTCTCAGTTCTTTGGTCTCTAAGGTACAGGATATCCTCTATTAAAAGGGAAACAGACAGAGTCAGAAGTAGTTGTAGTTTATGACTTTACCAGCCAGCACTGGAAATGTTAGTCACATGAATTTGCCATAAGGGGATTTGTGGGATCTCACTTTATTGTCTCTTTGCAGGGTATCATCCAAGCCTACAAGGGTGGCATAACCCTCCAGGGAAACACCACTAGCCTGGGCAGATGGGACTTCACTGGGTCTTTCTTCTTCTCTATCTCTGCAATAACAACCATTGGTAAGAGTTCCCTGTTCACAGGGCCGCTTCAAAGGTGGGAAAGGTGTGGGAATGAGGACATGTACTATCAGATGCTGCTCCAGCCCTATAGGGCTTCATGTAGCTTGTATATATTGTGCAATCGGTAAGCACCCATGAACCTAGCCCTAGAAATTATTTGTCAGTGCCAAGACAGTAATGAGCTCTAAGTAATTAGACACAGAGTTAATTAGCTTGATACATATCACTACTAAGTTACACAGCTTTTGGGGCTTGGGCTAGTATCACTTTGTAGTGCTGCACTACGTGTACTTTCCCAAGTGCTCTCTGAGAGGCCTGAGGTGAATTGTGCATTGAAATAAGCTTTTCCTGTCGCAAGGAGAAGTAAGGATTTTGATAAACCTGTGTTATTGGCTGTTGATTCTTTGGAGGCTGCATTTTATGAATTATTCTTTCTTTTTACTGACTGTATTGGACGAAGACCTGCTTGTTTAGATGAAAGTCAGATAGCTGGATAAATGAAACAATTCAGTGGAGTCAAGTTTCGGCAACAGAGTAACAGAAAGCTGTGGAAGAATGATGGAAGTAACGGAAGGGGGGGACAGAGGAAGGCAGAGGAAGCAAATGAAAGAAGTAACATTTATATAGGTACAGTGTTACTTAACGCAGATTATATCGTTGTCAGTGCATGTCTCCGGTCTCCAAAATTATTGATAACTTGTCCTGATAACTTTCTCTTACTGTGTGACCCAGTATTATAAAAGCCACGAGGGTAGAATCTATGAAGAAATTGTTGTTTAATATTTAAAAACCCTCACAAGTTTCCTGATTTGTGTTGAATCTGTCAGTTCACTTCAATTTCAAGGACCTTTTAGGCTGAGAATTTTCTCTGTGCACCCAGAGGGAGCATTGTTTTTATTTTTTTGGTCGTTATTTGAGATACACTGACTACATAAAATTAAGCCCCAAAACAAAAGCTCAGAGAGAGGGTGTTTTTGCCGGGAAAGAAGAGAAGGAAATCCCCACACCTTCCTGTGACATGTTTTGGCTTGGTTGGGAGCTATGTTTACTGTGTTGTCCTACCAGGTGCAGGTTGTACCAGATGATGGCAGTGGAGGCTCGTTAGACAGGCTACACGGGCTGTGAGTTTCCACAGAGCCTGTGCAGTTCCTTCTAGCCTTTGGTATAAAGCAGCATATGCTCAGAACTGCTTTATTTGCCGCTGTATTTAATCCTGATTAGTTTCTAAGCTGTCAGAGTGACTCTCTTTTGCTACAACCAGTTTAAGTTAACCACATTCAGGAAGAATCAAATCTGTCCTATTAAAATATTGTAGGGGTTGGGATGTTAGCAGAGATCTAGACAGAACATTTCTGGCTGTTACTCCATGAAAGCCTAAGCTACCCTTTTTCCTTTTTTCTTTATGTAAGCACCTTGCCCTGGTGGCTGAGAGGAGAATGACTTGATAGCAGGGGCAAATAAAAAGTACCAAATATTACAGCTCTCTGTCTCTCATAGTTTTACAGCTGATGCTGTCATGCTAGGGACTTGTTCATGATTTTTCAGCTGCGGAGCTGAGAATGGTGTACAAGTCACCTCTGTGCAGAGAACTTCAGATAACTGGGCCCTTGATTTTTCAGGTGAAATTTTTAATTGGATACAGGTTAGTGTCTTGACACTATTGATAACAGTTTATTGTAGAAGAGGAAAATATAGATGTCCTCACAGAGCATCACCTTAAGTCTGTTAACCATCTTCTTTCTTTATGCAAGTTCTGGAGATAGTGGATGGTGCAGCCTCATTGACCCAGACATCACTGCATTACTGCGAATTGTAGTTGATGATGTCAGGTAAAGAGATGAGGGCCTTTCCAAAGAACTAAAAGTTCAGAGAAGTGATTAACAGTATGAGAAGTGATTAACAGTATGAAGCTTCACGTACAAAGCATGACTGTTGAAAAAATGGCACCACTGAGAAGAGTTTGAGGTTTTCCTGTTATATGTGCCAAAGAAGAGCTTATCCCAGGCTGTGAGTACGAAACTGTTGAAAGCAAGTCCAGTTTCACAATATTAATGTATAGGTGTTAAAACCCAAGGCGTTCTGGCAAGTGAGTTCAGAAAGAATAGAGTTTAAATGGTGATCAGGAAGAGAGATTCTCGGGAATTTAGAGGTACTACATAAAGATTTTGAAGACTCTCGGTGTACTCTACTCTGTGTTGACTGCTTCAGGCCCTTCTTTGTCCTGTTAGACTCTTCCATATTTTTTGTTTGCAACTAATGCTCTTCATGCCTTGCTGGCATCTTATGCAATGTAATGTCTCTGTGGCTTTTGCATCAACTGTTTATTCTGTAGTCTTCTCAAACAGCATTGCCAAAGCTGTTAGCACTTTTACCTTCATCATTTTCCTTTATGAGATGCTCTTTCCACTCTGTCAACTTCTGTTTTCTGCTTTAGGTACTTTAACTCCCTTCAGAAGGCTTGATGTGTTTCTCAAGTCCTCACCAGAACACCTTGCTGGGATACAGGAAGGGACACTAGCTTCTTTCTCAGTTAACACCAACTGAGGGACATTACCTTCTTTCCCTACTGACACAGTTTGAATCTCCATGTCTCTTTTTGCAGCATCTTCAGGCTGTAGCCTTCTTCCATTTAAGTGAGAGCCTCATTTGTAGTTGATTAAAAGAAGTATGCAAATTTTACTTAAAAAGCAAGAAGTTCTAACCTGAAGGCTGGACACGCTTGGTACCCTAACACTAAAGGTTCAAAGAAGATATGTTTATGAACCAAAATCTGTTCTTTAAAGAAATGTCCCAAAGCCTATATAGTTTTTGGCCCATCTCATAATTTGAATGAGACTGCATTTATAATTTTTGATCGTGAGATGGGCAGGCCTGGCCTTCTGCTGCGTCTTCCTCCAAATGGTTACACTTATGTGCTTTCTTCATTGCTGTGTTTTACATGTCATGTCATCTCAGATCTTGAATGTCATTTCATTTTCTGCAGATCTTTCCATACTTTCTTCAATGCCTTGAAGAATCATCTTTAGACGCTGTAGTGCTAAACACAATTAAAGAAAGAGAAGCTGATTTGCTTTCAGTTTTATCCCTCAGTCATCTTTATCCCTTGTCAACACAGTTTCTCCTTTCTTTACTTTCCTCCTAGTTGGTTTGGACTAACACGGAAGAGGTCAAAGCAAGTTCAGAGTGGAGCACAAGATGAAGTTTGTAGAGCCAAACCCCAGAGTGGTGTAATGTCAGAGAAGGTGCTAGGAAATGGATTTGTAATGAGACTGAGGCAGTGTGTGCTAGCCTAAGAGCAGAAGGAATGGTATTGTACTCACTAAATTGAATGTCCTCCTTTTTCTTGGGAGGGTGAATGGAATTATGTAGTGCTGTCTTATTTTCTGGTGGCGAAGCTAAGTACTCCTCTATATGAATTTCAAAGGCCCTTTTAAAACATAAGATAGAGTAGTAAAAGCAAATAAACCATCTCATTGTGAAGAAAGGAAGAGGAAGACCTTCCTCCTGTCCTTTCCTTCTCTGGTTAACATTGTGTAATAGCTCCTAACAGCAATCTTCCAAAGGATTTGGGGGGCAGTGAAGAAACAAGGGGCAGATTATTGAGTGATGGGTGGTACGTAGTACATTGTCACAAACATTTAGTATGTTGCCACAGATAGTTCCTGTGAGAGGAACAGCCGCTTCAGAGCTGTGAAGTCCTGGCAGGGTAGGGATTTGGGCCAGCAAGAGTTTCTCTAAGATTTTGCCTCTTTGTGATGCTGCCCAGCATCTGATGGAGCTCCTGAGAGATGGCCAGGCTTCTGCCTATTACCAGCTGATGACCCATTGGGAAATCCAGTTAAAGCAACTTGATATCTCGAAGTAGTTAAAACATGGAATAACAGCCTAGGGCCACTTCTACATTTGTGTCCTCTGTGAACCCTGGGTTTGTGTAGGGAGGTTCTCTGCTGAAGAACCCCATGCCTTTGTGTTGATCTTTTTCCTTGCCCTGTGGCAACTGGCAAAGCTGCTCTGCAGTTTTGGCCAAATGGGATGTGGCACAGTGATCTGTGGGAAGTCACCAGTGGATGTGAGGATAGCACTCAGAACAATATCCTCTGAGCTGTCTCCTTGAGCACTGGTAAATTTGATCTGATTTCCTGACTGTGTGCCGTCTGTGGAGGGTAAGCCCATTACACAGCTTCCAGTATATTCACGGTACAAATATAACAAATAGAAGAGAACTGACCTTTCACTCACTGAAGGAGTGCACAGCCAAATTTTGCTGTTGCCTGGTACTTCATAGCACTAAAACTGTTAAATGACTCTTCAACCTACCAGCCTTAATTATTGATTTCTACTTCATCACAGCACTAGCTAAAGTAAATAGTGGTGGGCACTTCTCACACACCCTGGTTTAACCTGCTGGTATCCCAGTGAACTTTCCCATATAAAACACAATTCCTGAGATTCTGCCACTACTAGCTTTTAAAATCAAATTGTTTATTTTTTTGGTTTGTTCTCTTCATAAAGCTGAGATATCAATGCAAGTACTGGGGCTACTTGGAGCTGCCTAGTCCTGTTTGTCTCCACCACAGTTGCCTTAGTAAAGTCATCCTCCATGGATGGATGAGTTGGAAATAACTGACTTCCTCCATCAGGTGTTCTGAGCTCACTGGCTGTGTCCTACTGACAATTGTTCCTACACTTAAAGCAGACTTGGTGTGTGTAATGTGAAATCTCGGAAGAAACTGCAAGAAGCCAAGCACATTCATTTGTTTTGTGTAGCTAGTGCTCACAGACATTCAAAAGTATGAGAGAGGATAGGAACTCCAGACTTGCAAATGTTCAGTTGAATGTGGGTGGTACCAAATGACTTTTGAAAATCCTAATGCTTTTAAAAATCGTAGGACAGTTCAGGTTTCCTGGGACTTCAGAAGGTCTCTAGTGAAACCTTCTGCTTAAAGCAATCAGCTATGCGATTGAACCTGGTTAACTGAGGGCTTTATCAGGGACACCTTCCAGCTAATCTGGGCCCAAGCTCACATTTTCAGAAACCAGGCAACCATCTCTTAAACCTGTGTGAGTAATTCATAGGTTGATTTGTTGGTTTTTTTTCCACTTTGTCCACTGAATTATAAGAAGGCATCTTGTCCATCTAAATTGGATTTGAAAATTTACTTTTTCTCAATGCAACATTTGAATTCATCCTTTATGGGGCTTTTATTTAGCCTGTTCAGGGTACTTATAAGGAACAGAAGGGAAAGAAAACTTATATCTGAAAAATGTTAGAGGAGGAGCTGTTGTTGGGAGAAGCTCAGTGGTTTGAACACTCCCCGAGGGTGTAGGAGACCAGTATGGAGTGTCCTTCTCTGTCTGGGAGAACAGAATTGTGGCTCTCTGGAGATCGTCCCACCTGCCAAGTGGAGCATTTTTTACTGAGTATTTAAAAGTGTAATGCAAAATAAAGTAATTCTAGCACTGGCACGCCTTGTTGAACTGCCCAGTCGCCCTATGGATCGTGTAGGAATATTAAGCCAAATCTCCTCAAAAATGTGGTTTGCATGCTCCAGCTACTGAAAGTTACTGGTTAGAGATGGACCGTTCCTCCAGTTTTTTTAAAAAAATCTACCTCTGTTTTTCCACAGATGAAATTATTTGGTGAATTTGCAGGTGGTTTTCAGCCTTAGAAAGACATTTTTGTTTGAAGCACTTTTTACTTAACATACTCTTTTACATCTGGGCAGTGAGAACAGGAGCCAAACAAACCTCTCACTGTGGGCAGCAGGAAGTCACAGTTGTCTCAGTTGAGCTGAGGGCATTGCAAGTAGGATACCGTCTTGCAAATAAAGAGATCTTTTAGTAACAATCTTTTAATCACACAAGAGTCTCCTTCTGTTAGCGAATCCAAAGAGCCTCTGAATCCCTTATGTACAGGAATATAATGGACAAGCAGGAAAACAAAACTGAGTATACTTAGTATGTGTAACAAAACCACATGAGTTAAAGCAAGTGGATATGAATATTTAGAAATAAAACCATTCTTATTTTGCTTCTTCTAAGGAAGGTTAAGTTACATTGCACTTTATTTCGAAAAGGGAGAAGCAATACAGGCATTTAATCCAACTGCTTCGGTGAAAACACACTTTGACCTCTATAGTTTTTTAGTGGGCATCCCTTGGTGTCTCTTGGCACAGGCATGTATCACGTGATATCCCAGTAGCAGGCTTTTGAGGGATGTGACACAGCTGCCAGTGAAGTTTTAGTCCTTGAACTTGGTTCAGTTCTCCTAATGTATAGGCCACAATGATATAAGACACATGTTCCTCTCATTCCATTTACTGAAGAGGGGAAATGTAGTTTACCCATTCCTGCTTGAGTTTTGTAACAGTTGAGGCTTGTATACAACTAGATTGGTATCTGTTTGTCTAGTCCAAAGGCAAGGGTGTGTCATCAGCCAGGCGTATTTTGCATATCAGCTGGCCATTTTGCATAACCTAAAGTCTCATGGTTGATCAAACTTTGTATCCTGTATAAAAAGCTAATGGGACACAGCTTTTTGGAATGTTCACAGCAGCAGCTCAGTAAGTCTTCAGGAAATTGTCTTGAGCTGCTGAGCCCACGGGAAAAGGGAAATAGATCAATCATCTGCAAAGCAGATCTTGTGTTTGATGTGCTGGGCTTACTGTGCACATTGGACCTTCTTACATCATTGAAGTTTCTGCTCTAAATAAAGTATAATTTACAGCTTAATCTTAGATGCTTTCCAGTCAGCGCTATGTGGAGTCCCCAGAATCCTGAAGGATGCTATGCTTCACACAGTGACCTGACACTGTAGACTTTGCTTCTTCTCTTATCTGATGTTTTTCTCCAGGGACTTGATAACATAGAAAGCTATGGTAAAAAGAGCTGCCCAAGTGATTACACAGTCTTTTTTAAACTTGGTATAGGAAGGGAAGAAGGAAGAAAAAAACAAAACAAAACAAAAAAACCCACAGCCATTGGGAATGGGAATGGCTAGCCGTAAATGTGTGTGACTCATGTTCAGACTCCAGCCTTACAGTAAATGCCCCTTAGCTCTTTCTCCTAGATCCAAAACAGCCTGCAAAACACCTTAATTTCATGAGAAAGAAACTGGAACCAACCTTCTGAACTGCGACACGGCCAGTGTGAAACAGATCACGCCAAGCACATATCCCTCCACATGTATGGGATCATCTGCCACAGGCTTGGGTGTCTCATTTGTCACACCTGTTAGTCTGGAAATTATGAAAGCTGGCAGAAGTTTGCAATTACATGGGGGGAGGGGGGGATCCGTAAACATTGTGGAGCTGTAAACAATGTAAACATTGTAAAGAACATGGCACTGGAATTAAGGCTGTTGTACAGTCTTAATTTAGCGCCTTTGTTTGACTCTATTTCAAAAAAACTTCTAGTTACATAACTGCATCCTATTCTTTCCAGGGAATGCTCTGCTGCCTCCCAGGGACAGGCAGCTGGGGCCATTGCTTTGGAGGTGTACTGTGTGTTACCACATACATTAAACCTAGGGGCTAGCAGGTCGTCCAAGTCTAAAATTTTGGAGGGAAAGTCCTCCAGATAGTAAAACTTTGAATTTGTAGGGGTAAGAATGGGATGAAAAGACAGCCTATATACATACTGTGAAGTAGTTTGCTGACAGACCTTTTTATGGGGGTAATTTGCCGGTGCAAGGGCATAATTGACTCTTTGAAGAGTTGTCCACGGCAAGAGGTTTTGCCAGCACAAAACTTGGCACAGTACGTGTAGATATCCCAAGCTAATAATTGCACACCTTTCTATATTGTTGGTCAGTGCCTTATTGCAGCTAGCGTGGCCCAGAAGTTAGTGAAGAAATGCAGCTCCATCTTGTCAACTCTGGATGTTCTTGTCAACTCTGGATGTTTGTGGTGTCACTTATCTCACATACAGAGCCCAGCCCTTGCACCTTTCGTTCCTGTGGGCTCCTCACTTACACTGGGGGCTGTACCTCCTACAGGCACAGTAGCAAGGCATCAGTGGCGGGGGCACCTCTGTGCTTGAACTGCATCAGCTTTGCTAGTTTATGTCAATCTTGTATGTGGATATAAACAAACCTCTAGTGAGTAGAGGTGATTTTGAGAAGTTAAGGCCATAGGTCTCTGAGTGGCTAAGTCTGTTGAAGTGTTCATCTTGTGCTAGTCCTTCTCCTGTCTTAAAAGGCATCCTGTGAAATAAAGTTAAATCTGACTTTCCTTTGGCATAAACAAGTTGAAATTACAGAATTGCAAGCGTGCAAGTTTGTAAGATGTTTATAAGTGAAAATGTGGGGAATAAAGACAAACATTGCAGCAATGATGTTAAAGTCATGATGGTCTAAGAATACAAGCAAGCCTGTGCTTGCTGGATGGTACCTTTTATTAGACCAGTTCATATTATTAGAAGAAAAAGGTTAAATTTCAAACACTTTTTTTCTTTATGTCTGAAATTTAAGTATTTAATTCAAGTTGAATATAATTTATCTTGGCTTACTGACTCTAGGCAAAGATTTGGATAGTTTAACATGTATTTGGACCTTGTGGCGCAAAAAAAGAGTATCAGCAAGGAGGCAGTCTTAAGTTCACTAGTCCTGTGGGACGAAGGTAGAAAAAGGTTGTTGTTGTAATTAAAATGCTATTGTTGTGATTCAGAGACCACCTGACAGCCATGTAGGATCATTTACCAGCAAACCCCATGCCAACAATGCTTACAAAAGCTGAACGAAACGGAAGTTTTGCATTTACGTCAGATCCCAGCCAGGACAGTGGGTAGGGGAGAGGAAATTCATGGGTAAATGGAAAAGGAACTAAAAATTGGCAGGGAAAGAAATGTTATTTTCCAGCCTACAATAGAATATGACAAACAATGTAACTTACAGTTATTTTTAAAAAAGGTCCTTTTGGAGCAGTGACCTTCTCATCTAACTTTTGTAGAAGATGGAGGGCCACCCCTCCAGGGGAGGAGGACAAACAGAGGATATTTTAGATTTAACACTTCTTTCCTTCCCTGCCTAGGCTATGGGAACCTGAGCCCCAGCACTGTGGCTGGACGAATCTTCTGCATCTTTTTTGCACTCTTTGGCATCCCCCTGAACCTTGTACTCCTGAACGAAATTGGGCAGCTGATGCTGTTGGGGGTTCAGCATTGTGCCCATCGCCTTGAGGAGGTGTTTCACTGGCAGGTAAGCAATGTGGACAGGTATGTCTCAACCTCAAGTTCAGGAAAGAAAAGACACAGAGCATTGTTTGGTATTTGGGATCCTCTGACTGACAAGGACAGCCTGTCTGCCTATTTGGCCAAAAAGGCGGTAATACTCAGGAGTAACTGGAAGCAAATAAATTTAGTTTATGACAGCCCTATGAGGTGTAAGATAAGGATGTTTATTAATTGAGGAAACTTTTGTGATGAATGGCTTCCCCTACAGCAGCAGAAGTGCCAGAGCCTTAGAGCCGTGCACACTCCTAGAATACCTAATCTGTTTATCATCCCTCATAGCTAGACTTGCATGTTCTAATGGTACATCATCAATATTTGTGGGTTTTTTATGGAGTCCAGCAGTACCTTCAACCAGAGACTGATCTTTCCCTGCCACCCTTCTTGTGACAGTCTCATCTCCTTTCTTTTTCTGTTTCACTAGAAAAAAGCATCCCTTCTGATTAAGACCTGTGCACTGGTAACTGGCTTATTGTTGTTCCTCCTGCTACCTCCGTTGTTGTTCTCTGACAAAGAAGGCTGGTCTTATGAAGAAGGCTTGTACTATTCCTTCGTTACCCTCAGCACTATAGGGTTTGGAGATTATGTGATTGGTAAGTAGTTCACATTTCATTGCTTTCACGTACAAAACAACAAAGGCAAATGTGTGGCATATGAAGCTCCGAACTTGGCATTTTTACACCACTAGCAATCCACAGACCTGATGATAAATACGTTATGGTAGGCATTTGACAGGCTGGAGAAGACATGATTTCTGAGATAGCAATGCCACCTGTGGGAGAACAAAGAAATCATTTCCCAATTAATGAGTAATCTTCTAGCATTCAGATGATCTGTCCCGTGGACAACACTGGACCGCAGTGCTACATTTTTAATCACAACAGTCACTGATGGTGCTTTTGGTGTTCTCCAGTGCTTTAGCAGGGATTAGTTTTAAGCAGATGCTACTCTGCATTGCCATTAACAGACAGTAATCATTTCCTTTGTCAAAAACCCAGACAACTGCTTCCTAAAAGGCAGCTTAAGTTGCTTAGGTGTAGACCATCAGGCACCAGTCACAGCGTAGTTTTGGTTGCCAAAACCTTTTGCCAGAGGAAATGGGTTTGGACCCATGCCCGATGCATTTGCTGAAACACAGGACACACCTTTTTGATAAAGACTTTCTCATTAAAAACAAATTGATTATAGAAACACATGCGCCTTTGGATCCCCTGGAGACTGAAAGGTTAAACCACCTTATTACAGATTTTTCTTTTTCTTTTTCTTTTCTTCGTAATGCTTACTTTTGGACTTACCTTTGGACTTGTCTATAATGCATCAAAGTTACCACTAGAGCTTGTGTAGGCACTCTTAAATGAGCTGTTGTCAAGTTAGCTTGGATAAGAGTAGCCAGACGGAGCTTAAACTCTAGCAAGTTCACATTTACCTACATTGATTCTATATATGATGCTGAACTCTGTGTTGCAGCAGCTTTACTTCTCGGGATTCCTGATAACTAAATGTGAAGGTCTTCTCTAATGTACTTCCGATTTCCAGGTGTACCTTCATCTGTGTGCTACCTTTGTAACTGACATACCACCATAGGTACACTAGGTTTAGTATGGGAATAACTCAATAAGTCAGTGACCTGTGATATGTAGAAGCCAAACCATTTTGGCTTTACAATCCTGTGTTTGTGGTTTATGTCTCAACTTAAAAATAAGCACAGCCAGGGCATGGGTTCAAGGGGCTGTCACTGTATTGTGACTGTCACGCTGTTTCACTGCTAGTGTGATCTCTGGCACTGTTCTGGACCAGGTAAATTCTGAGGGATGTCAGATGCCAGGAGTGATACCTGCGGCTCATTTTGGACACAGCTGCTCTTTTGGGGGGAAATATAAGCCAGGCTGTGACACTTGGATTTGAAGTCATTGAGTGGTCCCTAGCCTTTTTTAATTTAGTAATATTGATGTAGCTTCTCTTACTGACCCTGAAATCTGTTAATTTACACACTCAGTTACTCAATAAGCCTTTCTATTGGACACAGGGTGCCGTATTGGTCCTAAAGCACTTCTGGTTTCCTCATCCCCACGACTGCACCTATCGGATAATCTTTGTGGATAAAGCATTCTCCTTGGAAGCTTCAAATAGCTCTTCCCTTTTGTTTTCATTTATTATTTAGAAGCACACAATTTTTAAACCTTTGAATTCAGCATCTGTGAAAGGTGTTTGTTTGAAGGATGAATATAACATGCTTCCTGGTTGATGTATAAAGCAAACCCAAAGAGTCGTTACCACAGAAGTGGTTGGTAGCTTAGTGACAACCTCAAAATTTCTTGTGGTGCCATTATAGTGAAAACACGTACAGTATGTATTATATAATAGTACCGAGAAAATGGATGTAAAGGATTGGCTGTTCAATATGGCTTCACTGACCAGTTACTACTTATCACAATCTTGCAGACAGTGACAGTTCGTGGGCCACGATTTGGGGATTGCTGGTCCCTGTGGCTCATCACAGGACACTGTTCCTACATACAACCAGTCACAGATAATAAATGCTTAAACACCTGTCTTGGTGAATGGGAATGTCGTTCATGGAGGTACCACTTCAGACATGTCAGCTCTTCGTGCTCCATCCCGAAAGTATTGGGTATTCTGTATTATCTGTTGCACTGCAGATATTTGGTTATAAAGTGACAAACCTTCATACAGTAAGAACACTGAATAATGAGACCTGAGAAGCAGTAGAGAAGTCATCCATGCAAAGACTTTACTGCCACTAATTTGTATCTTGTACCTTACCTCTGTTTGTAAGGGTACCCTACCCCGGCCTGCTTTACAGATACAGCCCACTCATTTCATAGGCCTGATCTTATTCCTTTGCTTTACCTGTATTGTTATTATCATCATTATTATTACTACTGACTTGAACTTAGCACGTGGAAGCCTCTTTGCGCTAAACATGGTGGATACGCAACCAAATCTATGGCTTTGCTTCAAAAGAGTCACAAAGTACGCAGCTGAGAAACCAGACAATCTTCCAAGGCTTGGTGGTTCTTAGAGCTTTTAGGACTGCTCAGGCTCCTTCTCTCCCACTCATAGAAGTTCACTCACTCAGTTATGTCTGGCTTAACAATATACACGAGTACCTAAAACCTGCTTCTCTCTATCTGCAGGGGACTCCTGTTACATACTAATACAAGACTGTAATGCTGAGTCATAAGCAGAGAAATTAAACTGTGTGCAAATGTGAATAATTTCACTTTGACATAAATGTAATCTGGGGTTTATTTTTCTTTCTTATGGATATCTTTACAGTTCCTATGGAGTTCTAGGCTGTTGCTGACATATCATGAAACATACTTGCTTATAAAATGTGTTCACTTGCTAAGTAGATGGCATACTCATGTTTTATATAGAAATCACTAATATTAGATCATATTTCCACTGTCTTTGCTTTACATACAATGTCTCCTTTGAGACACTCTTGATCCAAACTAGAAATGTTTTGGATGATTCTCTTGTAGGGATGAACCCAGACCGCACCTATCCAGGCTGGTACAAGAATGTAATCTCTCTGTGGATCCTCTTTGGGATGGCATGGCTAGCACTAGTTATCAAATTTTGCATCAACTTTCTAGAGAGCTCCAGTGACTTCTGTCAGTGCAACAAGAAGTGTGCAGAGATGGCAGAAGACTTAATGGATCGCGACAAAAATAGTACGACAGGACTTCACGATGTGGAGATCTGCAGTGACAAAGACACAAACCCAAAAGGTCCGGATGAATCTCACACCTACACAGCTCCTGCAGAAACACTATAGGAAGGAAACTCAAGGTTTAACACCAGCCAGCAATTAAGCATAACGCAGCCACTTGCTCACTCCCCCTCCTCCCAGTGGGATGAGGAAGAGAATGAAAAAAAGTAAAACTCATGGGCTGAGATAAAGACAGTTTAATAGAACAATTTAAAAGGAAGCAATAATAGTAATAGAATGTGCACAACTAATGATACACAATACTCACCACCCAATGACTGATGCCCGGCCTGTCCCTGAGCAGCAATCATGTTCCCCTTGACAACTCCCCAGTTTATATACCGAGCAATGACATTGTATGGTATGGAATGAAATATCTCTTTGGCCAGCTTGGGTCAGCTGGTTATGCTTCCTCCCAGCTTCTTTTGCACCTCCACGCTGGCAGAGCTTGGGAAGCTGAAGAGTCCTTGACTTTGTATAAGCCCTACTTAGCAACAGCTAAAAACATCAATGTGTTCTCAACATTATTGTCATATATAGCATAGAACTATACCAGCTACAAGGAAGAAGATTAGCTCTATCCTGGCCAAAATTGTAACAGAATCATACCCTTGGTGGCTCTTAGATTTTAGTGCACCACAGATGCCCCACTTAGAAATGCAGGAGTGGAGCTACCCTGATGTTCACATGGGGTGAAAGCTTACTTATTGGGCATGAAATGCTTCTATTCTGAATTGAGCAATGACAACAAAATGTTTCACTTGCTGTACCACCAGGAATTACCAATGAGAATCTTAGCCAAAAGTAGATCTACAGAGATATTATCTTCTCTCCCACCTCAATATATGAGGTAAACTTTGACATCTGTATGGAACGCTAGCTGTTGTTGTTTCCTTTGCGCACAAACTTCTTGTGGCCTCTAATTGTACATATAGCATTTTGCAAATACCACAACTAGAAAAGCAAGTGCCATTTAATGCAGGAAACAAATTTCATGTTGCTTAAAAGACTTAATGAAAAATACTATTTAAAGCCACCTGGCAGTCACAGCAAGTGTGCTCCATCAGCTATATACTTGTACTTGTCAAAGGTGGTAACATGTTTTTGCTCTCTGATTGCAGATACACAGATGGCAATGAAGCAGAGCTTGTGAAGGTGTCCAGTAGAAACAGATCATTCCTTTTTGACAGAGAAATTTCTGCATCAGAGGTCCACTAATATTAAAAAGAGACTAGATAGTTAGCTATTCCTTACTCCAGAACTTATACAGGATCATGCTTTGTAAAGTATTATGTAGACCAAATGTCATCAGCTAAACATGACAGTTCATTTAGAGAGATTTTTATTTTTCCGCCTCTTGGAAGCCAGAAAATGAAGATGAGAGGCAGTTTTAAGTGCCAGTGGTTCCCACATTATCTTGTGGCCAATGTTAACAAGGGCTACTTTAATCTAGAAATGGACTGAAGTATATTCAACTGTGATCAAGAGATGCTATTCTGATGAACTTCTCATGTCATAATTGAATAGCATACTTTTACGTAAGCACAATGGTCTTTTCATTTGTGGAATGCCAAACCTGCTTATTTGGACTTTCAGTCAGACATGAAACAAGTGTTTCAACTTTTTTAATTTAAATAAATTCTTAGAATTCTTTTGATATGCCATTTGTAAAGTTTCAATAGAGTCTTTAACTCCTGCTGCCATTTATATATCCATATCTGATCTTCTTATTTTCTTATTCCTGTTGTGCTACTTGCATTGTAGAGCATTAACTTTGAAAACTTGACCATAACAGTAAACCAGAACAAAGCATTTGGGTGAGCCTTCAGCTTCTGCATTGGACCAAGATTCCACATGGATGATGGAGAAAAGACTGAAAACAGTCTTTTGGAGTATGGGACTCAGGAATCAGAAATATCTATGGCTGGATTCACAGAAATGCAGTGAGTGAAAAGTTCAGTGCATTCAAGAATACAAGTTCTGGAATGTGTATCATAAAAAAAAAAACTGTTTCCAGAGTAGGCCCGTCTCAGTGTTGATATGTGATGGAACTGATCACAGGAGAAAATGCAAGAAAGGAATCTGCTGGATTAAATTTAGTCTGTCAACCTTTTGTCAGTTGTTTTGCCATCAGCATTTTGCTGACTCCATAGTAATAAATTTTCTCTCAAATCACATTCCAATGGGCAGCAGAGGTAAGAAGGTAGTGGAAATCTCAGGTCATAGTTAGGAAACTGATGTGAAATACATTTCCTTTTTTTAAACATTGGGTAATTTCTTTAACAGCCTTTAGCATAATTTCTTCTGTTTTCCTATGTTTTGTCTTGTTTATTTTCACTAATGAATACACAATGTAGGTGTTACTAATTTTCATAAGAGTTGGCCTAAAATAACACCAAAGTGTGTTTCTTTAAATCTAAGAGAATCACAATTCCACAGCATAAAATGTGATACCCTTTTATGTATATCCTTTGCACCTTTTTCCAGGTGCAAAGTAAATATAACTGTATTGTAAAATCTGGATGCCCAGAAAATAGTTGGAATTTCTACCATCGAAGCATGAGAATGTCTATACTAAACCTATTTCAGCTTTAGCTTGAAATGTCATAGGCTCTGGGGATTTCTGCCTGCTCCACTCTTCAACGAGAAGGCTTAGCTTGGGAAGAATTTCTTCTTTTCAGTTTGAATGTCTGATATATCAATCACATCTCATTCGTCTTTCTATGTATTTGTAGTTTGTGGGTGAGGTTTCCAAAAGTGCCTTACAAGTTTAGGCACTCTGGTCCTGCTGAAGTGCGTACAGGGTTGCATGCCTTAGAATATCTAATATACACTTCTCAGAGCTGAAAGGAAGAGGAACTCTGGGAGTAGTTTCCAAAAAAAGGAAAAATGGTACTACTTCATCAATCTTGGTGCTTCAACTGTATGTCGAGGTTCAGCCACAAACTCCTAAGCATGTGACTGGGTCTCAAGGTGACTCAATATCTGCCCCAGCAATCCTTGCTGATTCACTTCCTTCTCCACCTGTGCTGTTGTTCTGCTCAGCAGCTCATCACCAGCATAGCCCTGCCTCTGTCTGTCTGATACAGTGTACTTACAGAAGGCACATCTGAACTGCTTACAGGCCACACATAACTCCAGAGCTGAGGTTGTCTGCTTGTGTCCTGGATCATGTAAAAAAAAAATGAAATAAGTTAGTCAAATGCTACCTCTTCTTGGGTTCTCTGATGCCGAATTACCACGTTATCGTTTATGAATATCCTTTTATTGACAGTTCCTCAGCTGGCTTTTGATATGGACAATATCAATAATATTAATATGGATAGAATTGTGTCTGAGTCCCCAGAAACTGCTGAACCTCTGTTTTTCATCTTTATTAAGCTATGCTGTGGTTAAATGACATGGATGAATTTGTTCCCAGACGGAGAAGAAGAAAGTGGAGTTTTGCAACATCCCAAAATTATCATCACCAATGTGTCTACACTTTACCAAAGTATGAAAGGTTATCTGCTCAAGGGTAAAATAAAGAAAACAAAAGCATGATGCTGTTATCATTCTTGTCACAGATGACTTGTAATCTGCATTGGAAAATTACAGATGCTCCTTGGTTTTGTTTTTTTTTATATTATGTTTTTTCCTGTTCAGATAAGTGTGAGCTTCCATCGGTGATTCTGTGTTAGACCTTCACTGCTAGTATTCTTCACAAGTCAGTTTTTCCCTAGTATCCTGTTTTCTTCCTTGGGAGGAGCAGGGGCAGGAAACAGGTTTGGTTAGAAATGGTAGTTGTAAATATTTATGCAACATCAGTATCCAGAGGCTTTTTTCACAACCACGTAATGTGCTTATGACCTTAATATATTTTCCCAGGAAATCAATCCCTTAAAGCAAGAAAATAGACCTCTCTTGCTTTCCTACTCCAAGGGCAAGTCCTGGCTTCAGCCTCAGTGTTTCTCATGCTGACTCTTTCAGCTGGTACAAGAGAGATGTTTACCCTGGGGAGAGATATGTCCAGAAAGATGTAATAAGATGTTACAGCAACATAGTACAGACTGCTCAGAACTATACAGCTTTTAATAGTCTAGTTGACCACAACATTTTAGGATCCCTAGACTAGAACAAAAAAGTTCTTTTTCCATAATGTGTCTGATTAAAAAAATCCAGGATGTCATTTTTCTTACAATGATGAGCTGATGAGATCTTGCCTTACAACTGATACCTTGCTGTGTAGCTGATATCCCGTCTCAGATTAGCGCTGAGACTGTTCAGCTCAAGAGGCTCTCATCAAAGTGCATAAATTAATGCAGAAAAAAATATATGCAGTGTGAAGAGGACAGAGCCTAGCTCCTTGCAGTGGTGATCCATGGCAGGACAAGAGGTAGTGGACACAAACTGTAACACAGGAGGTTCCTCCTGAGCAACAGGAAACACTTTTTCACTGTGAGGATGACTGAGCACTGGCACAGAGGGCTAGCGGATTCACCATCCTTGGAGTTATTCAAAAGCCATCTGGATGTGATCCTGGGCAACCATCTCTAGGTGAGCCTGCTTGAGCAGGGTAGTTCAACCAGGTTACCTCCAGAGGTCCCTTCCAATCTCAACTGTACTGTGATTCTGTGTTTCAGGGCCAAGCCATCCTCTGTCACGTAGTCCATGGTCTGCCACTGTGTCCCAATTGTCTTCATAAACATTCAGGTTGTACTCACAGCAGGCTTCATAGACCTGATTCTTCACAGAAAATAAATGGATCTTTCCAGTCTGACTGAGCTCAATTAGGTGATCTATTTATGTATGTTTTTTTATAAAAAAAAAAATTTCCTTTATCTCTGCAGATACCAGCCAAGATTTGAGTTCCATTGTACTGGGCAATTTGTAGAAACTGATTCTTTATCAGAGATCTCACAATCACAGAACAGCTTATATGAAGGATGGTACAGAGAAATACAATTAGTTGCTGTGGTGAGGGGGTTGTGTCCAGGTGTTCCAAAAATGTGCAATAATATTCAGCTTAATGTAGCCCACTGTCATGGTTATGTATCTGCCTACAAGTTCCAGCAAAAGGATTCAACACTTCATCTCTGACACACTTAACGTAAGAAAGATTGTACCACACTTCAATTTCCCTTTCCAAATTAGAAGCTTACGTAAGTACATTGGTACTAACTGGCTACTTACCAGTTGAATCGGGGCAAATTTTTAATGTAATTAGATCTTACAATATGAGATTGATACATGCCATCTTTGTAAATAAATATTCTGGCTAATGGAAGAAGGAGATGCAAAAAAAAAGTGGTCTTTTTCAGTACTGTTACCCTGTGGCTTAGGGAACCATGTGCTGTGTAGTGTCTCTCATTCCAGTAATCCTTGCTCTGTGTGAGGTAGGATCAGGGCAGATCATTTTTGTGATTTTGGTGGTTTTTTGGTTTAGAAGGTTTTTTTTAAAAAATATATCTCGTATAAGTATGTGAAAGTTGAAATGGAGTTGGTTCTGAACATCTAGGCAACTGTCTGTCATGCTGTGCAGTTCTGGGCAAAGATTCAAAGGTTCCTCAGAAAGATGAGTGATCACAATATCTCTGCCCTTAATAATTCTTACCTCTTGGGACTGAGATTCAAAGAACTGTTTTCAGGTTTTTTTCAAAAATAAATCGGTGTAAGTGTTCTAAGCTCGCACTAAGCAAGTAGAGAGGATCTCTGGTACGTCCAAGGCCAATGCATGTTGCAGTAAGTGCTAATGAAAAGCTGTTACTGTTTTTGGAGGAGACATCAACAGCGTGGCATTCAGAAGCCATGCGTACTAGGATAGGATAAAATTAACTTCAAGAAAACACTTAAAAACTATTTTGAAATCTTCCACACTGAAAAAGGTTTGAAAGTATTATTGTAAAGATGCTGATGTTAATAGATGTGCAGATATCATCTCCAAAGCATTTTACACCATTTCAAGTTTTTCAAGTTCCTTGGCTCAAAACTGAAGAAGACACAGATGTGAAAACCGAACAAGGAGGCACGCAGTAAGGATAAGGTCAAAAAAAGAAAGGTGAATTTGAGGCAAGCAGAAATTCAGTGCATTTCCCAGCTGGCTATGATAAATGAGGAAAGGATAGTTGAGGAAACTTTCAGTCTAATTAAGAATTAGGATTAACCTAATTTGGATAACTACAGACCAAAAAGTCATGATTGACCCGTAATTACTATTACGCTATATGTAATTCTGTTACAAGTTGCAGTTGCCAAACAGTATTTTTAAAGCATTTCAGTTCACTTCCAGATTAATGCTATTTTTAATCCCTTTTCCTAGTACTCATGTAGATCTGCCCAGTCAGAACATTATCCTGTTACTAAAGATCCTCTGCACCTCAAACAGATAAACAATGTGCCTTCCAAATACAAGTTTAAATCAATAGGTTTTGGGTTAAAATGTAAAAATGCTAATTTTATGAGGTATAACACAGAAAAATATAATCCTAGAAGGCAAATGAGGTATATCACTGGTTAATGAACTGGAACTATCGTAGACAGTGCCCGGCAGCTTGGTTTTGCATGGTTTTGCTGTCAACAAAGCACAGTGAGGAGTTTAATTAGTTACAGGCTTCAAATTAAGGGAGAATTGTTCCTTAATAAGCTATGAATATAAGTCAAAATTTTAGTCAAACATAACCAGTTTGAGTGTACCCAAAATAAAGCTACATCTCAGATCGTACTTAATAAGGAGACTCAAGCATCATCATCATTTGGATGAGAGGACTTTTGAAGTCTTGCAGCACTTTCAGTCCCAGAGATTCGAAATCCAGAGTCATACTTTTCAGTCTCTGAGTTTTGAACTGTTATTGCAATGCACAGCATTGTGTCTGTGTGTTTGTGTGAAAGAGGGAAAGAAATAGTGATGCGAGTGTTCCCAAGTATTCTAAAGATACCTTAATTTCTGCAGCACATTCCCCATATGCCTCCAACCTTTTCCGCAGCAAATAAAACAATGTTTCATAATTTATTCTTAATAAAACATTTCTTTCTCATTCTTTCTTCTGATCTTGCTTCTGTCTCATCAGTCTTCCTCGCTCACGAGTTCCCTCAACACTCCCAGGCCCAAATCAGCTCTGCTCCTCTTGTGTTTCCTCTGTGTATTCAAATCCTTCTGTCCCAGGAGGATGTACAGCAGAGTCCTTCTCTGCTGTGCTGAGGCCAGTGTTGTATAAAAAGAAATGGGGAAGGAGCAGAGGATTTGCAGGGTCTACTTTTCCTTCTCCCACTTTCTTCTCTTAATGGTATTATCTGTAGGATCCCAGCTGCAGAGAGTGTTGAGACCTCCCTGATACCTGCGCCAGTTCTGATCTGCTGGTCTTCTCCATGAGGGGAACAATGATGTCCAGACAGTGTCAGATGGCTTACTTTCAGGTTGGCTGTAATTCACTGGAAAGATGAAATATTCAGTGTCAGCTGCAGCCACACCCCAAGCTCATTTGGCTTGTGGAGAATTTGAAGGAATTGACAACACTTGAGGTCTTCAGGAAAAACCCAAAGGAAGGTGGTGATGGTTTCACAGAAATTTGTGTTCCTTTTGAGACAGTATTAGCAGCAGTGATCCAGGAAGCACAGTGCTACAGTGAGTGACCCAGGGAACTGTGCAGAGAAAATCTTCCCTGGGGATCTCTCTTGAGAACCAGCAGCCCTGGATATTATTGCTATTTGTTCCATGATACAGTCAGCTTTTGAGTTCAGAACAGAATGTTTCAGCTGAGCAATGGCTTGAAAGGCATAAGGTCGAATATGAGGACAACTTTTGGTGTGATATAAGTATGATGATGTTAACTAATAGCCACACAAGTATACTGTATAGTGTTCTTGTTATGACACCGGACTAAAATTTTGCAAAGGCTGGGACCTGTCATGGGATTTCTGCATTATTTCACAAATAAGAATATTTACCACTCCATCTGCATCACTCCCTATATAACCTCAAATTCAGTATTCCCTGCTCTGCGTGAGACAGCTAACAGTGAATTTTCTGGATCCAGAAAATAATTGAAGTATCTAACCAAGCCAGTGAAAAAAAAAAAGGCAAACAGGTGGACAGGACCCCCGTCTTACTCAAGGACAGTGACGTGCCTTTGTCTGGACTATGTCTGGGTGTTAGATGTGAAACCAGTGATTTGTCTTGAAAAAATGACCTGAAGTTCTTGAGGGCCATATTTGGGAAGGAAGGATCCATCTCCACTCGGTTTCAGATAGGGCAGGTCAGCAGCATGACGTGAATGCCATCTACCTGAGGTTCATGGGCAGGCCATCTCAGCCACTCTTGAAGCTGTTTCACTGCTCATAAATTATTAACTTGGTCATGAGGTTGGGAACTACTACCTATCTTTCTCTGCTTGATGAGTCACCACATGTGTACATCTATATGTAGATATAGCTCTTAGGGAATGACTACAGTGGGAAGAGAAAGAATAGTCCAGTGCTTGGATAGCAGTAGCCAGCAGTGTGAAGAATTGCTGTTACAGATGTTTCAAGTTACCTCTCATGAGTCTAGATACTTACTGGTTCTCAGGCCCTATAACATCTTGGTATTAGATGGACTTGCACTGTACTGAAGCCCTTAGCCCTAAGACCATATGTTCACCGTAGAATGTATGGGAATGCTTAGATATGTAACTGGGAGACTCCCCATGTTCTATAGCAAGGAATTTTCCATGTGAACTTTCCAAAACAAACAGAAATGGAAGAGCAAAGGATAGATGCAGAAATGTCTGACTGACTCAGACAGGCACCTGTTTCCACACAGCACTCATCCCCACCCTTCCTTCAGCGGAGACAGACACCTACATGTGACTTTTCTGTTTGTGGAAATCCAGCAGAGACACCTTAAAACAGCCAGCAGCCAAATGATTAGGGAAGTCACTTCAGTCAAAGCAACGCATGGTCATATTTCTGTATGATTCGATCAAAGGATTTAAATCTGTATCACAGCAAAGGCCCTTGGCTAAACAGAAGTTAGTTTTTCTCAGTCTCCTGACCTAAATACTTGTTGCAGGAATAGAAAGGAGAGAACTGGTGGTTGACTCTACAAATCACTTGTGAAGGTATGGGGGATGTGAAAAGGTGACATTTATGATCCATTCCCATGAATGTTAAATAGTTACACTAAATGCGAGAAGTGTATCTGCGGAGACTGAAAAAGACTCAATTCAAGGTACCTAGCAGCTCCTGTTCAGGAGGGGCAGAGGCTTCAAATCCTGGCCCTAAATCACAAGTGAGCACCTGCTGAGTAGCTAGTAGCAGTTTTAAGAAAGTCACGAGCCCCTAAAGAGGGAGGCTGCGGCACCTACAGAGCAATTGCTATTGGAGAGCCCTGAGGACACCTGCTACCATGCAGAACTGCAGAACTCTGCTGAGCTCAAAGTTACCTCAGACCCGAGTGATCTCTTTTAAAGGATGTAGCTGTGCATAGAGCTGGAACAACTGGGCAATGCCATTACACAAATAAATGACGTGCAGAAAGAAAGTCAGACTGTGGGTGGGTGACCAAGTTTCTCACCTATAGCCTTCCACACCATTTGCTTTGCAATAAAAGGGAGCTGTGAGACACGGCCAATAGTAACTGCGTCTCCCAGCCTTGCCCTCCCTTATCTTATTTCTGAGGAAAGCCAGCTGATTAAGCAGGGTCTGGTGAGATTGACCTTACATCTGGTTTGAGACCTGAATAGCAATCGGTTACTTCACTCTTACTAACAAACACAGGTACTAACTTTCAAGTTTGCAGCTCTAGATGCCTTCACCGACACAGGAACAGGAGGGTTACTTTAGGTCTTGGTTTCAATGTCTTAACTCACTATACAGTTCAACAAGTTGCTGTGGGTCAGGGCACTTTTAACCTGGGACATGAGGGATACTGGAATGTGCACAGACACACAGAGCGGTATACAATAAGGTAGAAGCAGGATTTTGAACGCAATGGGTTATGTATATGAGAAATGGTGAAGTACAGAAGGGAGGAAATATAGGATCATGTTGTAGGAATGTGTGTTTCTGAAGTCATTCAGACCTTATCTGCACAAGGAAGTATTTGCCAGTTAACTTCAATTGGTATTGCTATGCCAGGAAAGTATTTGCCAGTTAACTTCAATTGGTATTGCTATGCCAGGAAACCCTCCTTACAAGTATAAAGCTCATATTACTTTCCCCAAGGAAATGAATGTTTATCTTATTGGAATAACTGCTGTAGTCAGTCTCTGGACCAACACAGTGAGGCTGGGAAATCACAGTATCACAGCATCATAAGGTTGGAAAGGACCTCAGAGATCATCGAGTCCAACCTATATCCCAACACTAACACCAACACTAACACCATCATCTAAACCATGGCACTCAGTGCCTCATCCAGTCTCCCCTTAAACACCTCCAGGGTCAGCGACTCCACCACCTTCCTGGGCAGCGCATTCCAATGGCCAATCACCCTTTCAGTAAATCTTGCAAGAAAGAGTAAGACCTCTCTTTAACCTTTCACTTCCCTGAAATTCAACTTTGCCAATCATAAAATGGAATTAATATTCCTTATTCTGTAGCTCCCAGGAATACTGACAGATGTCACTGGTTAAGATTTGTACAATATTTTCATTAATAACATCTCTGATGCACTCTCTTAATGTGACAGTGCTGCTAGTATGCTGGGAGCGCCCACACAATCCCTTAAACTAGGTGTTGTCTCTAGCTGGTAGCAGCATCCACACAGCTATTGAGGAAAGTGAGACATGGTCTGCATGACTGCTAGTTTCTCAGAGGTAATCTATTTCCTGTTTCTGTGGGGAAAAAAAATATCTGGGCACACCTGAAGCTTCATCCGGATAAGCTCTAGCTAGTGCATGTGCCTGCAGGCATGCAGTCCCAAATGGCAAGCAAAAGGTAGCTTCAAGTAACATCTTTTGGTGTACAAGAAACCCGAGGAATAGCTGTCACTGCACAGATACCACAAGGCAGTTCCTGCCTTCCCTTATCTCATCCATCTCTAAAATCTTGTTCTTCTTCTGCTTTTCCTGTTCTATCGAATGCTTAGTTAGACTGAAAAGGATACTGTGATGTTGCAGATTGATTTATGTTAAACATTAGGCAAAGAACTCAATCTCATACTAATATTAGGCATTTATATATAATTTAATCAAAGGCACTTCAAGAGTATGATTTCTCTGACCCTTTTTTAGGATAGGACAAATATCACCTAAACAGTCAGTATGTCTTTCAGTTGCTTATATGGAAGGCTTTGGCACTGTGAACATTAAGATGTAGAACGAATCACATCTTAGAGGTCTTTACTCGCCCTGCATCTAGGCCTCTGATTATTCTTCTGTGTTGATGGAAATAAAGCAATCACTTTTGCTTTTATTTTAGGTCAGTTTCACATTTTGGTTTTCAGGCACTTGGCAGCTGTGTAATGTTTGGTTTGCAAACACACCCAGGGAAGGGCTTAAGCCGAGCCAATTATTTTTTTTACAAAGAGATAAAAACTCAAACATTTTTCTTTTCTCTCACATTCTGTAAAATGATTTTCTGGTTTTCTACCCCAAAATGTAAACTCTGGGTTTGAACAAATTATTTCTATACCCTTCATATGTTTAAAGATCTCTTTCCACACTTCATCCAGGATTTTTATATGTTTCTGTACCTGGGTTTGATAAAGTTGGAAGTATTTTTAGAACTCTTCTCTAACAGCCCAGTCATTTTTGGAGCTAGAAAAGGCATGGACTTGTCTACCCCATGCAACACAGGCATGTGGAATAACACTGACCTCTTTTTACCTAAGCAGGTACATCTAAATGATGCACAGCAGCTGGAGATACTAGTTTTGGTTTAAGAGTAGCAGACTTTCTCTGAAAGACCCTTCCTGCAAGGTGCTGTGCTATGTTGCAGCTATCATGCTTGTGCTGCAGTGCTGCTAGCAGTGTCTCTGCACTCCTGCTTTGCTGTGTGATGTGGACATGCCAGCAACCATCACTTGATGCTGCTGTCACCCTGCTTCGTTACCATTCAATGGAGAGTGCTTTTCTTAGGAGCTTTAACATGTTCTTAGGAGCCTCCAAAGAGGAGTCATAAGGAGTGTTTAAAGACAGCACTGACTGTAAATTGTTTATAAAAGCCAAATCTCACTTTAGCCATTTTCCCACTGAGAAGTTCCCAGTTAAACTGCAGATCCAATCTGCATACTTCCTCCCCCTCAGAAAAGTCTAAAGATCAAGATAAGGGAAGAACACTCCATATACATCAGACACTTGATGGAATAAATGAGCATATTGTGATTAAAGGCACTGGATCGTGAGACCACTTACCTGTTTGAAATAGTTTAGTATCTCTACGCACTTCTTGTTTAAGGAATGTTTCATGTGGGATGTGCAGATTCTTATTTGTGCAATATAACATAAATATAGAGGTGTTTGTAGGCAGCCCAAGAGCTGGTTTACACCAATTGATGTCTTATCTGCACCCTGGACAGTTTCTCTTTTTTAGTCAGATTATTTTAAAATATGTTTGTCTGCCCATGTCATGCAGTGCTCAGATGTTAAGAAGCTGAACAAAACTAATTTGTAATGTTGGTTTCTCTAGCCGTTCTGCAGGCAGGGATAGGAGTTACAGGAATATACCTGTTTTGGTTATTTCTTGGTTTTCTGTGTCCCATATAGAGACTGTTGAAAGGTTTTACTAACCTGTATCTTTTAAGCATGGACTTGTCCTGCATTGAATAGTCAAGACTGAATGTCTCCCTATAGATAAGCAAGATGTAGCAATACTAGCACTACCAAATATGAGGGAAGCAAGTGAGAAAGAATGAGCTCAGAGATAATGCCATAAGACACCAAAAGAAAATAGCGTCATCTGTGGGAACTAATATTTTTTTAATAGATGAATTAAATAGTTTAGTCTCTTCAGTGTCTTCAGCTAAAATGCTTTCAGTCTTTTTCTTTAATGATAATTTATTTCGCAATGTTGGAGAATGCAGCAATCAACATGTTAGGCTGGTTTGATTGTCACTACAGTAAATTGATGCCAGACCTCTGGCATTAATGGAAAGTGCCAACTTAAGTGAAAAGATCTAATTTTCCATTTCCAGGATCTGTGAAATGTGATTTTAAATATAAATGAGAGTGATACCCAAGGGGATGATCCAGATTGATTCATTTAAATTAACATCAGTGTCCGAGTAAATGTTCTTGTGTCAGTTTCTAAGTGATTTTTAAGGTGGGTAGATTGGAAAGCAGACAGACAGATAAATGAGCAGGTTAGTGGGTGAGATGTGAGCACAGTGCAGAAGTCATGTCTACCTGTACAGAAGAGAGCACAAATGGAGGGAGCTGCTGGGTGTAGTTAAACCACTACGGACAGTGGTTTGTTCAGATCCATCTCTCTTCTCTTGATCAGCCTAAGGGGCATAAGAGATGTCCCTTAGATAGATCCTTGCCCCTCTCCTGAGATTTCAGCTGCAGGAAATGCTGAGATCTCCCTCACTTGACACATGCTCTGCTTTGCAGAAGATGACTTCTCCCTCGGGGTAGCCCAGGCATTAGAGCCGTAGGGCAGTGGACATTCTGAAGGCCATGCTTTGCTTGCATTACTTGAGGCAGAACATGTCTCGTGCTAACCTTAGAGGTGAGTTGTAGGAAGACGACTTCAAATCAGTGAACTGAGGGGTTGGCCAGTAGTTAGAGGTCTGGATTCTGTTCTCTGTTTTTGTTTTGACCTGCTGCTTGTCCCTGGAACCTGTCTTTGCTCATCTTGCCTAGTCAGAGTGATGGGTTTCACTCACAATCTATACTAGATGTAAGTACTCAAGTCAAGTGAATCAGGGATTCAGGGTAGGTCTGCATTGCAGTCTTAAGGTGTGCTCCTGCCTGTACATTTGCCTACCGCGTACTGTGTCTGCACAAAAATCTTGTTTGCATGGCTTGAATTAAGCTATAAAGCTCAAGCTATTCCCAGCTGCTAATCAGAGGATTCCTGAGAATGTCCATTTTTATGTATTATTTGGTTGACAAGAATATTAACCAAAATCATTTGCACCCTGGAGCGCCCCCATCTCATCACCAACACCGTCCCAGCACGGAAGGACACAGCAGCTGCTGATTGCATCCAAGCAGGAGCCAAGTAAGCACAGCAGGCACCAAAATAATTTGAAAGATACATAGCAGTCTCCCATTTCCTTACAAACCATGCAGCCGTCATCATCCAGTTACTGGCCAGTGTACGTCATTCATGTACCAAGGTGAAGAGTCCCAGTGTGACTGGATCCAGGGATTTCCAAGCTCTCTCTCTTTCTCCTGCCCTCTTTCTCACAGGAATGGTGGAGGTGCTGTGCCAGGGCAGGAAGCCTGTAGAGCCCTTCTGAAACCCTCCTGTCAGACTGCGACCCACCACATAGGGACTCTTTTCCTAATTTGTAGCCCATGTGTGCTATCCTACTTACTTCAACCATTACCAAAGGAAACCTGCTATTTCAATATAAAGGTCTTTCATTTCTCAGACTTCAGGAGAACTGAGTGTTGCCAAAGTTTTCAGTCTTTCACACCCTGTCTGATCATCCATGACTGGTGCTGGTTTGAGTCTCTCATTTCTAGGCAAGGCAGGATAGGAGTTGCTGTTCTTCCTTGAATTTCTTAACACTCCAGTAAGATTTAGGAGATGAAGATTCATCACTCTCACTGCTATGCAGGTTTTGTCAATAATTATTACTGGAAAATGTCAAGTATTTCATGTCTAAAAATAAACATTTTTGCAGCCCCTAATTTCTCAGCTAGTGCATGAGGTTACTCACTTTGCCTGCTCCAAAGATGTGATTTTTGATGGCAGTTTTACTGATGAGTTGAGAGGTAGGAAGACCCACCTGAATCCCTTTATCTGTCTGTATGTTTATATTTTGCTGTTTCCTGGCACCATTAAGTAGGGGCCTCAATAATTCAAGATACAAATCTGACCAGTGATGTGTTCATGAAGCAAATATCTATTATTCACCATAGTAAATGAATCTCTCTTGTCAAAGTAATTTGCCCATTGGTTTATAATTTAACCCTTATCTAGAATGTGAACGAGGAACGTGAACAATGACCAAACAGTTAAGGAATATGTGTTGTTTCCTCATTCCTTCAAGTGGTTCTGCAGAAAATGGATATTGTAGCTTTTGTGTACTTGTGTACTTGTAAACACCTCTCCCTTTCCTACTCCCAGCCAGAGTTTGTGTGGTACTACTAACAACTAACACCATTAAGAATTACAGCATCCAAGAAGGACTTCTTCTACAGAAAAGGGTATAGAGCCAAAATCCTTTACTTTAGAGGTAACTGGCATCTGAATGGTGCATTGGCAGAGCGTTTAAAACTCCACATGGATTAGGCTGCTAAGTTCTTCCAAGAAAAACTTATCTATTGGACTGTCCATCAGGTAACCTTGCATTTTGTGGGTGCTTGGAGTAACTAATGGTTAAAAACATAATCTGGAAATTCAGTCGGTGCTAACTGAAATTCTATTGAAATCAGTGTGATTAGGACTGAAGTTGCTATTTCCTGTCTTTTTCTAGGTCACAAAGCCTTTTATGACTGTGATAATTTAGTCTCAGATCAGTTCTCTAAATTGTTTTTCTTCACAGTTATACTCTGATTTCGAGACTTGTTAAACTAATTTTCAAGATACTGAGAATTCATTATATTCCTTTATTGCCTCTGCTGCAAGTCCACATTATCTCTTGGGAGACTGGTGAAAGGTGACCTGAAGGCCACAAAGTCAATGCTCCAGGCAGGAGTTAAGATTCAGAAGTCCTATCTCTATGACAGTTCTTCAAGTTTTTATATATTGTTTGCCCATCAATGTGTTTTACAAATACATGTGATCCATATTTATTTAAAGAGATATATCATGGCATTTAAAAAAAACCTTAGCCTACTCCCATGCCTTGAGAATCCTTTTCATTCTGCTTTGTAGGTCAGTCCAATTCCAGTACTCAGACAAGTTGGTCATGGGAAGAAAATCACTCATTAACCTTAAGCTAGACCTAAATGATGAGATTTCTAGTTACAATTATGTCAATGAAAACTAAATTACATCAGGTGATGTTGCAAACACCTGGCAGAAGGAGTAGCAGAGGGTGAAATTCACTCAATGTTGACAATCACATCTGAACAAGGTAGTAAGTACCTCTGATGATTAATGAAGAGAAAAAAGTTATGGCTAGGGCATGATTCATTTCATTAAGTTGCTGGTGAAAAGACAGCAGATAAACCTTACTTTAAAAGTATGTATCTCCATTAGCTTAACATAGCTACCTCAGGTAGAGATTCACATTGTAAACATCTAACGTTGATGAGAGAAGGTCCCCCAGATGATGGGATCCTACGCAAAAGTTGAGTACAAATGTGGAGGTCACACCATGAACTTGTAGGGCCAGAGCCCACAGTCAGAAAAGAAATTATTTTTGCAGTATTTTGGTGAAGTCTTGGAAGACCAAATTGAGAAGTTCTAATGCCTAGAGGAAGCTTGCACTTAAAAAGCCAATAACAAGATTTGCGAGATACTTGACAGAAAATCAAGGTATGGCTGAGGCTGAAGGGGCTCTTGTTATCCACCAGATTGGTTAATTGAACAAGAACATAGGTAAGCAGGATAAGGTTGTACAGGAATCTAGAAAAATAAAGCCTTTCAGACTAGGGCATGTATGTGAGACTTATAGACCCAGCCTGAAAATGCCTCCGTGTCAGATGTGCAGGCAGGAAAACCCTGTGAGCACTTACATTTGTGAGGATATGATGTTCCCTACAGGAGTGACAGTTTTTGCTCCCTGTCCATACCAAGAGTTAGTCTTATTTCAAGGGCACTGGGACAGTCTGAATGGGATTTGAGGTTCCCATTGGTTCTTGCACTCTGGACAGCCATTTACATCTCTCCATTCCTTCCATATCACAGTTTTCAATCTCTGCTCCATACAGTGATTTTTCTTTCCCGGAAAGAATAGTTTAGTAGCAAACATTTCATCTAAAAGAACACTCCTGAACTTTCTCCCTGGAGAACCGAAAGCCCTCCTTTCAGTCACCATAGCCCTGCAGACAACAATGGCTATAATAACCTGTGAGGCTGGATGGGTGCTAGCGGAGCTGCCTCATGCTGACCTCTTTCATGCTTCAACTACATCGCCAGTATCCAAGCTAATATCCGCCTGCACCCATGTTAACGAGTCTGAAATTAGTTCAAGCGCTGCTATGTGAGTTTCAGTGACTACAGCTCAGGCGTTTGCAGAGGTTGCTGTCTGTAGGTTTGTGGCTCTTCTCTGGCCTGGTGAAAGAGCAACAGGTGAAGTTACAGTGACAAGCCAAGCTCTACCGATGAAACTCTACTGCTAAAACTGTGCTGGTGCAAGAAACTTCTGTTGGCATGGCCATCTGGTTCAGGAACCACCGATCTCTAAGCCCCATCTCACTGGGTAGACATCTAGGGCTGAGATCTGTCTGTCAACTGTAGAAGGTTCAGTAACCTAAATAAACTTGCCCACTGTCATCATTATCAGTGTGGGCTGGGTTCCTTTGGTATTCCAGAGACATCTAGCTACTGTAGCAGGTCTATTATATACCCACATAAGGACAGGAGTAGTGAAAAGGCCAGAAAAGGTATAAGCCAGCAGTTCCCAAATACTAGACTTATGGGCCATGCTGTGAAAATGACACCTGTTACAAGGTTTGCCATGCAAGCAGAGAAGTGCTGAGCACCCAATGTGACTTGTTAGGCAGCTGCAGACCACGCACTAGGGTCCCACCCAGCAGGTTCAAGTGCCACTTCAGGGCACTGACATAATGCCCTGGCCCCCTCACTGTGATTGTAGCTAAGAAAGATGGAAGGAGGGAAGGGAAGGGAAGGGAAGGGAAGGGAAGGGAAGGGAAGGGAAGGGAAGGGAAGGGAAGGGAAGGGAAGGGAAGGGAAGGGAAGGGAAGGGAAGGGAAGGGAAGGGAAGGGAAGGGAAGGGAGGGGAGGGGAGGGGAGGGGAGGGGAGGGGAGGGGAGGGGAGGGGAGGGGAGGGGAGGGAAAACAGCAAAACAGCAACCCCTCTGTGTATTCTTTAATAATCACTACTTTCAGTGAGACTGTTAATGTGATGAGACTTGCCTGGCACTAGAGAGAGTTGTCTGTTAACGAGAACTTCATGAAGTGCTCATTATCACCACCTACCTACCAGGGGAGCTAACAATTTCACACCCTTTTTATTCTTAACTGCACATTATACCCTCTTAACAACATTTTAAAAATAACTGCAGGAAGAACTGAATCACACATAATTCGAACAATTAGAAGTGACAAGCTGTTTTTCTCATCTAGTAAAATATGGCCATTTGGCATACTTTGCTGTCTAGCAGAGTTCTTGTATTCGCACCGCTCCAGTCTCTAAGGAAGACAAACTATTATTATTATTCCATTGAAGAAATGCACATCTGTGCTTTCAACAAGATGGATATATTGAAAACACAAGAATTATTTTATAGACCTTGAATTTATTGTTATGAAGCAGACCCAGGAAACTGAAGACATGAGACCAAGTCCTTGTGAAAGGCCTCCCTCCTTTTTGGACCACAGCGTTAGCCAGACAAAAAATCAGCCCTCCTGTGTGTAGCATCTCCTATTTATAAATTCGGCCTTGTAATGATGTTTAGTCCTCCACTTAGTAAAACTTTAAGCCGTACTAGAAGGTAGCACGCTGCATGTCAGAGGTGGCACAGCCATTCTCTAGACAAAGCAGAGGCCCTGAGTTTAAGATGTTATGCAGACAGACAGACATTTTTTTTCTTTCTATCTCCAAACAGATAATTGCTGAGCAACTAGCTTGAACTACCAGGAAAACTGAAAGCCAGGACGCACAACAGGTTTGCAAAGACCCAAATACCTGAAGATGCTTAATGCCAACTGCTATGACCTTTCTCCCTGGAGACCTACCATAAGGCATAGCCTTATACTTCTATTTCACTTTTAGAAATGAGTCACTAGTGTCTAATTTTTAAAAGTATATATGTACCTAAAAGGGCAAGTAAGTGGTTAGTGGATATTTCAGAAGTCCTTTCATATCTAACTTCTATTGAATCAAACAACTGTCAGATGACTTAATGCTTTGAAAAATCCTACAAAAGACAATGTCTCTAGCTGAATACATTTATGTCTTTGGCCTCCTACCCCATAAGTGAAATGAAAGCTATCATGACTGTCCATTTCCTTGAGAATGATGACAAGATTTTGCTAGGAAATGAAGAGATATGGAGCATGAGCACTGCTAAAGAATGTGAAGTGAAGCTGAGTCAGGCAACAACATCCTGGTTTCTAATGTTGTGCCTCATGCCATAGGCAAAAGAGGAGACAGTGAGCTGCAGCATTTCTTTTTACTGGACCCTTATTTTCTCATTTTGGCATACTGGTTAGCTTCTTACCTTCACACATCTCTGATCCTCTTTGCTCTGTTCCTCCTACCTGCCACACACACAGCTTATCTCATCCCACTCTCTTGGATGGTAATAGATCGTTAATTATCCAATGAGAGACAATATGATTCTTCTCTCTGGGCACTGACATAGTGCTCATAATTATCATATCTACTTCCAATAGCATGCTAGATATTTAAGGAAGTGAAAGATTCTATCTCTTTGCTACCAGAAAATCCCATTTTTTCTACTTGATCCAAATATTTTTTCTTTGTCGATTTTCTAGAAGCAAATCAAACATTCTTTCATTGTGCATTCTACTAGCAGAAAAACAATATCTTGTTCTGAAACATGTCATGTTGTTTCCCTGTCCCCTTCTGTCCCTCAGGGCTAAGTAATCCCATGTGGAAAATGTGACCCTAATATGATGGAACTGTAAACTCAGAAGAAATCAGTAAGTGTCCACTTACTCATGTGCCAAACAGACCTGGACAAAGCACATCAAAAAGATAAGACTGATTCCTTTCCATGGTCCCAAAGGGAGAAAGCTTAGTGCATTGCTGCACTTCCTTGCATAAACTGTAGTGACTACGGAACAGGGGATCTGCTTGGTACTCAGAATTTCTCCCTTTCTACAAAGCATTAATCTTATCCATCTTAATTGTTCACAGAGGAAGTCTTTATTTGGCAGCCCAACAATAATCCTGTTAGTATTTTGTTTCTGTAATGTAGTAGAGCTTAAACCGTGAAACTATGATGACCCGTTGCTCTCATGGGGGGCAATGGGAATTGAGTGCCCTGATTGACTACTTTGCAGGATCAGAGTGCAGAGAATTCATTCCAACAATTATGATTATAATCAGCATCAAGACTTATCTTTTTTATTATTATTTAATTAAACATGGAATTCTAGTCTTTTTATGTATGAAAAAGTGTATTTAAATGCAGGTTAATTCGAAGGGAGGTGTTTGATTCTGTATGTAGTGTGTGCGAGCCGGGAAAGGGGACTGCAGGCTTTCTATCCAGAAGTCATTTGCTTCAGGAACAGCAATATGAAAGAGATTACATGACGCAGTTGTGGAATAGCAGAGATTTAGAAAGTAATGCTTTGTGAAGCAGTGAGATTCTCAGTCTAATAACTCAGTGCATGTAGGAAGCAATCCTATGTTGGGCAGCCACACTGTGACTAGGTGTATCTGGAAGGAATATATGTTGACAGCAGTATTATCATCACTTTTAACAGGAATAATCAAGGCAGTTTGCCTCAGGAACACCCTGAAGGACAATAGTAGCCTTCCTATCCTCTCTCCACTTGAAGCAAGTCATAATTTACAGCTATAACAATGACAGTCACTGCAGCCCTCAGTCAACTGGATTACAACTCCTGATAATTCACAAAGGACTGAGCAACGTTACACCCATTCTCTACTATGTATACTTTACAAATAGCTTAAACTGGAGACCAAAGCCACAAATTCCCTTGTGTCATATTTCTAATATGGGTAGCCTGTATGGGGCTGTGAAGTCAGTGTCTATTGCTTATGTAGTTGCAAATGACTTCTGATTTTGTGGGATAACCTAAACATTGAAACCTGTGGTACAAATCATCTTAGGCTCAGTCTCCATTGAATACTAAGAGCTTGTGCTGATGGAGCTTGTGCTTACCTCTTGATCGCTATTGCAGTAGCAGTCAGGACTGCACTGAGAAACCTGTTTTGTCACATCCAGAGTGGGGCCATCTGCCCTGAGCCATTAATTTGGGTCCCAAAGAGGCAGAAGAGTGCCAAATTCAAAAACCTGGAAAAGTTCACTGTGCAGCTGCGTTATGAAACATCTGTGTTTTCTTTTTGTGATGAGCTACGGTCTGGGGAATGAATTAAGGGTTGTTGGGTTTGGGTTTTTTTTTTCCCTGTATAATGACTTTTTTTGTGAACTGAATTTAAAAAATGGGAGATATTTGCCACTATGTGAGGAATAATCTGAGCAGTAACAGCCCAGCAAGAGACCATCTGTTTGGGTCCATAACACTCTTTTTCTGCAAACATTCACAGCCTTCTGCTTTCTTTTCTTTCACAAAACTTTTTATTGAAATCATCCCAGAAACCTCCAGATTTTCAAAAGTGAAAATTTATTACAGATCTTGGAAACCCAAACCTCTCCCAGAGAAATAATTGCCAGCCCAATAGAGGAGGAATCCTGATAACTGGACCCAGAAAAGACTGAAGATCTCATTTCCTTTTTTTCCCTCAGTCTTTACTGTCAAAGTCTGCCTTCAGCCTTCCAGAGCTATATGCCTTGTGGCAGAGTTTGAAGAAGACAAATATTGCTAATGGTAGGGGAAGATTAAGTCACAGACTGCGTAAATAAATGCATCAGCATAAGTATGGGGACACGTACAAGTCCTTGGGATGAGGTGGCAAGGATCCAAGGGTTGTGAGGGAGCTGGTTGGTGTCGTTGCAAGGCCACTCTCTATCATATTTGAAAGATTATGGTAATTGAATGAGGTCCCTAATGTCAAGAAGAAAGGCAAATGTCACACTCACCTCCAAGAAAGGCGAGAAAGGAATCTTTTTTAGCAAGAACCTTACCAGCAGGACGATTACTTCAATTTGGTGTTTATGAGGCTGCATTTGAAGAACTGTGACTACCTTAAGTCCACAGAGGGCCACAGAGATTACTGGAGGCACATGAGAGGAGACAGGGAGACAAGATTTGTTTAGTCTCAAAAAGAGAAGGGGAATAGGGAAGCTAATTGACTTCTTCCACTACCTGAAGGCTGGGCTACAGCAGAGCCAGGAAATGTACAAGAGGCAATGTAAGCGGTTTGCAGTAAGCAAACTGTTGGCTGAATATAAGGAAAGAAAATTTCATCCTGAAAATGACTATGTACTATGGAACAGGTGCCCAGAGAGTCTCAGTCCTGGGGGATTTTCAAAACTCAGCTGGTCAAGGCATCGAGCAACCTCACCTTTCTTTGAAATTAGCCCTATAAGCAGGTACTCCAGTCAGATGGCCTCAGGGATGCTTTCCAGCATGAATTAGTCTGTGGTTCTGTGACTTTTAAGTGTCAGGGTCGGAGAGTCTCTCATGGGCTCTCTTTCCTGTGTATATTCCCAAAGAGCAGAAGAGAACAAGATAGTCAGGAAAGTATACATAACTGTTGTCACAAAATAATTCCCTTACCCCATTAGAACAAACAAGCAAAGTAAAATACTTACATGTTCTTAGCTTACTGTTGTTTGGAGGGTTATGATTCCAGGTGAAGAACATGGGGACTATCACTTACTGTATTTTACAAGGCATCTTATGGTTTTTAACAGTAGGCTAAATTTATTTGCAATGACTGGAATTTCTTCCAGTGTGTCTGAATGCTTTCAAATGTAAGGACGCCCAAAACAATGCTACTGATGGCTCAGTGAGGAGATCGTGACTTCTAGTGTGTGGAATGCAGTATCATCTGACACATCTGTGTGCTAGCCTTCTGATATCTTCTTTTCCTGCAATCCCAACATTGCATTGCATCATCAGTCAAAGCTGTTCTCTTTTAACTCCTAAATTTAACAAGTGTCTAAAACCTCCAAATCCACATAAAAGATGCTAACATGTAAAGAGTCTTCTGGTATCTTTTTTGATGCTTAGGATCTTTCCACTATGATAGTGAATATGCTGAGGAGAATAAATTCAACATGATATACAGACAAACACTTATTAATTAAAAGCACTGCTGCTTGATACATCATCAGTTTGGTATGGTCACTTACCAGCAAGCATAATATTACTCATATATTAAGGCCAATACCAGTCTAAAGCAAAGGCTTGTGGAAAAACCATCTGGTTGCACGACATTTCTGTTAGTTTCATGCAGCACACAGTAATTTCACCATTTTCAATTCCACTTTCAAATTTACGTTCTACAGGAATCTGTAGGAACATCTTGTTTGAATTCACCACCCACACAAAAACATGCATACACATGCACAATGTAAAGTAGTCCATTAATTGTTATTTGTATGCTGTTTGGTCTCATATTTACAGCTGCAGGTTTTCCAGCTGAGATGGATGAACCTAGTTAACACACTGACAGCACTAGTAGTGCCACACAGGTATTCCCTCAGCTGACATTTGCACCAATGCTAGGGCAAAAGCTAGCCCAAGTATCTGAAGGTAAAACCATATGTCTGCTTTTTTCTGAATGTGAAATGGGACCAAACTCCTTCATGTGTCTCGGTGAGTTTTGCTGATCTTCCAGACTTGGAAGAAGTGGTAAACCAAACATGCAACAGGCATATTACCAAGGCTTTCGAATACCCTGTGTCACTCTCAGCTAGCACTCTGCAAAGCAAAATAATGGCCTTAGGACACTCTTATGACAGGGCAGATCTGTGTGATGTCCAAGGCCAGGTCTGTTTTCTGCACCTTCTGTGGAGCAGTGCCATACATGGAATCCTTGCAGTAGTCACCTCACCTCAGTTCCAGTGGTATTTGAACACCGTCCTGCTTACAAGGCTAATTTTTCCCAACTCCACAGTTCCTCCTGTTGGCCAAATCCAAATTCAGCCCTCACAGGGCAGCCTCAGCCCCCGTATCTTCCAGTGAAAAAATCTGATTCCAGAATATTGTCATTCTTTTCTGTCATGTATAAAGAGCCATTCCCATGCACTTCCCTTGAGAGCCTTACACATACCCAGCTCCTGCTTTGATTCATCCTGCTTAGCTAGCATGCCTGATGATATGATACAGTGTACTCCACCTTATGTTAAACCAGAACTGTGTCCAGAGAAACCCCTTTAACAGCCTCATGGACCACTAAATGATAGCTCTCTAATAAAAGGTTAATTCCGTTTTTTCTTGTTCGTCTTATCTCTTGGCCCTGGAAAACAATCTACAAACATTTTTTGCATGTAAAGCTGCCAAAACCCAGACATCTTACATGAGCAGCTGCTTAGGACTTTGTCCTTAGCTGGCTGGCAGTGCAATGCTAGAGCAGAGCCCAGTTCCCTCCTCTCCTGGCTGCAGCACAGCTTTGCTTATACAGACCCTCGAACCTGCATGTTCCCACATGGCAGTGAGATCTCTACTTTGGCTTCAATTGGTTCGTCAAAGTTTTAGTGGCATCATTGCCATGCACATAATCTGGGAATGACCTGTAGCCCTGAGAAGAAATCCATTCAAGGGGGATACTTGCATATGGGTATGCCTACCAACAGGAAAGTTACATCAGTTTTAGGGCAGAGGCAAGCTTTTTTTTTTAAGAGAAAATATTGTGTCTTACTTTTTCTTCATCCTCCTCCCCTTCATACCTTTAATACTTTACACTACTTCTTGGCGTCTGTCAATATCAAACCCTCATCATCCTGTGCATAACTAGATAACTGCTTCTTCTTTACTCATGGGCATGATTGCAAATCCCACCCCTTTTAGTGTGTCTTGGAGTTTCAGCTGACAGCCTCCTGCACATTGCACATAGACAGCCTCTCCAGCCTTGCACTTCTTTCTCAGCCAAAGGACTGACTGATTCTCTCTTCTATACTACTGTACAGAGTTTAGTAAAGAAAGCTAAGACATCATCTTACAGAGTCAAACATACAGATGTAGAAAGCAATATTAAAGCCTAACATTGTGTGTTTCAAGAAGTGGAAACAACAATATATGCAGCAAATTCTTGTGTACAATGGCACTCGAACTGTAGGGTTCTTTCCAGATTGAACATTTGTTATTTGATTACTGTAGAGTTGTATATGTAAAAATATACTGCTATTTGCTTATCAACATACTTACACAAGTGCAGTAACTCTGCTAGTGTTCTGTGTGAATGTTCTTGTGCTGTAACAAGGCTGTAGGCAAAGAGGGCTATGCTGGACCGTATGTGCCTTGTATTCCTTGCATAGACTTGTAAGCACCTGAGCTCACAGTGAGCTCTTGTATCTTGAAAGAAGCAAACGCTTCAGATACTATGCATCATCCTTCTAAACTCCCTCCTATTTTCTTATCATTATTTTCCATCCTTGATACTGCTGTGGATATTCATTGTAACAGTCTCATCTTAAGCACTGATTCTGCACTCTAACACTGACAGCAAGTCCCCTTATCAAGCAGAGTCCACGGGCTTGGATGGATGCAAACATAGTGTGCAAAACTCACCTCTCAAGATTGAAGTGCTAGTAAGAGATATATTCCTTATGAAGCATCATGCTGTAAGAAGCCAGGAAACCCTTATAGTATTAAGTAAGGATAAAACCAGTAGTGTAGAATTAAACAAGGGTCAAAAAAGTTACTTTTACAGTAAAGGAGGAAGGAAAGAGGAAATGGTAATCATCAAAATGTGAGATTGCAATAGCCTAGTGGAGAACTTCAGCTGTGTAAGTCAACATATTTGCGAAAAGCTGCATGGCATAGACTCAACTGCCCTGAGGAGATGAACAATCGCATTGAATATGATGTCCATATTATAAATCTATATGAGAAAATGGAGAAAATGGTACCGTAAGAAATTAAGACAAAAGACCCAATAGATAAGATTAAATAAGGTTAAAATGGCAACTGGACTTCACAAACAGAAGTTCAGTTGAAGAAAAAGAGAAATCAGCAGAAATGCCGTAGGTTTTCCAGTCCTCTACACTCAGATGATCCCATGCATGTGGGCAATATGTGTCTGCAGTGGCTCTATGCAGCAGTGTGGCAATGGCTTTTCTCCCTGGGGTAAATCAGGGTGTGTTTCAGAACTAAAAATATTGAAGCCATCAGTGGTGGTTGTTTAAATGCTGATGCTTCTGTGACTACATCTGCCTTTTGCTTCCTACCCATACATAAAAATCAAACCAAATGGAACCAAAACCAAAACAAAAAAAAACAACCAACCAAAGAAGGTCAGCGAGTGCTGAGGGATAATTTGGCATTGCTGCATAAGTGATGCTTACAAATAGTGAATGGTATCTTCTGAGTCTAAAACAATGTTCTTAGAGGAGGTACTCCCTGTCATTATTTTTTGCAATGCCAGTGGTGCCTTCTGCTGGCTGAGAAAATAGAAATCCAGCTATTGAATAGAGACCACTTTAAAAAGTTTGCTTTTCTTTTGTATTTAGTGGTGGAGAGGAGTTGTTCAGCTGTAGCAGGGTGCAGGTGCACCCTTTCTCCATAAACATAGTGATGTGCAAGTTCCTGGTTAAGTGACACAGATCCACAAAGGTAATTGCAGCTCAATCATCCTTTTCCCCTACCCTTCATCTGCATTTCACCATGTCTTCACAAGATATTGTGAGGTGAAAACTGGTACCTGCCTATTTATCCCGGGAACTGTTTTAAGAAGCAGAAGGTGC